>JARHVA010005596.1:600000-850000 GCA_037957365.1 Torreya grandis | reverse complement strand
ATATTTGTTGATAATCAGGTAAGTTTGCTTAGCAAGGATTAGGGATGTAACACAAAAACTAGTCAAATCTTCAAAAGTTGTTCCCCACTCCACACGTGCTTCCAAAAATAAGTGGAATCTCTTTTTAACAAAGATTAATCCCATACTCTCTTGTCCCCACTTGAAATTTTGACCCAATTCCATAATTACAATCAAAATCAAGTCCCCACATGTGTATTGGAAGGTTATGGCACCCCATCCCACCTATGATGCATGAATAGTTTTGGTGACAAATTAGTAATGAATAGTGTCATCATAAATATTGTATTTTTTCTCCACATTGATATCCTTCATGGTTCTCTTGAAACACATGATAGAATTTAGATCAATTTTCACACTCAAGGATGAGGAGATTATCTTAAGGGATGCATCAAGTCAACTATAACTTACACTTTTGGGGCTCAATGAAAATTGGATAATGGTTATTCTAGCCTTAAAACACCCATCCAAATATGTTGATGAATATATTTCATTTATTTGGCTAATGAGTTAGAATATACACCCTCCACTGACCAATTTTTGGCCCTTTAAGAGAGATTTGGCTGTGAGAAAAAACTCATTGTCATGTCTCACTCGCATCAAGTTAGAGAAAACTCCTAGGGTTGCTTCAAATAAATATATTAAAGTATGATAGTATATGTCTCATCTCTATCCATCATAGTTCTCCTTCAATGCATGATTGAATTTGTCTTAGTTTACACACTCAGGGATAAGGTGATTGTCTTAAGGGATGCATCCAATAAACTTAACTTTCATTCTTAGGGCCTAATGAAGAATTAGGCAATGACAATTGTAGCCTTAAAACTACCATCCAAATGTGCCTACATAGAAAATTCATAAATTGGTATAATGAGTCATAATATACACTCCACACTGACCAACTTTTAGCTCTTTAAGATATATTTAGTTGTAATAGAAAACTCATTGCCATATCTCACTCACATTTAATTAGAGTGCATCCTACTATATTTTCCTAGACTCATCCATGTAAGTGTGGGAGCTAATGTCTTGTCTATATCCCTCATGGTTCTCCTATAATTTATGACAAAATTTGGTTTAGTTATCACACATAAGGACACAAAGATTCTCTTAAGGAATGCATCTGATTAATTGTAACATTCACTCTCTGAGCCTAACAGAGACCAAATAATAATCATTCTAACCTTAAAATAACCATATAGACATGCTATAAAATATGATTTGTCAATTAGGCTAACTATTAAGAATATATGCCCCCATTGACCAATTTTTAGCCCTTTATAAAAAACTTATTTTTGTATCTCACTCACATTTAATTAGATATAATCCTCATGTGGTTTCTTAGAGGACTCATGTTTGAAAGTGCGGGATCTGACAACTCATTTTTTCCCTCATGGTTCTCCTGCAACATGTGACTAATTTTTTCTCAATTTTCACACTCAAGGATGCTAACATTCTCCTAAGGGATTCATTTAATCAACTACAAATTTCACTCTTGTGGCCATGACCAAGATCAAAAAATGACCTTTATAATCTTAAAATTCCCATCTAGACATGTTGGAGAAGATGGTTAATTGATTAGGATAATGAATCAGAATATATGTCCCCCACTGACCAACTTTTGGCCCTTTAAGAGAGAATTGGCTATGAAACACAAATCATTACTACGTCTAGCTTGAATAGAGTTAGAGAGAATCCTCCTAGGGTTTCTTATAGGACTCATTCATGCAAGTGTGGGAGATGATATCTCATATCTATCCCTCATAATTATCTTTCAATGTGTAACCAAATTTTTGCTCCATTTGCAAACTTAGGGATGTTAAGATTCTCTTAAGGTATGCATTTGATCAACTTCAACTTTCATTGTCGAGGCCTGATAGAGACCAAAAAATGAACATTCTAGCCATAAAATACCTATATAGATGTGCCCACATATATGGTTCATCGATTAGACTAATGAGTGATGAAACACACTTGACACCTTCAATCTACCTTTAGCTTATAACTCCAACAAAGCTCCATTACAAATTTTATTATAGTATTTTCCATAAATTGGCAAATATTGGCCTCACAATATTTTAAAATTATTTTGTATGAACTCAAAAAATTATTTCTAAGTTTATATCGATCTATGGATAAGTTATTATGTCAATTGGCTCAACTTCTTTAATAGCTACTCTTTAATAATTTCAAATTTCTCTAGACTTTTTCTTGAACCACTTACTCTTTCAATAATATGACTTCAATTTGATCATGAATTAGATTTCAAAGGTTTAGTAACACTATATATAACTTGAAACAAGGTTTTAAATCTTTTACAAACATCTTCTTTCATTCAATCTAGAGTTTGAGTTAACAAGGCTAGTGAAGGCTTCAAGGGCTACAAAGCTCTTCTTAAGTTTCCTTGAGATAATCATCAAGTTAAACTTTTATATCACTTGGATAAGTTCCATATATCTTGAATGAATGGAATCAATGCATATTTATCTTAAATTTATCATAGAAGACCCAATTCCTCAAAAATACCCTTTTGTTACTAGTAGTCCTAGTAAGACCTAATGGACCTTGAATGAATAATTTCATAAAAAATTGAACCAATTATTGGTTATTGGATATAATAACACAAATTCCACTTAATCAAACTCAAAACAATTCAACTTTAACCTTGAAATGATTTCAACTCATAATTCCTTATTGTATTAAGAGACTAAGAGGCCTAGAAGGCTTAGAAGGAGGATTTAAAATAAAATTGATCTAAACTTGGCTCTTTTGATCTATTTTGAATAAATAAAACTTAAATATCAATTTTTTTGGCCCTATGAGATCTCTAACCCTCTTAAGAAGTCAAAATGGGCTAAAACTAGGCTTTTTGCCCTAATATCACATTGTATTTTGCTTGTTTCTCATTCCACATTTACTTAATAAAGATGAAAATTTTCCACCGTATATTTATAATGGAAATATAATATATCTCAAAATTTAATATTTTTTGACATTTAAAAGTTTTTTTATGGTGATAACCCTAAATCAGGGTTTTGAAGGTTTCTAGATAGGCCTAGAGTAATAATAATACTATCTCTCGGAGCATTCTAAAGGGTTAAAAAACCCTAAATTTAGTGTGTAGGTCTATGTAAACACCCTTAAACTTCTCCATGTCTAAAATTTACAATTTAAACCTTATCAATGCAATAAAAACAAAAAAACTCAAACTATATTCTATATAAAATAGGGGTTTAAATGGGTTTAGAGGTAAACAGAGCCTATCTCCTTCCAAGAACATAAAATATACTTGAAACTTAATGGAAACAAATATTTAAGGATGTAAAATACACTATTCAATGACAAAATACCACTTTTTTCATACCATTCAAGAAGAAAATTAGAAAATAAAAGTCTTGTTTAACCCAAAAACATAGTCCTTGTTCAATATTATTCTCCATCCTACTCAATCACCACTTCAAGAAACTTATCCTATAAATTTATCCTCTTTAATGGATATTTTTAGTCTCCTTTCTTCTTCATTCAACCTCATATATTCCTAGCAACATATTTTCATTAATTTTTTCCTCCAAATGTTCTTCAAGACTTATCAACTTGCCTATTTTACTCCTACATTAGGGTTCTTTCTAGAGGATGATGAGGTGGAGTTTTACATTTACATAGGTGAAATACATGTTTAAATTATAGTAAATGGTTTCCTAAAACATTTACATGAGGTTAGTGCCCTTTAGAATTAGTGAGTCATTGATTGGGACCTTAGAGGATAACAAGTAGTAGTTGATGCAGACATAGATAACAAGTAGGAGTTAATGTAGACATAGATAACAAATAGTGATTCATTGGTGTAGATGTAAATTAAAAGTGGTTTTGAATCATAACTCCTTGAGGGATCCTATAAAATGATTAATAGAACAAGAATTGGACATTAAGAATGTGATGAGATTGATTAGGTGACATGAAAAAGTAAAAGTGTGAGTAAGTAGGAGTATGCTCCTAGACATCATCACATAAGGATTTAAGTGTAGATGATTTCTATCAGTCTCTCAAGGTTCATGCCCTTAAGAATGGTCATAAGCCCTTTACAACATAATTTGAATTTTTAAACATAGTATTTTGGAAGGAAACTATTTACAATGATAAATTGACCTTGTTCAAGACAAATGAAGCATTCTAAGTCTTATTAGTGATCATCTAAACCCTCCTATACCTCCTAAAAACCATGATCAAGTAAAACATATAATATTTACATCCCTAAAATTGATCACAAGTACACTTAGATCACAAGTCTAAATTGTTATGTAATGAAATGTAAATGAAACAAGTAAATAGTAAATATCACATGTAAATATAAAATATACATAATGATGAAGAACCTAACTTAGAGATAAATTTGGATTTTTTAAAGCCCCATATGAATTAATAATGATCACTAACCAGTCATATGTGTAAACATTAAATGATCAAAATAGAAACTATGCATAGGTAAATGAAGATTATTTTTGGAATAGTATATATGTATATATGTAAAGTTATAAATCATAACTCAACATAAAAATAGTAAATTTATCAAGAAAAAATGTAGACCATAACATGTATATATACAAAATGCACCATTTAGGCATACAATATGGGCCATATTGGCATAAAAAATCAGTTGCACCTATAACTAGACCCCTATCACAATAACTAGCTCTCCTCCTCCTCATTACCTCTAAATAAATTATGATTTGTTGTCATAGTTGTAGAGACAGGTGTGTTGTAAGCCTCAATACGAGGATAGACTCTCCTCTTAGCATGCAAGTCATCAAAAATTTGATCCGTAGCCTCTAGAAATATTCATGTCTTCACAACATATGAAATATAAAATTTAATGCATTAAAATTATATATTGAAAATGATAATTTTTTAAAGAATAATTTTTTTTTAAATGATTTTAGACTCACCATATTCCATCTAAGTGGTTGTCTAGGGCTATGATACCACGTATACACCCATGATGGAGAATCCTATGGAACATACATATATCACTAGATATAGATGTGCATACATTTACATATATATGACTTAGAATATCATTTATTGGATCTAAAACTAATTTACTATGTGTTATCAACATTATCTATCCCTGAATCATGACCTACTTTAGAGATAGTGGATCCTCAAATGTAACCCCAACATTAGGGAAACCTTCTTATCACCCATGAGGGGTGCCCATAACATCCATCATCATCTATAAAACCAATAAATGAATAATGTGTGAATATAATGATCATTATTAAAAATCTATGACTATGATAAATATAGATTTTTGTTCAAGGGATGATAAATATACATGAATAAATATGTAATGTAAAAGTTTCCAAAACTGAGTATAAGGTACACCAGTGCTAATTGTGGCCTCTACAATAGATTTAAGGCCTATCGAGCTACCTAAAATATCAGTAATCATATATAAAATCAATAAATAAAATTTTTTGTCAAATAAATTAGTCAATTAAGTAAACACATACTAGAAAATAAACTTGATATTCTCTTACAAACACAAACTATAATTAAAATTAAACTTGTTTATCAAATATAAATGGTGAAGTGGATAACTACTCCACTATAGTTTGGTGTGTCCTAACAGGAGTTGATGAATTTAATACAATTATCATAGTGTCTCGTATGCTACTTTTATGCACTATTAAAGCATTTATAGGTGGCATATGCTCTACAATACTAGTCTTTGAGGTCTTAAAGCAACTGTAGAAAGAATACACTTAGGCATCTTAGTTTCCTAAGGTAATAAATGAACTATAGATGGAATATAATGATAAGTAATGGTGATTGAGATGCTAAATCAGCTATATATGACATAAACTATTAGGTACTAGTGCATTGCACAAAGGTAGGTCTAGTATCCATAAATGTAATTTGTGTGTCACACCTGAATAGGTCCCATAAAATTCCTCCCACATGATATATAATGATGTATAATAACTGTAGCATGAGTAGGAGGAAGGACAATAGCACCAATACCAATACAACCAAACCCACTAGTGTCACTACCATGACCACCAATACCACTATCACCGACACCACTAGCACCAATACCACTACTTGACATCTCAACACCTATAGACTAAGCATAAGTATTTAATGCATGCATACCATGGTAAATCATAACTTGTGTTAGACTTTTAATCATCTTAAGGGTGTCCATCTATATGGTGTGATGCAAAATTTTAGGGATATAATCATGTGTTATCATCCTTCTATTTATATGAACTCAATTAGGATGATTTTGGTCTTGTCTAGAACCAAGTCTATCAAATAAAGACCCACCTCCCTATTTTAAAGTGAGGTCCATGGATATTTGTAATGTATCACCTATGTTGATCAAACTAAATATCTTTCTATGATATGTAAACATACCCAAGGAGATATGAATGCAATCTTGTATTGATATTCTCTATCAACTTCTATTTGATTGTCTCGTAAGATGATATCTAGCATATAGATCAATTATTAACTTGTAACTAATTGAATGACTTGATCCATAATGGGTAGGGGATGATTATATTTTAAGGATGCATGGTTCAAATTATATAAATCTACATAAATTTTATTTCTCCACTTTTCTTATGGATTGGAACTATTTGCAACTCATGTTAAATGATGAATATGGAAGATGATTCATGCATTCAAAATTTTATAAATTTGTTCTAAAACTATCTTAACTATAATTTGATTGTATTGTCTATGTTTTTTTATTGAAAGGCTTAGCATCTAATTTGAGGGGAATTGTGGGTTGCATTTATTTTAGTTGAAAAGACTTCAAATCTACATATGAATATTGAGAACATCAATATATTTCTAAAGTAAAGTGATAAATTTTATTCATTCTTCAAGTGAGAAACATTTTCCAATGTTCACTAAATTGGGTTGTCCTTCAGAAATGTTGTTCTTATTTTCATAATTTGCTGAAATGAGATAATCTTTCTACATTTTATTTTTTATAAACCTATAATGCTTATCAAAAATATCTTCTTAAGTAAACCAAACCTCTAGGAATCTTGTTTAATTTAAGTTTGATCACCTCTTGTCCATCTTGATCTTAAACAATGCCTTCCTTATGAGTTTGTGTTGAATATTCTCTATATCATGATTTACTAACTTCAAAATATAGTTTTCTAAAAAATATCATATTTTTATAGAAAATCAATAATCTATTGATCATTGTTGAAAACATGATAATTCTCTGAGTTATCTAGTAAATTATTCCTATAGACCAACTCAATTCTATACTTATATTTTTCATTATCTGTATGATGAATTAACATAAAAGTGGACACTACAAGGGAATTTTATTTCACATTTATTTCTCTTGGGATGACAATGATACAAAAGGCTTCGAAGGATTCTATACTATCTAAAATTTGTTTCTAAAATGCTTGAGATATTGAACTTTTAATCATTTGAGAACTAGTTCTACATCTCCATAACTTTCATAATCTTGATTCCGATTTCTTCACCAACCTATAAACTAAGTATAAATTCTTCATATTTAAAATTATTGTTGGTACATTCAAATTATAACTTATATGAGAAAGGAAAAATATCTTTATTTAGAGATACAAGAATAACTCCATCTCTAGAACCTACTGAAGAATAACTACCATCAAATTTGAGCATCCAAACATCATTAGGATCATTTTCCATTTGCTTCAATCATATCCAAGTCTTTCTCTAACATAAGTAGATAATTTCCTATAAAAATATCTAATCTAAGTTCATCTACTTTTTGAATAGTGTATTTAGTCTTTAGCTTAGGTTTGGGCATTACTTAAATTCTTTGATAGGAATCATGGCATGAGAAAGATCTATCTGAATATCACCACCAAGTTATTTACAAAAAGTTCTTCCCAACAAGATATTTTAATAAATTGGGATGTCTATTACCAAAATAGTCATCTTAATCCTTTTTTGAGGAAAATAGGTTAGTGCAACCACAAAGTCTTTGATTTGACTAATAAGGGGTACTTGTTTTAATTCCATAGCATAACAATGACCAAAGGCATTTGTTTAGATCAAACCAAGAGCATGTGAAACTTTAGCATGCATCAAATTATCATAAGTTCTAGTATCAAGGTTGTAATTACTTACTTTACATCCCTTGAGGACAAGAGATATATAAAAGAGTTAAACCTTATTATACTTGAAAGTAACATCAGCCATGAAATTGACTAAATTAGAAGAGGGTGGGGTTGAAAGTATCCCTTTGGCATTTTTCTTTTTATGTTAGGACATTTACTTCTAATGAAATACACTAACCTATATAATTAGTCAATATTTGACCTTAGATATTCATCTTGAGACATTTCCATTTTATTTTTATTTATATGCTCAATTATATCTAAGGTGAGTCAGCTATTTAAAAAATAAATTTGAATGGATTGAGAAACATTCACATCATTTTTACCTTTTGGATAATTTAAAGTAGATGTTTGAGTAGATTCACCTACTTTCATTATCAGTTGTTTTCCTTTCATTTTCCCTAGTGATATAATTACTCTTGGAAGAATGACTTTTAGAGTTTCTTCATGTTTCTCATTTTTTTGTTTTTCTAATTTTAGGATCTAGTGAAGTCCATGAATTAATACTTGTTTGTATCTACAATGGTATCATCATAATCATCTTTGTCTAAGTTATATATAATTCTAGGAATGTGCTAGTGGAGCATCCACTAGATTCTTTTGTCTAAAATTCTTGAAGATCCAAATTTTATGTTTAAATTTCTTCTTCAATTTCTTCATATCCAAAAAACTCTTATTGTTTATAAATTGGCATTCACTTGAGCATTTATATTTAGATGTGGAGGAGCTTATATGATCAAGTTTTGTTGAGTTCATTGCAATCATGGATTATTCCCTTAGAATGAAATATAGTTTCTCCTATGAATATTTTGATAAAGAGTGATAGTTTTCTAAGTTATTTGCTTCTTCAAAGTTGTTATATCATTATCCATATTTTATAGAAGTTGTTTTATGTAATATTTACCTAAAATTTGTGATTTACATTTTTAAATCTCTTTATTTATTTTCCAATCTATTATCATGTCATCTTTGACTTCAATGGCTAACATCTAAACTATATTCAAGTTGACTACCCTAGCTCTTATTAACTAATAACTTATCTCTAGTAATTAATAATTGACAAAGAAACATTTTTTACTGTCAAATTTTGGCCTAGTAGTCATTGATATCTTATGAAGTAACTTGATGAATATAGATACGAAATCTCTGATAGGTTCATAAGGTTCTTTCTTCATCTTAGTGAGTTGTGCCAATAATGGATGTACATCTTTTGTTGGTTTAAATCTACTCTTAAACTTGATTTCATGTCATTCAAATTATTAATGACTCATAGATCAAGATGATAAAATCAATCTATAGTTGCATTCTATATATTCTCAATGAAAAATCTAACTACAATGTCCTCATATTTGACAACTAAAATTCCATATGCTATAGAGAAGGTAAACATATGTTCATCTAAATGTTGTTTACCATCACCTAAGATTTTTGGGAAATTATTCCATAATCCTTTTGGAAGTTCATGTAATTAGCCCATGTATAATAGACCATTTACATGACCCCATGACATTTTAATGGTTGGAAAAACTTCTTGTAATAAAGAGCAACACCTGATAGGATAAGAGCTTGACATAGTATTGAACCACCCTATGGCTTATTTGATTTTATTGGGAATTGAAGGGAAACTAACTAAATTCTTGAGTTTATTTTTCTATTTAGGTTCTAACTTAAATTTAGAAATATTTTTTAATTGATAGAAGGGATTTGTGTTACCTTGATATTTACTTGCTCTAGTAAATCATTTTTGCCAGTTTGAAAGGAAAACTATTATTATTGAGGTGCAGGTTAAATTTGAAGTGCTCTCAGAGTTGGTTTTCTTTATTGTGTTATTCATGATCTTATTTCTTCAACACTTTGTGCCAAAACAACATGATCTTCATCTTCTTCTAATATTTTAACAACTCTTCAAAATTAAATTGAACTGATCATGTTATCCTAGATAACAACTCATAAATTTGAATTAATATCCTCTTGTGTTTCACTCAACCAATCAATATTCAGTTGAAGTAATATAGTTTGAGCTATTGGGATGGCCATGATAATAATTTATTACTATATAATATATTTGAGAATCTATACAAATTTCTCTTCTCGTTTGTCTTCTTGTTGTCTCCTTGGAAAATTTTCTATGTTTATATAAACATTAGCAACTCAATCTTCTTATATGTTATTTATTTTAGTAATAGTTTTGAATTTGGCATAAATTATTTTATTTCCTTAGGTGATTAATTAAATACTTGAAGTAATATCTTATTTCATGGATTCTATCTAATTTAAAATAGATTGACGATCAATATCTCTATTTCTAGTAATAGTCATATGCACATTTTTATTAGTTAGGAATTCAAGTTTATTGATGAGCTCTATTAGAAACCTACTATTAAGAATCATTTCTTATCTTTATATATGATCTAGTTCCTAGTTTAATATTGTCAAAAGGGTTTGGGATTGAGCATCACTAGTTTTTTCACACTCTAATGACATTGTATGATATTATTATTATTATTTGACTACTTAGGTTGATCCCACTCAATATCTGGTTGTTGAAATTTCCCCTAAGATTCTAAGAGAGTCATGTGGGAAAAAATTAGTATGTGGGTCACACAAATAACATGAAGATGTGTCCCATGATGGGCACAAAAAACTATTGGATAAAAAAATCCAAGAGATAAATGAAATATTTTTAGTTGATGTTGTCGGGACAAAGTCCCTATCCTATTAGAAGATGAAACTACCTTTATTAAAAACCAAAAAAGGATGAGATATATAAAATCATTTACATAAAAGATGGTTTTTATTAAGGTATTACTTTTAACCACAAAGTACAAAAATACAATAAAAAGGAAATGTAGAGAAAAGGTAGTGGGAAGAAGAAATATATGTGAGAATGGGAGGAAAATAAAAGATAACTCTAGTTCACTAAACACATAAATTTAATGGAATAATCTTGAAAAAGATATTTCAATATGAAGAAACCTATATGATTAAAATGGGTAGGAAAGGAAAGACATATTTTGGTCTTAAGAATAGAAAAAATACACCAAAGATGTTAATATCAAAAGGAATATAAATACAACAACTTTGCATTTCCACTTTTAAATAGATAGAAAACCTATTCTTAACCCACCAAGGTTTCACAATGTCATAAATTTGTATAATGTATCTTCAAATAGAAAATTCTACAATAAAATTTCTTGTATATCAACTATCTAACAATAAACCCAAAAATATTCAAAAGAAAAAAATCAAATGGACTAATGGATATACATAAAATATCCATTTAAAAATATTTTTTTAGCACAAAGTTTGAAAAATTTATCCTTGTATTGATGATTTTATGATTTTTAAGTACAATCTCTTATTTCTCCTTTGATGAAAATTTGTATTACGAACAAAATCCCTTCAAATGATCTTAAAACTTCTATTTATGGGTTACAATTCATGGTTATATTAAATAACCACCTTTTTTTGAAGTTCAAGTCACTTGATAAAGCATGTTAGCACATTTGCATGACTTGAAAATTGTAAAATTGTGTTGACCAATTTCCACAACTTGCAAAAGCACATTAACAAATTTGCACGTCGTGTGAAAGCTCATTGATAAATTTTCACAACTCAAAACTTATAAAAAAGACATGGAAAATATGTATGACATAAAATATGCAAAAAAAATTCTTAAAAATTATGCAATATAAGATTTATAAAGTGACTTAGGAAATATATAAGTATAAATTTATAAAAAAAACATTATTCTTATTCATCATCGATGATGATCTGGACTTTATCATCTTATTCCTCATCTTGTTGCATCTTCTTCCTATATTCATAAAAACTTTCCATAATTTCTTTGAATCTATCGTCATTAGGTCCAAGTGAGTTCATGAAATCAATTTCATCATCACAATGAATATCAATCATTGTATGTGGAATCGGTTGCATTGTTTTCAATTATTTATTCAAATTATCAAGAGAAACTTGATATTTGACAAATTTTTGAATTGACTCATAGTTGAATGTTGATCTAGGAGTCATTTTTTTCTATCAACTACTTAGATTATATTATGATTGTGTCTACTGGAAGAACTAATCTATCATCATCCACAAATGAGTAAGGTAATTTTTTTATTTTTCTATGAATGGCAAGTAAAGCATCACCTATTATTGACTAATATTTTTTGAGATTCTTTTTACATTCATTAGTAATACTAATCCAAAATTTAACAAATCCTAAGAATTTTGTGAGATATGAAATATTTTATTTCCTTATAACTCCTTATTTGATAATATTTGGATCAGAATCAGGAAAAACCTCAAGTTTTGGCATCATTACTTCCATTTCATATTTTTTCTCAATTTATTTTACAGTATCATATTTAGACTAAATCTCAACAAAAATATTTATGGCCTCAGTTATTATTTTAGTTACTTTTCCAATGAATTTTTTGTACCACTCCTTTGTTTATTTACCCAAATTTCCCATTTCCTTATATACATGTCACATTTTCAAGTCTGAAATATAAAGAGTTATGTTGCATAAAGAATCCTGAATTAGCTTAACCAACTTATACACAACTAAAGTTAGTTGTTCAACTCTTTCTTTCATTTGTTCCTTGGTAGCTTTATATTGATTCAACTTTTCAAAAAGAGTGCCAATTACATATTTCATATTTCATGTTTTCTTTGATTCTTTATTGAGTGGTTTTAACAAGATGCACTTTAATACTTGATAATCATAATCATTGACAGTGTCTTTATATATTTGTATAGGTGGAACCATTACTTCAACATACATTTATCCCCTTTCATCTATTACTATTTTATAGACCATTTTATGTTTATTTACCACATGAGTAGGGTTAGCTAGAACATTAAAATAAATTCATTATGGTTTCAAAAAATTCTTTATTTTTCTTACTACCTCACTCAACCAGTTAAGAGCTTCTATACTTGGTGGTTATTATGTAGGTGTATATTATGGTTTATTTTTAATGTCATGTGGAGTTACTAAATATTAAGGATCTTTAGATAGAACCTCACCATGATATTTTTTAGGTGATTTATTTATAGCCTCGGGACTTGAGACATGAGGTAACTCAACATCTTAAGGAAGAAGTGAAGGCAATGGTATGTTGAATTGGGAAGGAGTGAATGTAGGAAATAACAAATAAGTATTGGTAGCCATGAATTTTTTGGTTGTATTTATCACCAAAATCTAAGAATGAGCAACATTTACATGAGTATCAAGTGCAATAGAAACACCAAGACTACCTGAAGATCCTTCTTGAAGTCTTTTGATTTTGAGCTTGAGTTTTTTTCACTTGAATAGTCACTAGGATGACTTTAACTTATTTTTGAATTTATTCTATATCTTCACTTGTTTATTTTACATAATATGGACTTATTTCTAATGTCTATCAATGAAAATTCCCACCTTTACTTCTTTCATTGGTGGAGAAAACCCTTTTTGATCCACATTGATGCCTTTACTTTTCAACCATGTAAGTGTTATATCTAATAATTTTTGAAATATTATTTCCAAGGATGTGGATTTTACTCTGTTTTAATTAATCTTTGGAATAAGATTTGATTCAATCTTTATTTCTTCAGAGATGGGATCTATAAGATCCTCATCATCCTCAATATTTTTTGTGTTTTTTGATATATTAAACTTGATGACTTGATCCAAAGTGAAGTGGGAATAATCATAAATTTTTACTTATAATTCATCAGTGCAATCCATCCAAAATTATTAAAAGTGGGGCACATGCTGGTATGAAGAACTGATAATGTTCTTGACTAGAACTTAGACATCAAAAGAAGGTCTATTATTGAATGATTGAATGGTGACTTGAGTCATTTATAAATAAATATAATTTTTCTTGGTAAATGAATCACATGAATATTTATCTATGGATATTGGAATTTTTATCCCAATTTTGTGTTTGTTGGAGAGGATCTTGTGTGTTTCAACCAAATATCTTACTAGCTCCATCACGGCCCACCTATCATCTACAAATCTTGGAAGCATATACAGAGCTATTTCACATTCATAGATTATAAGGTATGTGAATACAAACAAAACTCCCCATCTTGTAATTTTAGTAGAGACTTAAATTGATATTATTAATTTGTATAAGTTAGGCTTGAACACCTATATAATTTATTATAAGAATAGATCATTGACTTTGTGGAAATGATGTGAGCTTTATTTTAAAGTTAGTTGAGCATAAAATTCATAGAATTTAGATGAGGCCATATCACCAACTATATTCAACCCACTATAGATTCTTCTAAGAGTAACCACATAGACTAGATAGGAAGACATAAAGAATTTATATGTTATGGTGACTTCTATCATTTTTTATGAATGGAGTCACTCATAAATTTACCCCACTTGATTTTTTAATTATAATGAATTATCAAAATGTACTTATACATCCATGTTTGATAATCCTTAGCAGTGGGTTTCCAACAAATATGTTCATAAGTGTGATGATGTCATTGACTTCATCTTTGAACTTTGAACCTTGTCAAGGTTTTGGGAAATCTTGTTACTATAATTTTTTCCTTTCTCATACATTCCTTGTTGATCCACTTGGAATAAAAGAAAGTATTATTTCTCCAAAAATGTTTAGTAGAAGTTGGAGAAAGATTTACATATGGTTCAAAACCAAGAAATATGAATATGTGATTAATATGTTCTAGTTGAAAGATAATTATATAATCACCATTAGGATTCTTCACTTCTCTCCTTTCTTGGTCATAGTGTTGATCCATGGTGAGTACCAATTTTGGATATTGCACTTATTTTGGGAAAACTATTGCTTAGGATAGGCCAATGTCATGAATGTTGTATCCCTAATATGTCTTATGTGCTACATTGATTCTCCACCAGAACTCATCCATGTAAATATGACCTAGGTATATGTTTATCATCTTATTAATTTTAGATTCAAGATTTGAAGGAGGAAAAACCCCTTTGAATTTATACTTCATATCTATATCATCTTTTATCTAAGTATCCTTATTTAGATTATCCTTTTTTAGATTATCCTTCTTTGGAGTCCCTATTGTTCACATCTGATAAAAACCTTTTGTTTGTGTGAAGAAAAGATTATGAACTAATCTAGTGAAGATGTAGGTTTTGGAATATGCTTGAGTAGATATAATAAATTTTAATGTGATTAAACAAGAGGTAGATTCAGATGGTGTGCTTTGTAGATGATTAGTTTTGAGGTGTATTAGAGTAGATTGTAGGTTCTGATGAATGTTCAATAAGAGGTCATATTTTATGGGATGTTTTAATAGGCTCTAGGATATGAGGTTGGTATGGGTAAGATATGGAATATGTTATACATTTAGGTAGGTCATAGAGTCTAATTAAGTTCAAAATAGGCCACATAATGCATAGAGTGTTTGAGCAAACATAGGGTTCTAAAATTGGTATGGGAAAACTACAAAGTATGTTGAATATTAAAGAAAGTTCAAAAACCCAAAGAGAAGGATAATTAACTAAGTCAAATTTTTGGTATGAAAACTATATACCATAAAATTGGAAGTAAACCCTCATTCCCCATGAGTAGTAATATGAAGAAAACTGAAGGGAAATTGTAATATACCTACAAGTTGGAAGCAAAAAGGGAAAAGTTGCAAAGTAATTGGAAGTGGAGAGTAGAAAGGTGAGGAATAAATTAAATGGATTTAAATTTTAAAACAAACCCCAAAATATTTGTGTATGTGAGCTAAATGT
The DNA here is from genome assembly GCA_037957365.1 of Torreya grandis. NCBI lineage: Eukaryota > Viridiplantae > Streptophyta > Pinopsida > Cupressales > Taxaceae > Torreya > Torreya grandis. The sequence goes on along the minus strand of JARHVA010005596.1, from coordinate 834,094 downwards.
CTACTTAATGATAGGATCTGAAGTATTCTTAAACAAGGTGGCAGGTCTTAATATATAGTTTAGCATGCTTTAGGTTCTATAAAAATGTTGGACCGAGTAAAAATATTGGACATGCTTCAAGTTCTACCAATGTGTTAAACATATGGCATAAATCCACCATGTGTTTGACAAGACTTCAAAACCCACCAAGGGTAAATAACTTTATCATTTTTAAATCTCACCATTTTTTTCCAACATTTAGACATTTTTTTTTAAAGGAACACTTTGACCTTGAACACATAACATATTGATGATGAGTTCTTTGACTAACTATATTTTGATCATTTGCAAGAAAAATATTTGAAATTTTTTAAATTTTTAACACTTGTTCAAATTTGGATATAAAAATACCCGTCTTTTAAATGTTTCCTACATACCAATACTCCAAAGAGGGATCAAATCTTCATGTAACTCTCCCACCTAAGTAATTTGTGAAATTTTATTCCTTTGAATATATGATTGTATCTATAATTATCTTGAATGCTTGATCTTACTTAGCTAGGGCTGTATAAACTAATTCAAACTTGGCTCGTGATTTCTTGAAGTTCTTGAAGATTATTTAGTCAAACTAGGGAAATTTTGTTTAATGTATTATTTTGTAAATAATCTCTTGTGATAGATTTGATAAGTCTCCTAATATTTTGAAATAAAATAATTGAAGGTTATTTTATAATGGTTCAAGATGGAAAAACACCCATTGGAGAGTTTTAAAATATTGATTTTGGCCCTAAGGATACTATCCTTTTTTAAATTTTAACTATATTGATGGAAGGATAGGATCAATAGATAGGAATATGAATGCTAGGTGTTCTTGTCCATTTAAGAATTATGCTAATATTTGGGTCTAATTTATAACATATATACACATAAAGGTATTTTCAATACTAATATCATTTTTTTAGGTGACATTAAATGGTATTGTAATGAAATAAGATATCATCTTATGTTTAGTATAGGTCAAATTAGTGAAATAAGTGTTAATTAAGTGCAAATGTCAATTAATAATAAAAAGGGATAAAATAGGCATGATCAAGTATTAATGACCAAGTTTAGGTTATTACATTTCCCCACCCACTTTAATATATAAATGTAATTATTAGATTATTTTAAATCCATACAATAGTGTGTAAAACACACTTTGTATTGAGTTGCATACTTCAATCATGCAAGGCACCATACAGTTTGGAAAACCCTACAAAAATACATGAAGTAGTTCCTTTGAAAAATTAAATTTGAACGTTTAGAATTTTGCTTAAACTTTGAAAAAAATTAATTTGAAATGATTTTTTTTTAATTGTAATATCTTATATTTTAGTAATTTGAAATGAGTGTATGGAATGAATACACTTGTATGTGTGACATAAAATCTAATTGTGTGACCTTTCATGGTGATGATTCTTCTTGAAGCATTGGAGTGTATACATCCAATTATGTTCACCTGATTATTTTGATCAATATCATATTAAAATTACTTATTTATTCATTATTCATCCTAATATTACCTTCCCCTAGTCACTAACCTAATATTTATTATATCATCTATATCACACATAAACCTTACCATCCTTTCATCCTAATTTAATTCTTTTATTATTACCTTAATTTTAACTAATTTATTCTTATTTATTATTTCTTAATATTAAAATCCTCACCACCTACCCCTATTTACCTACTACTAGCTTGTCCTACAAATCCACCCATTAATCCTTATTTAATCATCATTTATTAACCTCAAACTCCTACAGAAACTAGTAATCCACCTTGAACCATGCATCCTCATTTTAAGAATTTCAAATTATTAAATATCACCTACCTATATTAAGATAATCACTTTTTAATCCTTACTAACCATCCTTAAGAGGATCTATATATTTATAATCATAAAAAAAACTTCACTAATTATTATCTAGAACTTTCTAGGAATCTTTAATTCCTAGAAAAGTCCCCCGCCATTGATTTGATTCCATCATGGATCAAATCCAACCCTCCATTTTGTCTACCACATTATATATAAGCATGCATATCCCATGTAAAAAATAACAAGAATATTAATATAGGACTTGCATGCCATCAACTTATCTCCCTTATTAAGTCTTGATCTCCTCATTACAATCCAACATTATAAAAAAAAAAAGAATTATATCATCTTGGGGCACATATACTCTCTTGGAGGTAATTTTTTTGGTTACATTGAAGTATTATTGATTTTATTTCAATCATTATTGTTGCATTCAATTTGTCTTCCTTTCCCAATCTTGTGTTTTAGTTAAATTTTGGGATTGATTTGTAGTCATTGATGTGTTTCTTAAATTTTAAATTAAATTCCAAATTTCACCATAGTAATTAGTTAGAAAAATATGATTTCCCTAGCTAAATCACAAGTAATATAATGTAAAGAGATGATGCCATAGGTTTATACATACCCCAAATGGGAAGTAAACATTATGAGATTGTGAAAAAAGGTTACAAGATTTAGACATATCCTAGGCAAAGACACATGCCAAGATATTTTCAGGGTTGAATTAGATGATTATCCATAGTCTTGTGTCCAAGATAAGGATGTATTCCAAGGAGATCCATGGGAACAAGGGATGATTATTTTTAATATTTTAGTCATTTCCAAGGAAAGGATGTAAACCAAGTAAGGTTATGAGAAGAGGAATTTTTAATGATTATTGATGGGAAGGTACCATCTTTAGATTTTTCAAGGTAAGGACTCATGCTAAGAGATTTATAACCCTAAAATAAGATGTTTAAAAATGATTATTATGGGGGTGAATAAAATAGTAAACTAATTGTAGATTAATTTTATGGGATTAAAGTAGTCAAAGGTTGATGAGAATAATAATAATAGGTCAAATACTCTATCCTCTTGTGCATTTAGTGGCTGAGCACTTCCTAGATAGTCTGAAGATACCACAGGTTGACATAGTTGTCCATAACAATAAATTGGATAGGAAGAATATGATAAGATGATGATGAAATTTGGTGTTAATGGGTTTTATGAGTATGTGGATGGATAAAAATGAATATAATGGAGTATTTAGTGTGTAAAATTATGGCTAAAACAAGAAAAAGAAGATAGGAAATAAAAATAAGGGGTTAAAAATAGACTAGGGTGGGAAAAATAGGGAAAATAAGTGGATGGGTGAAGAGAAACGGTTGGGGGTAAAAATAGGGGTAAATAAGAGGATGGTGGGTAAAATAAATCATTTTCATCCAAGCCATAATTGAATTGTGACTTTAGTTTACATGAGAGAGATGGATGGAATACCCCATAGTCAACATCAAAGTGAGTGAGTTTGAGAGCACCTGCATCTGAATGACTATGGGGATCTTATAGGTGATTTTTTTTGTTATTTAGTTTTTAATTTATTATTTATGATCATTTATTAGGGTTCAATCTATAGAATTATAGGTTCATAGGGGAAAACATGGTATGGGTAGTCAAGCACAATATTAATGGAAATTTAGAATCATTGATATGGACATGGATTTGATAGGGGTAGTTGTGGGTTTGTAAAGTGACCCCCCAAATTTTGAAGGTAGATAGGATGAACCCACATTTACATAGACATCATATTGGGCTATTTATCATAGATTTGGAAAGTAAACCATGGGTTTAGATGGGTTTTGGGGTTGATTAACTCATGTCTACATAGATTTGGGTTCACTAAGGAAGATGTGAATCTATAGGAGGCACCCATGAAGTTGGAGGCATGGGGATCAAGATAATATTATGGCTCTATAACTATGATATCACTCACAATAGATGCATGATTACAAAAAGGGGTTACTATATTGAAGGTAGCAGACCAAAATGATGTCATGTATCTATATCTAAGAGATTACTCATGATAGATGTGGATTAGTAAGAGTGGGCCATGAATTTGATAAAAAAGGGAATGGATTAAGTAAAATTATGGAGAATCAGGATGTGGTAAAGTTAGGAATGAGTTTAGTGGTAGAAAATCTAACATCTTGATTTTTGGATGTCCTGTAAGAGGATTTTCCATTGATCAAGTCATAGGGGTGGTGATTAGAGGTGTTTCAGGTAATCTATACATTGGATTTAATGAAATTTAATGTGTTGGAGATGGTTAGGCTATACTATATGACCTGAATGCCATTGATTAGGAAAAATAAGGTATTTATTACTTCACTAATTGAGTAGTGGTATAGTGAGGTTAGTACCTTTTAGCTAATAATGGGTGAGATGATGATTACCTTGGAAGACATGTGGAGGATCTATCAGACCCCCATTAGAGGTAATTGACTATACTAGAGGTCTAAGGCATTGATAAGAATTATTATATAACTAACATACCATATTAGATTAGGATTATATTAGGGGATACTAGATGTGGACCAATTTTATTGATGTTGGAGAATGAACCAATTGACATTGACACTCATGACTCTTATCAATGGCATTATATTGGATGATACGAGTGAGAAATTATTTCTCATTAGACTTGGAGATGTGTTTGAAAACATGGTTGAGCATCACTTCATATTTTCTTGGGTTCCTATTGTGTTGGTGTAATTGAATAGAGACTTACACCTAGCTACCTATAGAGATGGTTCAATCATTAGGTCTATGACTTTGTTTTAGATCTAGGCATGGAGGCATGTGAAAATAGATAGGATTACGGGGACCCAATAGGTAAGAGCACTTGATGATCCTATTATTTTTGGATGTAAGATCATATTTAGTGCATAGAGGGGCCACACAGGGGACTTCCCTTTCTATAGGCATTCTATTGATGATTTGACTGCTACTCATATGTGAGATGGAGAATGTGTACACTAACCACTTGAATCTATGAATGTGTCATGTGGACAAAGATCAGGGTTTCTTTTTGGTTAGAAATTATCCTACATGATTATTACAAAGTTATTTTATTTTTAATTGGTATTAGGTACATGTAATATTTAGTAATAGAATATAGGTTGACATACATGGATGTTAGGTATAGACTTCATAGTTATAAAAATATAGTTTTCAATATTATATATTCCTATAGATTGTAGTAGAATAGGTTAGACAATTAAGTATTGAGTAATATTGTATTTGGGCCTTTTTGAGTAAATCCTTTGATTTATAGATTGAAATGAGTTTTCATGATCTAAAGATTGTAAGTTGAATTAGTATTTGATGATTAATATAATAGTTTTGTGTTTCTTATGTGAGACATATCATTTGGGTAATGTTAGGTGTCGCAAGACTATATTGTATAAATCTATGTTATCTTCTAATTGGTATTATCTACCCTTTCTTAAGTTGGGTAATATTGTATAATAACCTCATGAATTGATACTCTTTAGTTGTAACTATCTGTGAAGTAATTTCATTTGTTATAAATATTAGTATATTAATGAATAGTCAAAAAGGTCTTTTATATGCTAGTTTGGAAACTATGTCTTCACATTTGAGTTTACCATGAATTATCTGTCAAAGTAGATAGTTATAGGATCAATCTTGATTAGATAAACCTCTACAATCCTAAGATAAAAACTAAATACTGAGTAATTATTTTCCTTTCCCTTAATCTTTCCCTTAAAATGATAGAAGTTATCCCTATAATTAACATGTTCTGGTAAATTCAGTAACCTCTAATAATAAAGGTGTGGTGAGTGTGGAACTCACTATTGAAGATATGGTAAGGTGGTTGCCTAGTTAAAGAGATGTGGAATGTTGGATAGATCAAAAAAAGTTAAGTTTACATAGAAGGAAGCTCAGATAATAGGGTGTTCTAAATAATCGATTGTGTAGGAACATATTTATGATGAAATTTATGATATATTCTGCTACGAACTACCTAAATTTTGAGTTGACTAGTTGGCTTGTCTAAAACATCAATGTTTTAGATATCATGCGACTTTTGACATCATGTGGTCTAAATAGAAGATCAAATAGCTTCATGACTTAGACACCAACTCGACCGTGCGATAGATCATTGGCTAGATTCAACTATTAACAAGTATATCATAGAGTTCATAGTATAAGGCTATGTAGCATTTGAAGTGGTAAAGGATCTATTTATGAGATGGATAAGAGGAAAATTTTAATAGTGACTTATTATGCTCATTAAGATGTTGGTTGTGGAAAAATCAATGGTACCTATTCCTTTCCATATGGAGTATTCACTTTAGGCATCATGGGGGTGTGTGAGAGATAAGGGAGAATGAATCAAAGATGAAAAGATTGAGCTTGAACATGAGTCCAACATGAAGAATCCATTGGAAAAATACCAGAAAAAGATTTTATAGTTAGAAATAGAGTTACGACAATAGAAAAAATGGAATAAATAGAGTGTGTTTTAGGAAGTTGTAAATATAAGGAAGATTAATAGTAACATTGATGATTTGGATGAAAGGAGATGATAAGGAGAAGGGTATAATGAATAAAAATAGTGCGAGGAGCTCATTCCAAGTAGAGATAGAGTATGAGGAAGTGATGAGGATTTAGTATGGATGAAATAAGGTATAGAAGTAGAATAGATGGGTAAAATTTCAAATTTTCTAGGAAGGCTAGCCTAGAAAGAAAATCAAGGGTTACCTTATAATTGCAGATATAGTACATGTTTAAATTTCAAGAGATATATCTTTGGAGGTAAGGATCATTTCCCTAGGAAGCGCACATCCCCTGAGTCCATTATTTTTTTTAAATCATAGTAATTACTATACAACTTTAGATGATGACACTTGATAAGGACCAATTCTAGAAGAAGTTATATAAAAAACCTAAAAGTATAAAAATATGCGTATTATGAAGTCACATAGAGTTTCTCAAACTAAAAGAAGAACATAACAACATTAATTTCTATAGAGATAAATCCTCTAATTATTATGTAGGCTAAGTATTTCATTACACAACTTCAAATCTCATGATAAGAAGTAGAAGATGATAGAGAGATATATCTACAAGTACCACATGCTCAGGACCATAGGAGATATCACAACCACCACCAAATCAAGAATTACCCCAACGTACCCAAAAGTTTATGAAACCACAACCATCCTTGACATTGGTTATAACCAAATCAATTATGATACCTGTAGGAAACCCCACTATGGCATTTCAATTAGAGTCATTGATTGACTTGGCTCCTTATGATGGATCTGTAGACCCAAATCAATACTTACTCACCTGCACTATGAAATGGAAAGCTAAAAGAATCATTAATGACGTAGTGATGAAGTGTGACTTGATCAGAGTGTTGGTAGGTAGAGAATTAGAATTTATTTTATACAAAGGTGTTGACCAAGACACATTATATGAAATCAAAACAATATTGATCACATAATTTAAAGTTCATAAATGTTCTAGTCAGACCATACAAGATGTCAAGGAAATTAGGCAAGGAACCAAAGAGATTGTTTTTTTAGTATGATCATAATTTTTTAGATGTAATGAACAAAATCAAGTTTATTATGGTATATAAGGATAAGGCTACTTGGTTCATAGAGGGATTGTGACTAAGGATAAGGTTTGATATTGTGCAAACCTAGTTCACTAACAAAGTAGAAGTTATAATAGTTTCAATCTAAATGGAGTAGATTGAAGATTATGTGGGAGCTTAGTCTCCTAGTTCATAGATAGAGAACACCTTACAACTCCTCATAGAAAACTAGAACAACAAAAATAAGTAGCACATAGACCTCGATCATATCTTTGGTGTATAGAGTGTAGTAAAGAAGGGCACCATAGTAATGAGTTCCCAAGAATAAAAATTGAGTTATGTGATATCTGTTACATAGTAGGACATGCAACTTATTAATGCCATCTACTACAACAGTATGTAAGCAACCCATAGAATTTGTACTACAACTTTTTTTAAACCAACAATCATGATGAGAAGAATTTATGATCATTATAATAATTGAGATAAGACATTACCATAAGCATCTTTATAGTAGTTATGCAGAATGCTAATACAACACCTTAGGATATCATCACACCTAAAGTGAACAAGTCTGGCACCAATCTAGATGATGTACCTTGGGAACCAATAATACTAGCATACCAACCTAAAGATACACCTATTTGGAATATACTTGTTTAGAACTACACATCCCCTATACAAATTTGGAATTCATGGAATTTTGTGGTCCCATAGCCAACATAGTTTAACTAGGACCTATAATCAACTCAAGCTCAATATGGAGGATATGGAGGAAACTAACCAAAGAAAGGGTAGAAACCTCAATAGAATTCTATGAACTATAAACCACAATAATTTGTTAATTGGGGGTTCCAACCAAATATAGGAGGATACCATAGAATAATGAGGGGAGGTTATCAAGGAGGATCATAAGGAGGTAGAGGACATGGACCTTGACCCCTAATTCAATGTTATCTATGTAGTGAGTTCAATCATGTAAAAATTAATTACCCTATAAATCTTAAACATCAATCATACTTCACATATTATAGTGCATATGAACAACATGATACAAAGGACTGTCGAGTGTTGGCAAAAAAACATGAGGATAAGGTTATATGAAATGTAAATATGGTAACTATACAGCCTTGAGAAAATGCATTATTTTAAGACAACACTCATTGGTAACACAGAGATAAAGGATTGCCCCTTTTAGAATTGACATAAGACCACAGGATCAAGAAATCACAACTAGATAAGTATCCAGATCCTTCCATGGAGAAAGGTTAGATGCACAAAGTAACATAGATTCTAAAAAGGATTCAAAAATAAGAAACCACTAAAGATGATGTGCAGCCATATATGCATAAATGTATGGGTAGATAGTGTGCATCATTAAACAACCTTAGTACACTATAGAATGAAGACATCTCACATAATATCACCAATTTGCTCCATAATCTGCTAGATTGTGCAAAAAAAGGCCAATAATGAGTAGTTTAGATGACATGGTATGTAAAAACTAAGAGAGCATGGGATGTTGATTCAAGAATTGACATTGAAATTATAGGGTATGAGGTACTCAACATAGTGTTCAATTTTGGTAGTACTGTACATATGATCCCTTGGTCTACATGGGTTACTATTAGCTGACTTGTACTAAGTTACATCCCAATTACACTAAGTCTTATAGATTACGAGCATGTTAAACCAATTGGTTTATTAGAGGACATAGAGATCAAACTCACATAACTAAGCATGTGTGGTGACTTTGAAGTCATAGATATGAATATAGATGAGACACATTATCCTACACTCATTGGAAAAAAATAGGCCTATGATGGTCAAATGACCATAAATATAATAAGGAACTAGTTATAATCTCATTAGAGAGATAAGATTATAGTGATTCCTTTGAACAAGGATGGACACAAATGATATCATATTCCTAAATAGCCTGATTCTCTATATGTCTATAGTAAGAATAGTTAGATGAAGGTGAACACTAAAGATAAACAACAGGCCTTGTGAGCCACTAAATATGATTTCCTCTACAATCACACAATCTTACCCAAGGTACCTCCATGGTTAAATGAGTTACCTCTCAAGTCTATGTTACCACATGTTGATATTCCACCATTAGTGGTAGATGGTGTGTGTTCTATGTCCATAAGGTCACCAACTTAGTCAAAGATAGATTTTTTATATCAAGATGGTCAAACAGATTAAGATTACATAAAACTAATGAGATAAGTCATTCTACCTTGGGATAGGAATTCTTAGGTTGGTGTATATTTTGACACACATTCTTAATTGGATGAAAGGTGACCATGAGATATAACCTATACGTATGGTTTTTTCAATGGAATATCAACTACCACACTATTTTACCACTAAGGATATTAGCTAGTTTATACTATGATTCCAAATATTATAAATAATGTCATTGATGTCAAATTAGCATTTAATGTCTAAAGGTGTTTTATACACAATAGGTGTTGGTGCTCTTATGGGTGGGTGCTCATGAATCATTGTTGTGTTGGTGTTAAACAAAGGGGTTGGTGCTCCTACAAGTTTGTGCTTGAAAACTTTGTAACTTGAGTTGGTTCTCATTTATATACTTGAGATTGTTCTCTATGGTTTTTCCCACTTTAGGGTTCCATGTAAAATCTGGTCTCTCTCTCTCTCTCTCTCTCTCTCTCTCTCTCTCTCTCTCTCTCTCTCTCTCTCTCTCTCTCTCTCTCTCTCTCTCTCTCTCTCTCACGTGGTGCATGCTATTACTTTCAATTTTATTGCATATCTTGAATGTATGATTAAGTGGTTAAATCAAAAGGAATTTAATTAGGTAAAAGATATATCACATGCTTAATAATTGGTTTCAGAGTAGGTTCCTTTATAAATATTTTAATAGCTTGAAGGTAGATCAAGGAAAGAATGATGGTTGGATCATATGGATATTTTTATACAACTAAGGCACCTTTGTTTGATGGGTCAAATTATGCCTCTTGGAGCATAAGGATGAGAACTTACTTAATGGCCCTTGGATTTGACATTTGGAAAGCAGTTATTGCTTTCATTATATAGAGAGAGACACCAAATTTAATGTGTAAACCTAATGTGAAAAAAACCATGGTGAACAATATCAAGTATATGAATGAGCACCAACTCAAACTATAATATTCACAAGAACCAACTTATAAGAGAACCAACCCTTTTGTTGATCACCAACACAACAACTATTCATGAGCACTAACCCACAAGAGCACCAACCCATTTTGTGTATACCACACAACTATCCCTCAATATTGCTTTCTCAACAAATGATAGTACATTACAATATCTCTTTCTTTTCTCTCCTTTGCTCTTCTAAGCTAAATATGGAAATTACAAATCATGCTCTCTTCTTTCATATTACAAATGGCTTCTCAATCCTTTATTTATATCTTTCCAAATGACCTTTGGCATTCACCATTTATGACCCTTTAATCCTCATGGAAAATAGCACCAAACTTGCATGACCCTTCATATCCTTGCATTTGAAAAGTCACATGGTGACTCTTCATAAGCAAATGCATCCTTTCCTATTTTGTATTTATTTCAGTGAATTTTCATATTCCTCAAAGTGTCCCTTCATGGAAAAATACACCATACCATCTTTTGTCTTCATATGGTGACTCTTGGAATTCCTCAAGATGACTCTTCATGAGAAAATGCATCCCATTCTTCTTTTGTCTTTACCCCATGGCCCTTTGACTTTTCCTTGGGCCCTATTTTGACTTATATGCAATAAAAAATATATTCATTAATATTAAATAAATATTAACACACATTAGCCAAAATATGAATATTAAAAACACCATTAAATGCAATGGGGCCTTTATCACCAATACTAGACCTTTGACATCAATGACAATATTTCCAACATCAAAAATATTTGTGTAACATCAAATAGAGAGTTATAACTCTAGTATATTAATTAAATGGGATTTTTATGAATTGGTGGTTAGTAAATAAGGAGGCACCTATTCAATGGGATGAAGCCTGTAAAATTATTCTAACTCGATTCTAGTTACTAGAAGGAGTAAAGAAGGACTGGCCAATATTTAATGAAACAGATTACCTTGAGCTTCATATTTATTGATGTTTTAAGGTTTGGACTATGGATTTTATCTCTCTAAAGTATTGGGTATATATTTTACATTACACTTTGGGTACCCTTCCTACTACTTGGTATATCCACTAAGAGCATAGAAGGGAAACATGACATTGGGCACAGGTTTAAAACAATTTCATTTAGACCTTAATTTTTTAGGATGAAAATATTCCAACACATAAGGCACTATAGAATCTAAAAGATTTCATATTCCATTAGAGTATTCAATATTTATAGGGATTAATCGATTCATCATCCTCTCATAACACATCCTATAATTTGAATCAAACTCTACGGGCCTATAAATCAAAGAAAGACAAAGTAAATGTCTCTATTCAATCATGTCATAGATTAAAAGATAAATATGAGTAGATAATATATTCAATAAAGGAAGATTAGATAGATCTCCCAAAATTATTCAAACCAGAACATGAAGTTGAGACACTTCTAGGTCTAGTTGCAAAATCATTTGAAGAAGAAAGGTTGTGGCATCTTAACATTCTAGAATGGGAATCCAAATGGATACTACATGATTAAATCCCAAAGGAAGAATTAAATATTTATCATGAACCTTTAAATGATTACATAGATAACATTGAGACTGAGGACATTCCAAAATTAGAACATATTGGTGATTATTGGTCACAAGAAGACATCTCTAAAGTACGACAACTTTTGTGGGATTATATGATGTCTTCCTAACCAAGTTCACTAAAGTTAAGGGTTTGAAATCATATCTCTGATAGATTAACATTGAAATGAAGGAGTTCATATGACCTATTAATAAAATACCCTACCTTTTAGATCCAAATATGAAGCTAAAGTTCAAAACTAAACTAGACCAAGCAGGAGGCTAAAATTATTTTTCCTATGGAGAAATCCAATTGGGTGAGTCCTATGGTGGTTCTACCAAATAAGACTAGTGATATAAGAGTCTATGGATAATATCATATTTTAAATGAGGCTTGCATTAATGACCCTTTTCCTATCCTATTTATGGATGAAGTTTTGGAATCACTCATAGGCCATGAGGTGTATTCCTTTACTAATGATTTTAATGGGTACCATCAAATTCCAATCATAGAATAAGATAGAGCCAAGATAACCTTTAAAATATAATGGGTTTATTTTACATATAATTTAATGTTGTTTGGAATGATAAATTTACCTATAATTTTTTCAAGGGTTGTTATAGCTACATTCAAGGATTTCATCCATGAGTTATTGTAAGTCTATTTGAATGATTGAGTAGTCTTTTCATTATTTGAGAATAACTTATCCAAACTAATATTGAAGTTAGAGAGATGTAGATCACCGTTTATATCACTCAATTTAAAAAATGTTTGTTTTTAACACCTTTGGGGTTTTATTAGGTTATGTAGTGTGTAGTAAAGGTGTCTTGGTGGATGCAGCCAAGATATTAGTGATTGTGGGGATGCCACCACCCACAACTGTGACATCGGTGCAATCCTTTTTTGGACATATAGGATACTATATAAATTTTATTAATGGGTGTGCTAAAATATCTTCCCCTTTAGATAAACTATTTATGAAGGAAACATGGTTTGACTAGACAGATGAATGTTAAGTAGCATTCATTGATTTAAAGTAGAGATTGGTAACTGTACCAATATTGATTTTTTAGATTGGAGTAAGTCCTTTCATGCACATGTGGATGCATTAGGGATCACAGTTGGCATTGTGTTTTCACAACCAAGAGAGGGTGGTTTGTATCACCCAATTAATTTTTCCAATTGGAAACTATTTTTGTCTAAAAATAATTACGCTATTACTATGCATGAAGCCCTTGTGATAGTATTTATATTATAAAAGTCTTGCCATTACTTATTAGTTATACCATTTGATTTTTCACTAATCATCAAGCCCTGCATTACTTGGTAAACAAAAATTTTCTAGGAGGATGGATATATCGATGGTTAATGTTTTTTTAAGAGTTTCAATTTCACATTAATGTCAAACCTAGTTGAGAAAACATTGGACCAAACCATTTGATTCAGCTCCAAAATGGTGAAAATCCATAGTAAATTCTCAATGAATCACCTGATGCACATTTATTTTGGGTGCCTCAAATTCTTGAACAAATAGAGGAAATTATATAGTTTTTGTTACAAGGGAAATTTTTAGAACATTACATAGAACACAAAAAAAAATTAGTTGATTACTAAGGCCCTTCCATTTAGTATCATCAAAGGATTTCTATACTATCTACATAAGGATGAAGTGTTTTGTGGATTTACACTTGATCATGAATGACCTCAAGTACTTGAAGAAGCACATAAAGGTATCATTTGAGGTAACTTTAGTGAGGATGCTGGTGAAAAATACACAAAAAATTTATTATATGACAACATAAACACCAAGTTTAGATGTCCAAACAATTTTTTAAGTAATAGAGGTACACACTTTCTAAATAAAACTATAAAACACTTACTAATGAATTCCTCATATCGCACCATAAAAGTACAACTTATCACCCTCAGGCGAATGGTCAAGTGGAGGCTACAAACAAAATTTTAGATAAGATGCTTATAAAAGTCTATGATGTTTAGTGAAATGACTAGGAATATAGACTTCTTGATGTCTTATGGGCATATCACACACATTATAAACATGCCTCAAGGTTTATCCCCTTTCAACTATTTTTATGGTCTAGAATTAATAATGCCTCTAGAGTATGTTGTACCCAACCTATGAATCACAATCATAATGCATATGGGAGATTAATAATATTTTGGGAATAAGCTATTAGACCTCAACAGGATGGATGAAGACTATCATAGAGTAGAATGGATGTAAGAGTTAAATAAGCATAGGTAGAAATAATGGCATGATAAAAATATATGAACTAAATAATTTTAGATATATCAGCCCATCCTATTGTATGATTTCCAAATGTTCAATTTTCTAAGAAAATTAAACATTTGGTGGAAGGGACCATATATTATTCATGCATTACCATAGATAAGAATGGTGGTCCTAGAAGATTTACAATGGACCATATTGATTAAAAAGGTGAATGTTAGTAGGATCAAACCTTATCACCAATAATTTATTTACTTAAGAAGGAATAGGTTCTCATTCATACCAGATTAGCATAGGATTCATTTTTTATGTTGTGTAGATTGGGTTTGAACTTTGTTGTGTTATACGTGTAGTTAAAAATTTTGTGTACACAAATTGGCTCCATTAACCCTCAAGCAGAAGGTAGTGAGAAAAAAGGGAGGAAAGTAGATATACCAAAGTTAAAATGGGTGGCAAGGCAAGATAATTAAGTTTGGGAAAGCTTTGTACAACTGAAATCTTGACGATGGCTAACAGATAAGATATGGGGTTTAATACCCAATCATGTGAGGTAGGTAGCATCAAATCCAAATAATTTTCATAATCTACATCAAACAAGGGAATAATCAATTCATAGATTTAGTGGGTCACATCACTCTACCTAATCACCACAAAAAAATGGCACATAGACAAAAAGTATACCAACTAATTAATTATAAGATTTGGTTACTAATGTTTTTCAAAGGAAGATCCCAAGAAAATTTTGGTGCATTTAAATCTTAATAATAATACGAAGCATGTGCCACCACTATATATAACCCATGTTTTTATTTGAATCATCATTTTATCCTTAGATATTTTTAAATGAATTATTGAGCTTCTCTCCAAGTCTCTCACACCACTTTTTACTTTTATATTCCAACTAGTTTCCATTTAGTGTAGAGATATTCACAATGGACACCATTATATTGCCTCACTTCATAAAAATCCTCTCTATTGTACAATTAGAAAACATCAAGGTTAACACAAGCATATGTTAGGAAAAATATTTAGACCCTAAGACATAATTTTTACTTAAATAGGTTAAAGAACGACTGTTTATTCCCAAAGTAGTACTGAAGGCACAAATGTTGGAAATTGCATCACCACCACATAGATTTCACAATACTAATGTGAAGCATCTAATTTATCTCCCTAACTTTGGTCAACTTAATGAAATCATGAAACTTGCATTGGGTTAGTACAATGACAAGAAGATATATTTATCTATAGATATCACTATATATGTAAATGAGGTTATGATGGAAAGGGCCACAATCATGGCAACATGAAGACACTCTTTGGTGCCTTACAAATTAAAATCTCCTCCAATTCTACCAAAGATTAAGGATGACTATACCCGTGTAAATCATGGTATTCCTTTGGATGATATCCCTATTGAATTCATTCACATCTTAGCAGAATGTATTGCTATACATTTTTGGCAAACCACCAAAGCCACTAAGGAGACCACCAAAGGGTTAATCGGCATTGTGTATCATATGATCTTACAAAGGTAACAATTCAATTGGTTAAAATTAGTAGTGCATGAGCTAACAACAAATATTTCAAAAATATTTGCATCTACAAAACAAATTTTTCAATATCATTTTTTGGTATTATTTCTAGTATTTATATAGTGAAAGTCTTTAAAAATCATTGTAAATCTAGATGACACTATGTTCTATAACCTCATCTATAAACATAGTGAAAGTAGTTACCTTGCACATCAATATTTATTTAGTACATGGTGGGATGAACTCATAGAATTGGTGCTTAGTAACCCATGAATCCCACCACTTTTAATGTATTTTTGGGCTAGCATGTGTTGGTGGTGAATCTTCCACAGGGGATTTCTATTTCCATTCATGAGCTTCCAAGGATCTATTTGTGCCTTTTTCACTATTCATTGATATTTATATGGACCAAATATAATTTACTCAGTAGAAAACTTTGGTTGCTCATAGAGAAACCCTTTTGTAGATAATTTTATCTGATGTTCCCATTCTGGTAGACATTGCATTGACTTCCTCGACAACATTTTCTCAATCAGACTCATGTAAGCACAAATCTCCTATGAGTCATCTCTCATTTTTTCCCCCCATGAAAGAAACCTCTCATCTAAAAGACCTAGTTGAATGACCCATATATGCCTCAAATTTCTATAGAATGTTAATGGTAGAACTTTCAAATAGATTAATAGGAGATCTACCAAACTATGATCATAGGCATGGATGGCGATTTATATGAGAGGGAGGAATAAAAAGAGTTATTTTGGAAATTAGTGCACATAATGAAAGTCTACAAGTAATTTCCCCTACATTTATGGGTAGAATTTCCCACTTGTTTGTAGTCTATTATTATGGATACTATGAGTGAGGAAGCTAAATTATAATAGTTTCAAGTAGAGATTATGGTGGGAGGTGTTTTTGGTGAGTCTTATTAGGCCCCACAAGTTGACCCTCTTACTAAAAGTCCACCACAATCACTCTAGCATAGGAATCACACACTACATAGATATAAACCAATTGTAGAGGAAGAGAGTATGATGTTGCACCCATAGCCAAACCAACTCCAGTAGCTCATCTATCTTTAAGAAGGATGGCACCATCATTTCATAAGGATTCCCCTAGATTTGGGTGCAATAAGGGACATGTGTCAAGGGACATGATGTAAATATCCATTGTAATTTTCTCTTTGTCATATTCTAATGAACCCCTAATGGATACTAAAGAGGTGGTGTTGGATGTATAAACACCCAAGGAGAATTAGGTTGCCCAAGAAGAGGCACAATAAAATGTCAAATATAAAAGAAGAAAGGAATCAAAAATTTAGTAGAAATAAGAATCCAAACAAAATGATTTGGAAGCATAATAGCCTCTATAAATAGAGGTGCTCCTTAAAATAGTGAAGCATCAACCCATGGTTGGGTTACTCACTGAAGCTAGGGAAGTGTAATAGTCAAAAATTGGTATTGAATGGGAAAAGATGTAGGCTATTGAGAAGGATGATTGAAATCTAACTTTGGAGGTGCCACCTATAATATTTTAATCTCCATCTCAATCCATTTAGGAGACTACAAAATATAGGGATACAACACCCATCCATTCTATGTCGCTCCCTCTATTACTTTCACCTATAACCACCAAGATTGCCATTGTACTAGTGCTACCTAAGGATTCCCAACTCTTCCACCATAGGTTGTGGCTATATAGACCACTCCTCTACAACCACCATATATGACTACCCCTTACACCTTATCCTATTCTCCATTCATCCCACCCCTAGGTAAAGCCTCACTAAAACCTAACTCTACTATTATATCCATGTTTCAACACTTTAACCCTCATGGATGTTCCTTTTTCTCCCCTTTATCATACCATATTTTCATTTCCCCTCACTCTATTACAATTCCTTCTCACTATAACCCCAAACATTGATTATAATATGAATCTACCCACTAAGAAAGCATATATCAATGTTTCCAAACATTGCTTGGCTAAGTAGTTGGAAGGTGCTTCTGCTTTTCAAGAGTCTATTATGCATACTATTGGTTCATTATAGATTAGGGTGTCCCAGTTATATAATGATAAATCTGACAAGTAGAGTGTGTTAAGTAACACTATTACTTTATTTAATACTCCTTCCCTTTCCTTTACTCTCAATTTATAGGCACTATTTTTATGTTAGATCACATAAAACTTCTAAAGCTAGTGGCCCAACTTACGCAAGATTGGGTAAGCATCCAACAAATCAACCATCTTAAATTATAGGGTTAGGCTATCAAGTAGGAGTTAAATCAATTATGTGGACTCTTAGATCTCTATCAAGTTTACTTTACTATTATGATTTCCAATCCATGGCTATGGACCATGGGTTGATTGATTGGAAGTCTCAAGCAGATGCAACATGGAATGATGTGCTCCCTTAATTAACCACTAAGAGTTATTATAAATCCACCATGCATGATCGTAATTTCACTTATATTGGTTTTTTGTCCATATTTAAATAATTTTTACAAGCTCTTGAATCATTTATGCACTATTTTTAGGCTTGGCAGACTCATGTTGCACAACTTTATCGGGGTCTAAGCATAATGACATGTTGATAAGTTCACTCATCTGCATGTGAACATCTCTAGATAAATGAATATTTCCAAATTACTCTCTCTACTATGGAAAATGATGTTTCACAATTATTATACACCTATATTCCTTTGAGATCTCTCATATGTAACATTCAATAATATTTGACTGATTAGTAGAATTACAGGATAAATGTGACTAAATTTGATAGTACCATCATGCCACTCATTAATGTCCCTACCATCATTCCTCTTAGCCAACTCCAAAAATAGCTAAGCTAGGTAAATATTGATTATTTGAGTTCTTCATAGAATGTATCATTGACTTTGTAATTGTAAGCTACATCAGATCCTCTATTGATGCCTCTCTAATTGAGCTAAGTTTTTTTTTGTAGTGGGGAATTTTAAAAAAATTCTTATCAGTCTTTTTGTTGGTAGGACCATAAAAGCCCACATGAATAGTCTATTAAAAACCTAAAAGTGTGGTAGATTATCTTGATACTTAGTTGAAAACTTGTGAGGGAAACTAAGTCCTGCACAAGGGGTGAAAATTGGTAAATGACACTTTGAGTGATCAATGGTTTGTATACACTCTACCTACTTTTCATTTTGTAGAATCTTACTTTTTGAAGTCTTGTCTTAGGATGAGACAAATGTTTAAGTCCAAAAAAGTGTTATTTGGGGAATGTGTAGACTAACCACTTGCATTTATGAATGTGCCATGTGGACAAAGATCAAGGTTTATTTTTGGTTAGTGATTATTCTACACAATTGTTACAAAGTTATTCTATTTTTAGTTGGGATCAGGTACATGGAATATTTAACAATAGAATATAGGTTGACATGCCTGGATGCCAAGTATAGACTTCTTAGTTATAACAATATAGTTTTCAAGATTATATATTCCTAAAGATTGTAGTATAATAGGTTAGATAGTGTTTGATAGTGCTAGATAAGTATTAGTTAATATTATATCTAGAAATTTTTTAGTCAATCCTTATATCTTTGGATTGAAATAATTTTTCATGATCTGAAGATTGTAAGTTGAATTAGTATTTTATGATTAATATAATAGTTCTACACTTATTATGTGAGACATATATTTTGGGTAGTGTTAGGTGTCACAAGACTATCTTGTATGAATTTGGGTTGTCTTCTAATTGGTATTATCTACCCTTTCTAAAGTCAAGTAATATTTCATAATAACCTCATGAATTGATACTCTTTAGTTGTAACTATCTATGAAGTACTTTCATCTATTATAAATTTTAGTATATTAATTAATAGTCAAAAAGATATTTTATATACCAGTTTGGTAACTATGTCATCACATTTGAGTTTACCATGAATTATCTATCAAATTATATAGTCATAGGATTATTCCTAATTAGATAAACCTCTGTGATCCTAGGATAAAATTTGAATACCGAGTAATGATTTTCCTTTCCTACAAGCTCTCCCTTAAAATCATAGAAGTTATTCCTATAATGAGAATGTTCTGGTGAACCTAAAGACCTATGCTAATATCATATTACATAGATGCCCTACAAGGGTATTTAGTGGGTGTAGGCCAAGGGTTGAGAGTACATGAATTATAATATTAATACATTTTATATCACATGTTGATAGGACATGATTGTAGAGAGGTACCATCTTGACAAGGTACTTTGATAGTTTAGCCAAAGATAAGGCATCTCACTAAGTCCACATGTATTTAATTAGGATTTTAAGGATAGGTCGTAATGGGGAGATCTATTGTAGGTGTTATGTCTTCTTTTGAGTTTGAAAACATGGTTGTTAAACCCTAGGACTACTAAAATGTGATTGTACATCTAAGAGTGGCATTAGATCTTGACGGGTGGTGGGCACAATACATTCTTCCCAAGTTTAATTAACCAACATGATGAGCTCTTATATTGCTTAATTGAATTTGACAATAACTTAATGGGTTTGGTCAATGGAATCAACTAAGAGAATGGGTATATTCATAGCCACATCATTAGAGGAAGGGAGATGGATACATAGGTGGAGATGACTAGGGAGGATATGGAGGGGGAGAATATGGAGGAGGTGTTAAGATTTAAACACAAAAAGTACTATCATTAATATAACCCTCATGAGGAGACTAGGCCATGCCTTCTACCCCAAATGAGATATATAGACGATCAACAACTTATAGATAACTTACATGAAAATATCTCATCACATATAGATGATATTGTTGGGTTAGAGAGGTGAGTGTCATATTTCAACTATATATGATTGGCTCATAGATATAAATAGCAACTTTATTGGCATAAGTGAATGCACACTTAACAAATTTAACCACTTTGAGGACACAAGTGTCATAGTTATTTTTTATTCATGCACAACTCACCAAACAAGATCCCTAGATCACCACATTATAGGGATAGGTGGCATAACAAGATGCTTATACTTTTACATTGAAACTTAGGTTACTCAACTACAATTAGTACATGATATAAATTACATGAATAATTTATTTATGACTTATAATTAAATATCATGATTTTATAATCTTTAGAGGTTAGTGTATGTGGTGAAAAATTTGCTCACAAAATGGCGTATTTGATTCAGATAGGATTGTGAGATATAAGGTCAAGAAATTAGTCAGTAAGACCAATATTTTCCATTAGACCATATGAATTTTATATCTTAGGATTTTTTAAATATATCATAAGATAATTTTATGCATCATGATTCATGATAATTGTCTACACAAGCATTAGAGGTCTAATTCATCATGACTTATTTTTGAGGTGAATTGGCAGTTCTGAGTAAGCAAGTTGCAAAGATTTTCTTGAGCCTTTATCTCTTGAGTGAATGTGTGAAAAGAATTTGGTGATGATATTGAGGTCATGGATAATTTTATACATGTTTAATTTGTCATATTTGAGTATATTTAGGGTTTTTAATTTTCATTATTTAAAGATAGACTTTTGAGAAACACAAGACTAATAGGGCAGTTTGTCCTTAAGGAGCTTTCATGGTATGAATGAAGTATAAAGGTTTAATAAATCATGGATAAGGTTATTAGATTTAATTTTATAAGTTATTTAATGGTTTTTTATTGTTGGATAAGGTCATCTGGGCCCAATAATATTAAGTTTTAGTGTTAAGAAGACAAACCTAATGCAATTAGGTCTTCATGAGACCTAAAGGATAAGTAAGGCCTAATTGAGTTGTGGAAGACCAAAAAGGGTTAAAATTGTGATTTAACCATGTTTATAAGATGTCCTAAGATATATTGAGTGTCCTACCTAATATTTTGAAGGTGTGTGTCCAACCAATTGGTGTGTGACCATGATACTAGTATATATACAATGAAGTTTAGGCCCATTTGAAAGTATAAAAAATAAGCATATAAATCTTGCATGGTTGAGAATAAAGAGGTATTAAAAAGAGTTATATTCCATAATAGAATATCATAGGTGTTAATGTGATAAAAATTCATGAGGTTTTTGATTTTGTGCTAAGTCACTTAGGGATTTGGAACTTCCTTGCAAGTAGGTGCTTGTTAAAGCCTTGTTAAGTGGGTGTTTAACTTTATTGGGGTTGGTGCTCCAAGTTGATTTAGTGATCAACTAAATTTGATATTTTTTTATATTATAGTATTCCATTTACAAAAATAATAGTGGTTTTTATTCCCCTTGATGGTTTCCCACTCATATATGTGTTATATTATTTCCTGCTCATCTGAATGGTTCATTATGCATTACTAGATCACTATGTTGCTTTCATGGTTCATGAATGATTAATTATAATTGAAATAAAAATTAAAAAAAAAACTAATTCACCCCCCCCCCCCCCATTTAATGGTGCTTCTAATAATTGGTATTATAGCATGGTCTTTTGAATCAAGCTTAACAACTTAAAAGGAGATCCTAGAACCATAAACATGTCTAGTCATCAAGTACAAGGAGGTTTCTCAACCAATAAGGATCCTCTCTTTAGTGGGACTAACTATGCATTTTGGAGCATTAGAATGAAGACCTATATAATCTCATTGGGGTATTACATATGGAAATTTGTTTTTTATGGATTCACTCTACCTCCTACACCACCAATTGATACAATAGGTAAGAAGGCAAGTGAAAACAACTCTAAGATAATGAATGCCATTCTATGTGGTATTTTAGAGGCATAATTTGTAAAAATCATGTATTTTGATATAACAAAAATAATTTGAGAAAAAATTTAAACCATCTATGAAGGAGATACTAAAGTCAAATTAACAAAATTGTAGACCCACCGAAGGCAGTTTGAAAGTCTGAGAATGAAGGACGATGAAAACATTGAATCTTATATGTTAAGAGTTGATGAAGTGGTAAATGTCATTAAATGTCTAAAAGAGAAGTTGGAATAATAAATAGTAGTATAAAAGGTATTAATATCCTTAAAATCTAAGTTTGATTCAAAAATCTCTATTGTGGAGGAGATCAAAGATCTCAACTTACTATAGATAGATGAGCTTCATGGCATACTGACTGTATATGAAATGAGAAAAAGTGGCAAAAGACCTTAAAATAAGGAATTTGAATTCAAATATAATAAAAATTCATAAGGAAAAAAGGTTAAATATTATATTGATATAGATATTTATTATGACAAGATAGAAGCCATGTTTATCATAAAACTAAGGAAAGGATCAGGTAAGTATAAGGACAAGTTGACATTTAAGTGCTTTAACTATGGTAAGATTGGTCACTTTGCATCTAAGTTCCCTAACAAGGATAAGAATGAGCATGATGGAGAGCATGATGAACATCATGGTGATGATAAGAAGTTATATAAGCTTGACAAGAGCAAAAAGAATTTTAGGAAGTATGAAGGCAAGAAAGCATCATTCAAGAATAAGAGAAGTTTCTATACCAAAGAAGATAGTAGCTCCTTTGATATAAGTGACACAAGTAAATCTGATAGTGATGATGATATTAATGGTCATGATATTAATGAAACTTTATTCATGGTCATTGAAATAGACAATAGAGTTTGTTCAAAATAGAAAAGTCTTATGGAAGATGAAGAATTAGATGAAGAAGAGGTTGAAGTGAACCTTGAGGGAAAATTGGAAAGACCAAGATAGAGAATGTGTTGTATATGTAAGGATTGAAATGTAACTTACTTAGCATAAATCAAATGTGCAACCAAATACACACACTAACCTTTCATGATAGATGGTGCGATATAAAGAGAGCCAAATTAGAAAGGTTAATTTCCAATGCCAAGAGGATTGAGAACAACCTGTATGTCTTGAATGAGATCAAGAAGGAGAGATGATTAATGAGAAATATTGATGAATGTTGGCTATGGTAAATAATTTAGGTTCACCTAAACTTTGATAATCTAGTCAAAAATAAGCTCTAATAAGTTTGTAAAGAATATGCTTATAATCACCAAACCTACAACACAATCTGTAAGGCATGTCAACATGGTAAACAGAGTAGAAGGAGGTTATAGTCTAATGAATATTCTACTACAGTAACTTTATATCTAATACAAATTTATCTCTATGGACCCAAAATAGCACAAATTATTCAATGAGATAACTGTTTCATGCTACTCATAGATGACTACACAAGAATGACTTGGGTAACATTCTTGAAAGAAAATTCAAAAGCTCTTGATAAGTTCAAGGCAATTAAGGATCTATTTGAGAATGAAAATAATGGAGATATCAAATTTTTAAGATCTGATATAGGAGGATAGTTTTTCTCTAATGAATTTGATGATTTTATGAGGTCCATGGGATATGGAGATAATTCCCAGCAGCTAGGACACCTCAGTAAAATGGGGTAGTGGAAAGAAAGAATACAATAGTTTAAGAAATGGCCAGGACTATGATAAATGAATCAATATTATCTTATAGATACTAGACAGAGGTAGTGAGTATTTTATTCTACATTTTGAATATAATATAGATAAGGATTAATGAAAATAAAACCCCTATGAACTATGGAAAGGCATACCTGCTAATGTGGAACACTTTAGAGTGTTTAGAAGTAAATGCTTTATCAAAAGAGATGAGGAAGACTTAGGTAAGACTTAAGTAAGTTTTATTCAAGGTCTGAAGAAGGATTATTCTTTGGGTATTCATTAGTAAGCTCAACTTATAGATGTTATAATAAGAGGTTTCAAAAGATAGTGGAAAGCACTAATGTGAATATTGATGAGACTAGTTCTAAGAAGTCACACTCTCAATAAAAGGATGCATAAAATAATTTATAATTCAATAATGAAGAAGAATCAATGGAGTTAGATGAGGAAGAAAAATAAGTTAAGGAAAGACAAGACTCAAAATTCCCCTCAAGATAGATTTAGAGATACCATCCTGAATCATAAATCATTGGTAATAAGGATGCAGGTATGTAAACAAGGAGAAAGTTGGTAAGTAACCTTAATCAAGATAATGTTACTATATTATTTAATATTGAACCTAATAACCTTGTAAAATCAAGCAAAGACAAGTTTTGTATAGGAGCTATGAATGAGGAGTTAGATCAATATAGAAGAAAGAGACTTGGGAACTAGTTTCTAGGCCTAAAGACAAGAATGTCATTGGCATAAAATGGGTGTTTAGGAAAAAATTGAATGAAGATGGAGAAGTCACTAGGAACAAGGCTAGGTTGGTATGAAAATGGTATGCCCAAGTAGAATGGGTAGACTTTGAGGAGACCTTTTCTCTAGTATAAATATTGGAGGCTATCATATTATTTTTAGTATATATAAGCTTAAAAGGGTTCAAGATGTATCAGATGGATGTCAAATCTAATTTATAAATGGGAACTTAGAAGAGGAGGTGTACATAGAGTAACCTAAGGGTTTCTCATTATCAAGTAACAAGGACTATGTATGTAGACTAAAAAAGGATCTTTATAGTGTAAAGCAAACTTATAGATCTTGGTACGCTAGATTGGACAAGTACCTATTAGAGATAGAAAATTGTCATCAGTTGATAGTGGTTGCATATGTATATGATATAATATTTGGTGGAAATAGTGAGAATCTAACTAAGGCCTTTTTAGATGTAATGAAGAAGGATTTTTATATATCCATGCTAGAATAACTATCATTCTTCCTTGGGTTATAAATCACTTAATCAGAAAGATGCATATTCATTTCATAAGCTAAGTACATAAGAGAGATATTAAAGAAATTTTAGATGGAATATTATAAGGTAATTAGCACATCTATGATCATAGGGTGTAAGTTAAGTAAGGAAGATAAATCTTAAAAGGTTAATCAGACATCATACAGGTCAATGATTAGAATTTTGTTATACACTACTACCTCTAGACCTGACATCATGAAAGCAGTAGGTTTTGTAGGAATATTTCAAGTAGAGCCAAAGTAAAATCATTTTCAAAAAATAAAAATGATACTTAGGTATCTTAAGGGGATTATAGAGATTAGGTTGCAGTATCCAAGGAGCAAGGAGTTTAACTTGACATCCTATATAGATGCAGAGTAGGTAAGGAGTCTAGATGATAGGAAGAGCACTAGTGGAAGATCTTTCTTCTCAGGAGAGTGTCTAGTATCATGGATAAGAAATGAGAATCCATTAGTGGTATTATCTAATTTTGAGGCTAAGTACATTATATAAAATTCATGTTGCACTCAAGTCTTATGGATGAGATAGACCTTAAAGGACAACAAAGTGGAGTATAATAGTCCTAACCATATATTTTATGATAATACAAGTGTTATAAGTGTATCAAATAACCCAAATATGCACTAAAGGACTAAACACATTCCCATAAAGTATCATTTCTTAAGAGAATAGGTAAGTGAACAAAATATCAAGCTTGATTATGTATCTACTAAGGATCAAATTGTAGATATTCTAACCAATCCACTTCTAAATACAACATTTGAACATCTAAGATAGGAATTAGGTGTAATTCCTACCCTTAGAAATAATTAAGGAAGTCAAGTGCTTAGTGGGAGATAATCAGGTGGTTCATTAGCTCCAAGAGAAAGTGAATTTTTCTAAGAAGGTATGCATGGAGATAGGGGGAACTTGTTTGTATGATGCTTCATTGACTCATAATCCTATGTGTTAAGTTTTTTGGTTGTAAGAGGTTTGATCTAAGAATTTTTATGTATCTCTTTATCATTAATGTCAAATGGGGAGAAAATTAAGAATGGGGGATAAATAGTCTTTTGAGAGAATTTTTTGAGAGTGGTTATCATCAATGATAAAGGGTGAAATTATTGAGTATTATCATTTATGTCAAAGGTGCATCTTGTGAAGTTTTATGTCAAAGGTGATTAATGATAGTTGGTAGTATGTGATGTGACAAGGTGCATGGAAGAATGTTGTCATGAGAGAAAGAGAAAGAGAGAATTTTAAGGCAACTAACGTCTTATTTCTGCATGATTGATATCAGTGTCAGCATGGAAGGTATAGGTCATTGATGTTAAGTGCATAGGAAACATAGTCATGACATGAAGAGGTATGTGCATGGTGAAATGAATGAACACAGTCATTTAAAGGTTGTATGGCATTGTTTAAGCATTTAATTAAGTATATAATCATTCATTATAGTTTTAGTGTGAGTTTATAGGGGTAGAACCTCTAGTCTAAGTCTGCACCCAGACCACTTCTAGACCCTACCTGGATAATAAGGTATGAAAATAATATTTAAAGGAAAGTTTCACATGATAACATGTAAAAATGTGAGATAAGTTTTTTTAGGTATTATCACAAATTTTTAGTTCAATATTTGAAGGAAAAGTGCATAAATCACTATTTTAGGCCTTCTCAAGCTCACAAAATGAAGTCCCAAACCTGAGAAGCACTTTTAGATATTTATTGGCATGTGTAAAATCTACATGGTAGTCTAATATGTCAATAAGAGATGGGTAAGGTTTCTAACTAATATCTTTATGTATCATTTTTGGATCCAAGTGAAAGTCCTTTATGAACAATCGTTAACACTAAAACCTATGTTAAACCTCCCTAAAACCCTAATAAGGACCTGATATGAAAGATTTTGTTCAAAATAGATCAAGATGGATTCAAATTCCTATATAATCTATTGTATCATATATTAAACACTCCCAGGTACCTCTAAGTCTTGGTGGTTAGTCAAATGAGAGAGAAAATGTATAGATACAGGCCTATTTATTAGGAAGTTATTGTAGCTCTCAAAAGTTAAATTAGTCAAGAATACAAAATTAATGATAGAAGAATATAGAGATTAATTTTACATGTCCATGATGATTTTTGGATAGGTTATATCCTTTATTTATTATAATTTAGTCATCCAATTAAGCCAGTTGTAGACATACCTAATGGTGTGAATAGTGTAAAACCCAAGTAGAAATGAAGAGATAGATTTGATGGTTTATGCTTGATAGATTAATCAAATAAAGTACATGAAACTATTTATGACTTAAAATTAATGGTCATTATTTTATAATCATTATATGTCAGTGTATGTGGTGAAAATGTTGCTCACAAAATGGCCTATCTGGTTCAGATAGGACTATGAGATATAAGGTTAAGAAATTGGTCTCTAAGACCAATATTTTCCATTATACCATATGAATTTTATATTTTAGGATGTTGGTTATATACATACATACATACATATATATATATATATATATATATATATATATATATATATATATATATATATATATATATATATATATATACATATATATATATATATATATACATATATATATATATATATATATATATATATATATCATAGGACCATTTATATGCATCATTAATCATTATAAATTTCTACATAGGTGTTGGAGGTCTAATTCATCATGATTGGTTTTTGAGGTGAATTGGTGGTTCTAAGTAAGCAAGTTACAAAGATGTTATTGAGACTTCTGAGTGAAGGTGTTAAAATAATTTGCTTATGACCCTAAGGTCATGGATAATCTATCTACATGTTTAATTTGTAATAGTTGAGTCTATTAAGGGTGTTTAAGCTTCATTATTATAAGATAGACTTTTGAATTACATAGGCCTAATAGGGCAATTTGTCCTGAAGGAGCTTTCATGGTATGAACAAAGGATACATGTCTAATCAAGCATGGAGGTTAGTATAATTCATTTTATAAGTGATAAAATGGTTTTTTATTGTTTGAGAAGGCCATTTGGGCCCAAAAATATCATTTTTTAGCGCTAAGAGGACATACTTAATGCAATTAGGTCTCCATGAGACCTAAAAGAGAAGTAAGGCCTAATTGAGTTGTGAAAGACCAAAAAGGGTTAAAATTCTGATTTACTAATGTTCATAAGATGTACTAAGACCTCTTAAGTGTCTAAACTAATATTTTTAAGGTGTGTATCTAATCAATTGGTATGCGACCATGAGACTAGTATGTATGTATGTATGTATGTATGTATGTATGTATATATATATATATATATATATATATATATATATATATATATATATATATATATATATATATATATATATATATATATATATATATATATATATATAATGTAGTTTAGGCCTATTTGAAAGTATGCAAAATAAGTGAATAAATCTTGTAAGGTTGAGTAGAAAGAGGTATTGAAATAATTTATATACCATAATATAAGAGTATAGGTGTGAATTTGATCAAAATTCAAGTTGATTTGGTGCTAAGTCACTTAGGTATTTGATGTTGCCTTGTAAGTAGGTGCTTGCTAAAGCATTGTCAAGTGGGTGCTTGACTTTACTGGGGTTAGTGCTCAACTAAATTTGATATTTTGTTTTATATGACAATATTCCATTTTCATATATCATAGTTTGTTTTCTTCCCCTTGAGGGTTTCCCACTCATATATGTTTTATCTTGTTTCATGCTCATCTTAATAGTGCATTATGCATTGCTAGATCACTATGTTGCTTTCATGGTTCATGAATATATATATATATATATATATATATATATATATATATTAAACACTGATTCACCCCCCACTCTAAGTAATTGTGTTTCCAATAGTTATTTGTTTTTATAATAGATGTATTTTTTTCATGAAAATCTCATCAAATTATTATGGTATAACCAAGCTAATATATAGTTCACTATATTTCTCATGCATGCTTGAGTTGGAATATAAGTCCTAAAGGGAGAATAGGTGTGGGAAGAGCATGAATGAAACACACAATTGTTTTGTTTATAGTATTTACACCTTTATATTTGAAATTTTCATAATTCAATTATGTAATAAAAATTGAACTAAGATTTTATCATAATTGAGTAATTTTATTAGGTATATAAAAGTTGTTATTACTACTTCATTAAAATTTAGATAGTCTTTTCATATCCTTGGATCAAATACACTTTTCACATTAATACTTGTTTAAAGTAATAACTATTGATGCAGAGGTGGCTGATAAGGACATTTTAGTAAATGAAGTTTTACTTATACACACACAAACTCATA
Organism: Torreya grandis; assembly: GCA_037957365.1. Lineage (NCBI taxonomy): Eukaryota > Viridiplantae > Streptophyta > Pinopsida > Cupressales > Taxaceae > Torreya > Torreya grandis. Next base: position 804,150 of record JARHVA010005596.1, on the reverse strand, counting down.
GTGGTTCCCATCCCCCTTATTCCATTACATTTTCTAAAAAAAAGAGGATCAATGCATTTTAAAGAGTGATCAATAAATCCAAAATAAAATATAAAGATGATCAAAGACTCAAATGATGAAATAAGATCAATGCATCATACATCATGCAAAATTATGGAAGGAGAAATGGGGAATCAAAGTTATCTCTATTAGTAATATGGTTTTAGGAATAAGTGATTAATTATGCAATAAAATATAACATTGAATTCATTCCTTAGAATCACAACAACAGAGACATATGAAAGAAAATTCAAATCTAAGAAAATAAACACATAACATCAATATAAATTGGTTCACCCAATGTGGGATACATCCATCAAGAAGCTCTCAATAATATTATAAATAAGAGTACAAGACAACTCTCAATAAGAACCTCTTATAGGGGTAACTTTATCCAACCCAAATTCACACCAGAATTCTCGAGATGCTAAGCCATACCTCAAACCCAATCATACCAACCAAAGAGAGAATTATAGAGGTCAAAATGAGATGTGAAATGAAATTAATAATGTGTTACCCCTAAAACCTATTTATACATTTCAAAATCCCCTTAAAAATTCACCATAGCCATAGACATAACCATATCCCCACAAAATAAGGCAAAAAATAAGGGAGAATTTAACCACATAATACCATGACTTTATCAACACCTTTAAATCATACCCACTTCCCAAAAATGTACCACAAATAGGGTAAGTGGTTAAAATTCATCCCACCATTTTAAAATGTAATTATTTCATGTTAAAAATGCCCTGGTATCTTTATTTTTACCTGAGCATTGAAACGGTCTTCATATTCAATAATATCCCACTTGGAGTTTGTTTCCCATTGAAAAAAATTTAACACTCCTCCATGATCTTCATGAAGACCAACCAAAGTTGAACATAACCTAAAATTATCTAATGTGACTACCTTGGTCATTATATCTACAATATCTTGGCTCGTATGTGTCTTTTCTAGCTTCACCATGTTTTCCTCCAAATCTATCTAATGAAATGATACCATAAATGTATATGCTTCATCCTCAAGTGGAAAGAAGAGTTATTGGATAAATTAATAGCACTATATCACTATGTAATCCTCAAACATCCTACTTATGACCCAAATCTTTAAGTAACTATTATAACCAAATCATCTCCTTACTAGATTTTTTAGCAACAACATACTCAGCCTCTATGGTTGATAAATCCATAACCTTCTGTATCTAAGAAATCTAACTAACCATTTTATCCCTAATAATAAATACATAACCTGTCATACTCCTTCTGCTATCAACATCCCTAGCCATATTCGAATCCAGATAACTATTCAAAGTGGTGTCTAATCCACCAAAGCATAATGTTGTACCCATAGTTCCTCTCAAATATCAAATAATCCACTTCACTACTTGCCAATGTTCATAACCTGGATTACTCATGTACCTACTTACTATTCCCATTACATGGGAAATATATATCTTATTAAAAACCATAACATACATTAGTCTACTAATTGTCAATGAGTAAGGTAAATTGGACATATTTAGCTTTTCTTATTCTATCTTGGGACATTGCTCCTTTGATAATCTAAAATGGCCTGCAAAAGGAGTCCTAACCAACTTAGCATCTTGCATACTAAACCTCTCCAAAAATTTCTTCATGTACTCTTCCTAGGATAATATCATCTTCCTCTCCTTCTTGTCTTGAGTTATCCTCATACCAAGGATTTACTTCATTGTACCCAAATCCTTCATAGAAAAGGATTCACCAAGCTACTTCTTTTGTACTTTAATCTATTGTATGTTCTTTCATAAAATTAACATGTCATCTACATAAAATAATAGGATAATATAATTACCATCCTCAAATCTCTTGACATACACACAATGGTCAGAATCACACCTGGAGTAACCCTATTCCAACATGAAAAATTTAAACTTTTTATACCATTGTCATGGAACTTGTTTTAGTCCATACAAGCTCTTCTTTAGTCTGCACACCAACTTCTCCTTTCCTTAAACCTCATAACCCTATGGATACTTCATCTATAATTCCTCCTCTAAATCACCATGAAGGAATGAAATATTCACATCTAACTATTCTAAGTATGAATCCTCTACTACAACTATACCAAGCATAGTTCTAATAGAAGTCATCTTAACAATAAGAGAAAAAATCTCATCAAAATTAATACCTTTCTTTTGTACAAACCTCGTGACCACTAATCGGGCCTTGTACCTTGTCCTTCTTCTATCCTCTTCTTTGATTTTATATAACCACTTATTCTAAAATGATCTCTTACCCTTAGGTAGCTTCACCAAATCCCACATCTAGTTCTCCATGAGAGAACTATCGTCCTCTTCCATGGCTTGCTCCCACTTCTCCCTAGCATTCACCTACATTTCTTCCTCAAAAAATTCTATTTCTCTAGTGTCAATAAGTAACAAATAAATCAAATATGGGGGAAAATTTTATAGAGTTTTTCTTACCCTAGAAGACCTTCTTACTACAAGATTTTAGTGTTCTTATGTAGGAGGTTCCTGAACTATCTCCTTGGACACCTTACCATTCATAATATCATCCAACACTGTGTGCTCTTTTTGTTCTTATTCTTGCAACTAATCCTTATGCATTAATTTTTATTTAAAGACAACATCCCTAGACTAAAATATTTTCTTGTCTCTAAGACTCCAAACCCAGAAACCAAAGTCATCATCACCATAACCAATAAAGATGCAACTCTCAAACTTAACTTCTAACTTGGTCTTATCTTTTTTGGGAACATGAAATAATGCCTCACATCCAAATACCCTGAGAAAAGAATAATTAACTTTCTTACCATACCAATATTCCTTAGGTATGCCTCCATCCAAAGGCACTTAAGGTCTTTTGTTAATTAGATATACCATTGTGCTAATTATTTCTACCCAAAACATTAAGGGAAACCCTACATGCAACCTCATGTTCCTAACACATTCTATGATTGTCCTATTCATCCTCTCTAACACTCCATTATCCTATGGTCCCCTTGGAACCATCCTTTACCTATGAATTCCATTATATGAAAAATAATCATCAAATGCTTTGCTATAATACTCACCTCCATTATCTGACCTAAGACATTTCAACTTGAGACCCATTTCATTCTCAACTAAATATTTACATATTTTTAATGTTTCAAATACATCAAATTTCTTCTTGATGTAATAAACCCAAACTTTCCTAGTTGCATCATCAATAAATGTAACATAATAATTTGAACCACCAATAGAAGATACCTGAGCTCACTCCCATACATCCAAGTGAAACAACTCCAACTTATTTTCCTTCTTCATAGGTCCAACCCTCAGGAACTTAACTCACTTATGCTTCCCATACACATAATCATCATAGAATTCCAAATCAACCTGTTTCAATCTAGGCAAATTATTTTTGAATATCTTCATGCCCTTTAGGCTCATATGACCGACCCTGTAGTGCCACAAAGTTATATCTCCATCTATATCAACTAAATTATAGTTATCAACACTACTAATCAAATACAAAGTTCCAAATTTCTTACCTTTTTCAACCACAAGAGAACTCTTAGTAACTTTCTAAGAGTCTGTTGTAAATAACATTTAATAGCCCTCACTATCCAACCACCCCACTGATATTAAATTCCACCTTAACTATGGAACATTTCTAACATTCTTTAGTATCCATGTGTTCTCATTATACATATTCACTTGAACACAACCTTTTGATACTATACTGCATGATTCATCATCACCAAGATAAACATGTCCAAAATCTCTTTGAACATAATCAGTAAAATGATGCCTATGTGGGGTGGCATGAAAAAAAGCCTCTAAATCTAATACCCAATATTTAGAAACATTATCTAAGGAAAGAATTAAATCATCTTGAATAATATTACTTGTTTTCATATTTACCTCCTTTATCTCCTCCTTTATCTCCTCATGTTTGGTCTTTTTGTCTCAAAGTTCCCAACATTCCTTTTTGTGTGTCCACTTTTCCCACAGTGCCAACACACCATCTTGGCTCTATATTTAGATCTTCCCTAACCCTTTGACTTTCCAAGGTTTCCTTTTTTCCTATCCTTTTATCTTCTTCTAGTCTCTACCATTAAATCATTCCCTGAAGATGATTCCTCGGTGCTCTTCCTTCACATTTCCTTGATAATAATCACACCTATAACATCCTCAAACTTTAAACTTCCCTTAGCAAGGATAACATTACTCATAACCATAACTAGGCTATCCCAACTATTTGATAAGGAGCCCAAAATAGATAAATCCTTAATTTCATCTTCAAATTTAATACTAATAGAAGTTACCATACTCATAATCATATTAAAATCATTCAAATGATCAACTATATAACCATTTTTAGATATATTTTAATATGAAATAACCTTTTCATCAAAAATATTTTATTAAAGGTATAGGGTTTTTCATATAACTCCCCTAATTTTCTTGATCAGACTAAATGTGGTCATCTCCTCTAAAATATTGAAGGCAATCAAGATGCAAGGCACAACCGTATGGCTCCCAATGTTTTCCTATCAAACAAATTTCAATCTACTTAATTAATACCTAAAGGTTTCCCTATTTACCCATTAAAGGGAGATGAAGATCCTTCTAAAACAAGTAATCCTCCACCTGCATCTTCCACAATCTAAAATTTTACTCATTGAATTTTTCAACTCTAGATTTTTCATTATTTGTCATAGCTCCCACTCAAGCTAATATCTTTCCCTGTAATTCACCACTTTAGTAAAACCACTAAAGCTAGCTCTAATACCTTTGTTTTTAAAACTAGAATGAAACCTATAGTCTAGTCCAAGCCTTTGCTAAAATATTTAAAATAAGGGTAAAATAACATAATTTCATCACACACAAATATAAAGTATGATCAAATCTAGTATGTTGCTTGAGGTTGGGAGTTTATTTCATGTTTCTAATTTACTTATTCTTTTCTAGTATGAGTCATGTTTGATATGTAATTGTTAACTAGATATTTTAGGTATGGGTCAAGAGTATTCTCCTTGTAAGTCACCATTTGTTGTACTCAACACATTCCACCTTAATGTTTTGAATGGGGGCCCATTACAAGTCTGAAAATCCTAGTTCTAATTTAAAAATCTTTTTCATTGGAAATCACATGAGTGTTTAGTAATATTTTAGGTTTCACAACTCTTAATTCCCATGTTTATGGTTCTTGTTAAGTGCACAATTATATGTCAATACAATTAGTATTTTCTCATATCATAGTTTTCCCACTTTGTGTGATTTACTCTAGATAATATATTAATGGCTTTCATAATTTATTAATATATTTCTAAACTTGTTACATGTATGTAAGTTTTTTGAATTTGCAGTAAAATTACAAACCAAAAATCCTAAGTGTTTTGGGTCTACATAAGTTTTAGTATTCATAACTTTGGGGCTTTGTGAATTTTATCATCATAGATTTTAGATGTCATGTATTTTGATCTTCACATCTTTTATCTTCATTAATTTTGGTCGTCAGGACTTTTTCACATCACAAATTTTGGCATTTCATATATTGTGTACTTTACAACCTTTAATTTTTCACAAATTCATGTCTTTACATATTTTGGTCATCATGTTTTGTGGTTATTTCTAATTTTGGACTTCACATACTTTGATCTTTGTGAATTTTTTATTTGCATGTTTTTAAAAAATGGTAAAATATTATTTAAACAAAAGTTATGATGTGTGAAAGTCGTGAGTCTTTGGTTTTGTACATTCAAGGTGTTTCATGATTTGTCTAAATGGAAATTAACAAAAACCATGACACATGATTTCTGATATTATGTTACTTGGTAAAAATGCATCGACATCAAACTAATGACCAAGTGACACTTGTTTAAGAGATGATATTGAGACATCCTTCTAACACATAGAATATGGCATACCCACCAAAGTGAGCTACCAAATTTGAATTAAATGAGAAAAACAAGCTTGAAATTGTTGAAAATTAATGACAAAGGAATAAGAATTTATGAATATATATTTGATATATATGATTTAATTATAAATAGACATCTTGTTATCAATTACCAAAGAACTTAAGTGAACTTACATTCTACAGAGATCTGAAAGCTCTAGTTTTCTACATTCACCTATGAATTACTTCCAATGATCAATAAATTGAATTATCATTCAAATTATATAATTAAACCAAGTATCTAATTGATTCATCATCTAGGAAATTTAGGGGACCACTACCACCATTAAAATTTTCCATCAAGGATTCCACTAAATACACTAATATAATCTTTGACTCAATTATGTTCAATGGAAGATTTGTGAATTATACAATTATATAGACATTATGGAGAACTTCAATTCCCAATCATGAATAAATATTATCAACTAAGGAAAAATAAATGGTAGTTGATTTAATACCATTGAAGTGCCAACAATTACATTTTATAGTTGTTAAACTTGGATTGATGCCCCATATTGACCTACTTTGAGACATTCTTTGCAGGCAAAGTATCAAATGGATTCTTGCATTATATCAATCATAAAATATCCATGGATTGCATTTCAAGAGATATTTTATATAGGTAACTTATGCTTCCACTTGTATATGTCACTTATGATGGGATGATAATTACATTATGGAATAAGACTAACACAATCAAAGACACATTGAGGAAATGGATAATATGAGGAGAAAAGGTAAGCCTAAAGGATGATACCACCATTCCCATCACCAAATTCAAGATTGAATTTCAAATTAAGATGGCCCTATGTAATTTATTATATGGGTGTACCAAAATTCATTACATTTTGACTTGAGTGGGTGTCATTGCTAGACCTACTAATGACTTCAAAATTGACCTTTGCACTGGGTGAGATCATAAATGTCAACTCTAGGAGAAAATGTTACAAAAGGATAAAGGACCAATTAGAGGTCACTTATTCATGATGTTTTACCTATTAGATGTTATTATAGCCATAGTGTATGTGCATAATGGATCTCTCTAGAGCCTATACCTAGATTATATAAAAACATAGTATGTGACTTCTATTTTTTCTTGCATATTTATTCCTACATGTGAAATATTTTTATAATTTTTTAGAATATGTATCCTCAATTCTAGAGGTGAAATTAATTAGAATTCACTCGATCAAGTCTTGGATAACATCAAGAACACACTTTGTCCTAGGGTGGACTACTAACTATACTTATAACACATAGTAATAATGATTATGGGAACCAAGGTTTCACCCTTGTGTTTACCCAAGTATGTCTCAGATAAGCTGATAGAGCAAGAGATGGCATACCAACTCTAGTGGATCATAGATGAAGACATGAGGAATAAGCATAAAGGCATGTTCCATACATCTTCCATGACCATAAGCCAAATGAATTATACAAGTAGGAAACACTTCAGTGTTGATCATAATTTATGATAACTCTATTCATTATTATAGTACAAGGATTGGGACCCACATGGTAGCATTAAAAAACATGCCATAAGCCTAAACATCCCTTACTAGCATGAGCCCTACAAACATGACTTAATTTTCTTAAATGTTAAAGATGATGTTGAGGTCGTATATAGGGAAAAAATGGTTGGGTTGATGGAAGATATCTTAATATAAATTCAAAGGGATCCCTCACTTATAATTGCACACACATAAACTCAAATTTCACCTCCAGGTGGATGGGTTGCATCTGATTATTAATCCTCACATCCTTCCTAGTTGGTTCAACCATAGCGGGAGCCTTCCTAATAAACACCACAAGATGTGATGATCATTGTGAGTCAATATCAAGGTGAGGAGGAGGCCCCTATTATAAGACTTTCACTAGGAAGGGTAGAGTAACCAATAAATTTTAATTATTTTGACTCAACAGACTCTAATCTTCTTATTTTAAGTATAGTTAATGTTGATTTAGATATATATGTTTCATCCTCAAATACTCATAAGGTCACTATATCCATTGATAAAATAACATTTTATTATAAGAGGAATCCAAGAGCCCTTAAGGACCCTGTGAGTTAAATTATTAAGACATCATAAGAGGAGAAAGTTGTATCCCAAGGTAAAATACAAGAGGAGGATGAAGAGGAATAATTTTAAATGGATAAGGTATAGAGTCTCTAAGGAAACAAGGGAAGGTACAAATAGAAATAGATAAATCAAGTGATAACCCTACTATCATTATTTTTAGTTTGCCTTCAAAAGTTATTATTGCCACTCCCATTGATGATTTCTAGTAGTAACTTGATAGTACTACACCATTATATCCACATAATTTTGAAATTACTATTGTCATTAATGTCCATGTTACTTCCCACCTGTTAATAAAAGATCATAGGGCTAATAATGTCCATTTTGAGTCAATAATAAGAGTCTCTATTTTGGAACAAAGTGCATAATTATTTATTCTATTTATTCAATTAGGTTTGCCTATGCCACATTCTACTAAAAATCATCCAAATTCAATTGTATCATCTACTAGAAAAGGTAATAAGATAACCTACACTATGTATTTAATTATACAAATGGGAAACTTGGATTGGTAGAAGATCATCTTTCCATCTCTATTAGACCCACTCCAATTAAGTGTATTGATGCTTTCTTTGGAAGATGTTTTATCAAAGGCTACTACTCAAGATACTTAGTCAACTAACCTAGGGGAAATGGTAATTCCCTAATGTATAGTAGACTTAAAATTCTAGGCTACCCAAAAACTAAGTATGATGATCATGGAGCTTCCCACTATAAGTTTCATGTTTGATAAATCAATAAGAATTGTCCAAATGGTTAGGAAAAATAAACTACAATATGGATCTAACAAGGGATTAATCCTTGTGGAAAGATAGGATGTATTTTCCCTCTCTAAGAGGAATAATAAGATAATTGGGGAGTCTCCTTACAATTAATATTTTACAGATTACTTAGGAACACATATGAAAGCCTTGATGGAATTCTATAAAGGCACTGAGCAAGCTAGGGAAGAGCTTTAGTAGGAGTTAAATCAAGTGCTCGAGTAATAAACAATTATCCATGTTCCCTAAGAAATAAAGGATGACATTAAAAATGTAATCCTCAAGTTGCGTAACATTCTTGACACCATTAATACAATGAAAATTAAGATTTCTCCTCATTTAATTGATACATATAAATTATTTAATTATTTGAAAGAAGATGATAATAAATTGAATTTTCTCATAACCTTCACTACCAATAAGGTCTCTATCCATATAGATTTGATGATTCCTCTTGAGGAAACTAATTCCCTTAATTTTGTAGTTATCAAAATCCAAGAGGATTGAGAATGGGTTTCCCATGCACAAGACTTAGTTCTAAAATTGGTTGAACTTGAAAGTCAGGTTATATAATTTTTTCAAGAATAAATTTGTCTCAAGAAAGAGACAGTTTAGGAAAGTTGATGGATAGAGCTAATTTTGATATGTTACTCTAGTAAGTAGTTAAAAATTTCAAACAAGGTCTTCATAGATGTACATTGGATGAGAATGAATAGGAATTTGGCTTTGCTAGAAAGGTGACTGAAGTTAAGATTTTCCAAGAATATTTCAAAACTTGAAAGGTAGATTACAGACAGCTATTGATAAAAATATCTAGGGTGCATAGGCCATCCATTATAAACATAGACATAATCAAGACTCAATATGACTAGGCATAAAAGTGCTATCTGGATAAAATAGTGAAGATACATGCCATAGTTGTAACTTTGAGTTCAAATTTTCCTACCATAGCTCCATCAACTACTTCAAGTGATATTCCCTTCACCATTCAAGCCCTGATGATGATTAAACCTTAGTCTCTTGAGTTAGTATTATATGTATTTTTTTCATGTAAGAGTTAACTATTGAATATTGTAATATATGCATGTTATATAATTTTATAAGTATGTATTTTGTTATGAAGATAGTGTTTTGGTCATCTCTAATTGTACATGTAGATTTTGCATTAAAGTAGAACTTTTGTTCTAGTCATTAACATGTAATTCTCACTTTATGCATGATTTTGAGGATGAGATGACCCCTTCCCAAATCTATATATAGTTGTAATTTTTCCATTTTAAAGGGGTTTTCATTTTTTTATCAATATAGGAATAAATATTTGGCTTATCATGCAACTATGTAATATGAGTTTATTTTCTAGATTCATGTGATTTGATTCTGAATATCTTTCAATTTAATAACTTAGTATTTAATTATATACAATAGCAGTTTTGATGTTTCTTGTTTACTTGATTATTGAATGTTTTCTGAATTAGAATTAACAATAGCTATTTTGAATTAACATATATCATAATCATTAATCAAGGATATTGAGTGGTTTTGGATTGTGAAGAAGGGTCTATTTTGATATAGCCTCCAAGTTTTTGCTAAAGTAAAATTAGGTACTCTTAGTGTCTTTGGCATAACCTCTCACTTTGGTTTTGTAACAACAATCCTAGTGATAACCTTTGGCCATAATATAGGTATGTAATTGTGCCTTTTTTCCTTAGAGTCCTCACTGTGTTTATGGTTTAGTATGCAATAGTAGCTAACTATAAGCATAAGTTTCAATCCCTTGTCATATTTTAAATTAGTTTGAATAAAAGAACATTATTTAATCATAAATCCCTTTTCTACCTTACCCTTTTTTCCCACTTTTGAGTTTATTTTGAGATCTACCCACCATAATTTAGACTATCACCCATCCAACCCAAATAGTATTTTGGTCTTATTTTAGGTTTCACTCACTCATACGCACCCAGTTAATAAATTGCATACTCAAACAACTATTTCACCACCTAGTTATCTTAACCCATACCTATAACTCATGCCATAGAGTGGAGTTACATCCATATATATCCCAAAATGTTAGAGGTTTCCTCATTCATGAATTAAGTGTGTATAAAACCCACATCAACATGTTTGACACTCTATCAAATTCTATGACTTATTAAGACATAATGTAGGACTTGTGTCTTTTTTAGACATAGTGTAAAACCCGATCACTTATTAGACATACTCCCACATTCCACACCTTGCTCAAACATATTCTACGACCCATTTTTTGGCTAAACACATTTAGTTTTCCACTTTTTCTAGGATCAATTTAGATCACATAGTTTTTCACATAATCAAATTTTTTACATCATATGTCAGTATCCAGAACTACATTCAAGAGAACCCTAAAAATGGCACTCCAAATAATACTCCTCCAAAAAATGGCCTCTAGGGTGAATAAGGTACAAATATTAAATATCAATTTCAATGGGTCATTCCTCCATCATACTTGGACTCAAATACAAAAAATATATATGACACTAACTTGGGCCATATTGACTTTAATGACTTCTAGAGCAGAATTAGTGGGACCACCAAGTTAGATTATGGTCAAAGTATATATGACAATGACCTATCCCAAGTAGATGCTTTCCCAACTTTGATGTAGTTTCCAAAGTTAATCTTAACCATGGATAATCACTATGGTTTAGGAAGGAGGGAAGTTAAGAACTCAAGAGGAGAGTGTGTTTTATGCCTAACACCAAATCACATTGATAATTTTATCTAATTTCTAAATATGAAATCCTTTGTTAACTTGACTCCAACCACTACTCAACAATTTTTGGAGGATAACACTAGTTTTATTTCTAAATGGGTTAGTAAATAATGGTTGATAAAATTAAATCATTTAATGATAAGGCTTTCCAAAATAATATCTAGGTTTAAATTCATAAATAAGGTCAATGACATGATCACTCTCTTGTATAAAGGGGTGAGGAACCTAATTGTATGAAGATTCCAAACTTATATGTATATTTATATCTGGATCATTCACAATAATGAACACTACATCAACTAAGGAAATCTCATCAATGATTCCATTTATAAGAAGTTAAAATAATTCAACAAGAATTTTAAGTTTTACATGAATTCTTACATTATCTATGTTTTTGTTAGGAGGAGGTTTAATAATGGGTTGGTAGGAAATATCAAGACTATAAAGCTATATAATTTTCACCCTCAACTCACTATGAAGGAGAGTGCTTATCAAAATTTTAGGGAAATAATGTGTTCTTGCAATATGTGATCCATATGTTTACATAAGACCCCTAAAATAAGAGAATATCTATGGAAGCTTCTACAAAGCTCACCATATGGAGAGTATGGTTTATATAATTTAAAATTTTCACTTATTTTTATATTTGTGGATGTAAAATTACACCATAAATGATACCAAGATATTTTAATGATGAATAGGGATTGATGGAATTGGTTAGATAATTAATTGGGACACATAAGTTCTTAGCAAGAAAATACAAATCTAGAGTGAATTTTCCTATCTCTATAGATAGATACACATGTGCATCATTGGAAAAACAAAACAATGTTGAAGAAGAGATGACATGTGTCACAATATAACCATTTTAAGTGGGGCCTTATTTTGATACTTAGGGTCTAGTTGACAATATTCTAAATTTCATGTATTAACATCTGCCTCATTTTTAAGACTACTAGATAGATTGTCATGATGAGAAGGAGGTAAGAGTTTGAGACTAATCTTGGTTCACCTTGAAATAGGTCTTTGCATTTGGAATTACAAAATTTCCCAAAAACCTTGTAGATGATGAAGATACATTGGATCTAATATAAAATAAAGAGGGAGTTGGATTAAAACCACTTCCTAAAATTGATTGGAACATAAAAGAGTTTAATTCCATTATAATTATAACATAGGTTATGATCAACAAAATATTGGGATGGTTTAAAATTAAAGGTATAAACATTTATAAGCTAATATTTCCACCACCACCAAATTAAATTGAATTAGGAATCTTTCACAAACAACACCAATCAGAATCTGGAAAATTAAAGGCAACTAGTGTGAGTAAAAACACTATAGAGATAGAAATTAAGGCCCTTTAAAAAATTTCTCTATTTCATAGGCCTCTCAAATTCAGGATAAAAATGTTAGGAGAAAAAAAAATTCCAAAATATTTCTATTTTAGAAGATGTCCCCTTAATAGCTTTGCTTAATCTCAAAAACTAATAACTAATATAACTCAGCAATTCCTTGCATCAAATACTTCATTATTTCATCCTCTACTTCTCTTCAAACTAAATCTAATTTTGTTTTCATTTAACAACCTCTTCCTAGTCCTAAAATTTCTAATTGGTTGAATAGTGTATTAAATAAAAGAAAGAAAAGTATTTAACCTCAATATATTTACTTCATCATCTTGGCAACTCTTCCTCCATGAACAACAAAGAAGCCCAAGATTGTGCCAAAAATAATCATAGATGATAAAAGATACATATGTAGAGGTAGTAGTTCTTCTTATATAAAAACATAAATATAGTGTCAATGCCTTAGACTCAGATCTCAAAGATACATTTGGGGAAGGCTACTAGGGAAGGAATGAAAAAAAATGTTTAGTCAGTAATTGGTACCCTATTTGAATGTGGATCAGGATAAGGTGACTAAGGATTAGTGTAAGGAAAGTGTTGAGGAATTGACATTAGTATTTCAAAATTTGATCAAACCAATTCAGTCTTCCTCCTCATCTATTTTCCAATGAATCACTTACGTGGAGACACTCAATGTTGTAGAGGAAATTGGACAAATAAGTAGATCAATTAAATAATGGTCTGATAAAAATCAATAATAAGATGTCACCATAATCAACACAACAATGACCACATATTCTAAAATTCATTAAAAATATTAAAAGTCAACTGAAACCAAAGATAAGTATGTAAAATAGGTAGATAAATAGAAATATATGATTCCCACATTGAAGTGTTTCTCCAATACTTACCCAGATGAGGTCATCCAAGAAGGGGTCATTCAAGCTGAGAAAATTGCCAAACTCACTGAGTTCTTGGGATATACTCAATTTAGGAATTATATTTTTAGAGAGAGAATCAATAAATTCAATGACTCTACATCAATGGGAGGTGAAGTTATTCTTTAAATATTGAGAAGGATTGGAAAGCTGAAGTGCACATTGGTGGAAGATGATATAAAAGTGTTCATTGACGACATCATTGTTAAGCAATTCAAGAATAATCTTAAGGATATATTAACTCCAAAATATGAATTATACTATGAATCCATTCATAATTTTATGAAATATCAAAATAATCTATAAAATCTTGATTTGGTGTTAAAAATACTTCAATCGACATCACAAAAAATGACATATATGTATTGTGAGGTAGAAATAACTTTTATGTATTTAGATGGTCCTAATGAAGAAAAAGTGAGAGAAACCTTGCAAAAATTTAATGAATATAATCATAATAAGCATCCACCAATGAAATAAAATATCAAATTTATTCTTGATAAAGAGTAAGAGAAGTAATTTTTTAACAAATTTTAATTATTTTCATACTTGTAATTATGAGTCATTCTCACAATTTTTAATTGCACTTTTTATAATAGATATTTTGAACATTGCATGTCATGAAAATTTAATAAGTCATTTTTTTCAAGTTTTGAGTCATGAAATTTTGTTAATGCACTTTTGTAAGTTTTGCAAATTTGTGATTTTACTTTTGCAAGTCATGTAAAAACACCAATGCACTTCGTAAGTTGTGTAAATTATTTAATGCATTTTTGTAAGGTTTAAGTTTTACGAATTAGCTAATGTGTTTTTATAAACTCCTAAAAATGCAAAAAAATTGGTTATGTATTGTAACCACACATTTAAAATAATAAATATAAGTTCAGGGCTTATTATAAGGGCTTTTTGATGGGTAAAATTTTCATCAATATAGAGAAAGAGGAGATTGTATTTACATCTCATCAAGAATCAATATGCCAAAAAAATTTGTAAATTTTATGTTCAATATTTCTTTATTGGAAATTTGTGTTTACATCCTTGTACATTTAATCTTGTTATTTTGAAATTTTGATTAATTAGTCAAAACATAGGAATTTCATTGTAAATTTTCTCTTTTGAATCTATATTTGTAATTTCTAAAACTACAAAATATTGATGGGGTAAATGCAATAATTTTACATGGTTTTTAATAAGAAATATAGGATAATTGTCTTATTTTTATTATTAATAATAAACAATTAATTTGGTGTATGTTGTGTATTCTTAAAAATATGTAATGTATTTCTTGCCCATTGAATGAGAAATATTTCCTCTAAGTAAAATCATCCTTCTCCATGATACTTTCAATTTGTCTCTAAATTTGGCCAACTAAATTTGTTGTCCTTATACATTACTTTTTCTTATTTCCCCTTTTCACTTTTTTTCTATAGCCTTTTCTTACTTTTTAGTTAAAAGTATAACCACTATGAATAACACCATTATTATTATGAATAGCTTAATTTTATTAGAATTTTTATGGTTTTAAATAAATGTAACTCTACCTTTTAATGGGAGAGGGAATACATCCCAAAGTTGCTGACTGAAATTCCTTATTTATCCCCCCTAAAAAAATTCCTAGCCAATATTGTTGACATGCCATTGAAGGATAAGGAGGAAGATGATTAAATTAAAGATACTAAGATTATTTAGTTGTGTTATTTTTATTTTGTGACTTATTGTTTTTTATTCTATTGGGTTCACTTGTTTTGTTATTTGTAGGGGTCTTTTATATTTTAATAACAATTTTAATCTTATGCTTTGAAACTTTATGTTGTGGCTCTTTTCGGGCCTATTTGTGTTGTTTGTTTATTTGGTTAATCTTTAAACATATAGTATTTTTTACAAGTTCTTACAATTTTTTTAAAAAAAACCTATTTATGCTTTGCTAGTAAAGTCCAAGGATCTTCTTTCTTGTATCAACACTAGAACAATTCCTATTCTTAAAGCATCAATTTCAATGATGAAAGGTTTGTATAAATCTATCATGATTAGCATAAGTGTGATACACATGGATTATTTGAGATATATAAAGGCACTTTTTGTTGGGCCAGACCAGCTGAAAGCATTCATCTATAGTAAGGTAGTCAAGGGAGTGGAAATTTTACCATAATATCTATTGAATTTGTGGTAATATCCAATTAGACCCAAAAAAACCAAAATACTCTTAAGCTTTTTAAGTTTTGGCAAATTCTTAAAAAAAAATGGATCCAATTTAATCCCATCTGTTAAAATAATATGGTTGAGGTATTCCACCTTCGTAGTACCAAATGAGCATTTGGAACATTTTCCATTTAGCTAATGGTTGGCAAGGAGATGGAGGTCTGGTCCAAGTGTAGTAGATTGTCTTCCCATGTTTCTTTGTATACAATAATATCATTAAATAATAACAAAATGTATATATGCATCCAAGGCCATAAATTCTAGTTCATTGATTTTTTAGATGTTGATGGAGTGTTTGTAAGGCTAAATGGAATTATTGAGAACTCATAGTGGTCATCATGATATTTAAATGTTGTCTTAGTATGATATATACATACTATAATCAAATTTTAGGGTATTCAAATCACATACCTAACTTGCATAAAAAATGGACCCTGTAAAATTCATCTAGTAATTTTTAAATCATGAGAATGGGAAATTTTTCTTTGAATATGAATTTGTTTACCTCCATAGAATCCATACACAACATATAAGACACATCTTTATTTTCCATGAGGATCACTAGTTAATAATATGGGTTGACACTTGGTTGAGTGACCCCTTCTTGAAGTAATTATTGGACCATCTTCTCAATTTTATTTATTACATGTATGGGTATTGATATGGCTAAATGTTTGGTGGTTGAATACTTCGTACGAGTGTTATTTTTTTATCATGATAGCATTATGGAGTAAATACTTATAGTCATGTAAAAACCTAAGAGTGATTATGGAATATCAAATTAATGTCTACTAGTTTTATTGATTTCCCTATCTATATTACGCATATTTGAGCCACTAGCCCTAAAAAACACCTTTTTACTAGCTTAGGCATGTAGTGAAAACTAATAAGTGAAGTGCATATTGTCATCATTCCATATAGAATGTATTTTTTATATATAATTGTGAATTAAATCCATAATTTAAATAATTCCCCAGATGATGGGTTCAAATGAGTAAATCCATACAACTCCCAAGACAATGTCACAACAACCTATGATAAGGTAAACATGTCATATTTGAGATTATAATCACCCATAAAAATTTTGACATTCTAAAATTTTCATTTTTGATACAATGTAATTCCATTAGTTAACATCACCTCAAAACTATTGCATCTACACACATAAAAAGCCTCCTATTTGGCCATACAATGGTCAATGAAGTTATGAGTTATTCTAGAGTCACTGAGGATAGTTGGGTGATGACCTCAAATTACCCAATACTTTCATAGTTTTATGAGTTGTGATTCTCGATAAAATATGTAATAAAATTTTAGGGGAATCCCTCATGTGTATTGTTCCCTTTTGTTTATTACTTATCTAATCAATCTTAAGAAATAAATGATATGTGAGTCATAAAAAGTGCATAAACATCTAAGATGTATACTTTTTGTTCAATAAATTTATGTCCTAGGGCATATATTTCATCAAAAATATAACATTTTCCTTTTTATTATCAAGCATACATTTCCTCCTACATCAAATGCTTTATTTGAGATGCTTAAGTTCATTAGTTTAGCATGGGTTGAAATATCTAATGGTTTCTTGTAAGTGATGGCTAATAGGGACAAAGTTGGGTTGCATTTTTTTACTTGGATACTTTGGATAAACTAACTCTTTCCATAAAAGTGGTGGGTTTGAACATCTTGACCTCTACATAGATGACATATTTCAATTCACTAATGAATAAACTTTTGAAAAACTCCTCATTTAGCCCCTTTGTTTGATTAGCCACTTTCTCAAATCAGGTTTGATAATCATGAATAGAGTGAGTTTTTCATAATGTATTCAATTCTCTAATAAATTCCTCATATGAATTGGGCCCAAAATGAGATAGTAAGTTCTCATTTAACTCATCCCATATGAGAGTGACGTGTACTTTATAACCACTAGTACCATTGAATAGGTAATGTTTAGAATTGAATGACTCTATAAGAAAAAATTGATTTATGGGAGTTTCATGGAGATAAAAATATTTATATCCCTTATATAATGAAATATTAGGGTCATCACTTGTAAATTTTGGAAACTCCAATCATGGTATACAATGCTAGAACCTAGAGTGTGGTTGATTATTGTGAGAGTTTTACCAATTATTAGAACTATTGACATTTTTTGGCTTAGGATATTATTCTTGTCATTAAAGTCAATTTATTTATTTTCTAATTCATTAATGATATTGATATTTTATAGTATGAATAATTGTTTGAGTATAGAGGATTGTGTTTCCTACATTGACCTAAGGTTCTCATCTAACTTCTCTATAGAAATATCCTGAGAGCATCAACCCATTATTGTAGCAACTTTTTTTATTATAGGGAATTATAAAAATATGATCAACATGAAAATAAAATTAATTATGGATAATAATTGAAAAAAAATCCAAACTTTTTTTCTAGCTCTTCTACTAGTTGGCTACTACACCATGTCTAAAAAATGTTTTAGAATATTATGGCCCTTATGTATTTGTTTATTTATATGCTTATAAAATATTATTTGATATCCTAACCCAAATGTAACTTTTTTTGGTATTGTGTTTATAAAAAAGTAATATTGGATATATGACTCTAAGAATGTTAGGGGTAACATAAGGACTATTACTATATAGTGTGTCTAGTCTATGAACTTGAAAATATGTTGATCTCATTCATAAATAGTGTTGACCCAATATTTCAGAGTTATAACTATGGAGGATTGAACCATATCATATCCCATTATCTTGGCTCAAAGGTAAAATGTGAGTAACTTTATAGAGATAACCACTTACTAATGCACCATAGATTACAAAACATTGAAAGCTTACTATGGAAAAAATATAAAACCTATGTGATTCCTATATAATAGAAATTATGTGGAATCTACAATATTTATAAAACATATGTTAATGCCTTGGTATTTGGGATGGACACTCCTCACTTAAACAATAACAATGTGTCATATTGTCTAATATTAAAAACTTTATGTGAGTTTTAAAACTGCAAAAACATAAATTTCAACCTAAAATAAAGAAACTACTTTTAGGGGAAATTTTGGGCATATTTAGGCTAAAAACCTTTGTTTCACCACTTCTATTCCATTTTTATCACCAAGACTCTATTTCAGTGAGGTGAGAGCATAAAATGAACAGTCGCATAAATCACTAAACTATTGTCATTATTATAGATATGGCCTTAGAAATACCTCTAATACCACTTGTTATGAACCTCTTTGTAAAAATAAACCAAACATAATATCAATATTCAAAAATAGAAAAAAGTACTCAATAAACTCATAAATAATTGAAAAGCTTGTTTATATTCAAATATTATAAGACTATTTAAGGGGGAAGCCTCTTTGAGAGCATATTTAAAATTTAAAAAATATAGATGAATCATTTTCTTTCCTTACAATATGAATATATATCCATTCCAAACCTAACCCTAATGTCCTTACAACCCTAAAAATAATACTCAAGAGTTAGCATTACATCGATACCTAAGTTAATTACTAACTATTCTTATTACTCAAGTTTCAACCTTAGATAAAAGGGATGCCTGAGATGATTAAGTAACTAAGACTATTCAAATCTAAAAAGAATAATATATGGCTAGGACATTTGGGTCCTAACACTCCTATTTCATGTTGTGTAGATATGATAATATAGACAAACTATGTGAAACCTTCTCTTTAAATTTGGAGTTTGTGCAATGCTCTAGGATATGCCCATTCACTAGGATATACATGATCCTATGTTACTCCTATTAGGATAAACTCATAAAACTCATCATATTTGACTATGGCTAGGGTTTATCCTAATAGGGTTTTGCACCTCATTTTTCTTCCACATATGAATTTTCACTTTACTATTATGCATGTACCTTAATTTTTAAGATATGATAGGTAAAATTTGTAGAATATGTGAATTTCCTTATTAACCTAAATTTCACTTTAAAAAAATAGTTATGGTTTCATTCAATCATGAAATCAATGTTACAAAGTACATATCCTGCACGAATAATATCAGACTTTCACTACGAATGGAAAATCTCTAGTGAGGGTTTGTGAACCTCCTATTCCCTAGAATTGATAATGTATCTATATGTAATCTCATACCCTCTTTAGAATAAGGGAAATGTAGAGTGACCAAGATAGAATGAAAATGTCACAAGTGTACGAAATTTAATCAAGATTAACTTAATTGATACTTAGATATTGATACTCAAATAATTCTTATGATTGATTCTATATGTGTATTTTCTATATATTTTAATGGTTATGCGTGTGTGTGTGTGTGTGTGTGTGTGTGTGTGTGTGTGTGTGTGTGTGTGTGTGTGTGTGTGTGTGTGTGTGTGTGTGTGTGTGTGTGTGTGTGTGTGTGTGTGTGTGTCTGTGTGTCTGTGTGTGTGTGTGTGTGTGTCTATCTTAGCCTATGAAAACTTACACATCTTGTCCAAAAATGGTAATGTAGAAAATCAAGATCAAAGGCAAATTAATTATGGTAATGGATTTACGTACCCAAAAAATGAAAAGGGATAAACATGTCAGTGTATGGGTTCATCTTATATATACCTATACAATGTATAGGTACAACTAGGAGATAAGTTTGGCTCTATTTTTTAGGCAAGGCTAGGTAATATATGAGAAATAGTCCATATGTGTTAAGGAATATACTTTTTAAGAGTGTTAAGGTTATTTTATGATCAATTGACCAAGTATAGACCTATTATGGGGCCAAGATATTTCTATAATTAAGTGTATATTTTTTTAAAAAAATTAAATTGGGAATAACACACTAGGAATAAGGGACTTGTGCCAAATTTAGGTTTCTAAAAAAACATTATGATTTAGATATGAGTGTTTTGGTTTATGTGATGTGTTTCACATGTTAGATATATGTCTATGCTTTTTTATATTGTTTTCATTTAGCTTTTCTAAATGTTTAAGCTCAATATATGCATGGTATAAGTAAAAATTAATATGTGATATTACTTAAACAAATAATGTATAAATCATGTGTTGTAATTAATTGAAAATAAGTGCCTAAATTTCAATAAAATATGTATTTTTTGAGGCTCATGCAAGGTATATTATCTCCCTATTCATTGATATTGTTGATCTCATGTTCCTCATAGTGTGGGGTGTATCTACTCCATGGTGGATAGCCTACATAACTGATAGGTGGTTTATAAATATCAAACATGTCAACCTTGTCAATGTTAACTAATTGATATGTGTAATAATAATCATAATCATCTTATTCATCTACAATAATTGTGATGCTAGGATATATGTATAGATGAATTATGCATGCCTTAGAGATATAGTAGTAAATGGTTTGCCAAATTATTTTAGATTTTTAACAACATCATCAACTATCATTGGTTTGCTTAGGTTCCCATTTTTTGATTTATAATTAATATTTTGTGGGATGCTCTTCTTAAATTTGAGTTATTCTATCTCAATAAATGTTAATATGATCTCTTTGGAAATCAAATGTAAAGGGATCATGAGACTCATCAAGTGTTGCATCCATTTATTTTAACTAAGGGGCTCCAAATGTAGCATTGTACTTTTAAAAAGTTGGGTTAATGTGTAATATATCAATGCAAAACTTGGGACTAAGAGTTATGATCAATTGAATGTATCCAATTGTTTTTTACTTGGGAAAACAACCTATAATCAAAATTTTGGTATCATATCCAAGATATTTTAGAAATAAAATAATACATATATTACTTTTAGAGGTATTATCAACCATGATATTATTGAATTGTATACCATCTACATGAGGAATAATAATTAAATGTTCCATAATTGATATGGAATTATTATTTGGCATAATGGAAACTTTGTTTTTAGTATTAGTCTTCTTAGGTATGTATTGCTTAAGAACTTTATTCTTAAGCACTTTTTAAAAATATATATTCTTTAGGTAATATATTTTTATGTAAATGTTTTTTAGGATTTTACACATATATTTTAGGTTTTTTTATACTTAGGAGATTTTTATGTGTCATTAGGATATGTATGAGACTCAATGTCACCTTTATTAATAAGACCAATTATTTTATATTTAGTAGTGTGGCACCTATTTATTGAATGTCCATGAATTCTATGATAGGAAAATAATATTTACATCTAAATTAATCATGTAAATAGCATGTAGGAATAATAGGAGATATAAAAATAAACTTCCTTTCTAACTTCATAATATTGCACTTTGAGAGTCATAAATCTTAGGAAACACTTTTGGTCCACTAAGGGAAGATGTAGGACTAGTTGTAGGTGTAACTTATTTCTTGGTTCATGTTGAAGATGTATTATTTTGAGACACATGGATTTTGGTGAAAGGATTAAGAAATAATAGTTTTATTAATATGATTGGTCTTTTGAGAATGCATAATCTCCTTTTCAAGTGACAACCTCAAAATAAATAAATTTTAAATTTTCACAAGTATCATAAAGAAGTTTCTCTTTGAGAAGAAATTCAAAACCCATATCAACAATATGTTGTCTCTAAGTTAGGTAGTTCATATATCTAATGATGCATACATGACTTTAATCGTAATGTATAATCATTTACTGGTTTAGATTATCCTTGGGGAAGGGATGGAAGATGTTCAAATGTAAAACATGGCCCCTTATTATGAATGTATTATGTTAAATGGTTTCTTTCAACTCAAGATATGTATGTAAAGAATATCTAAGAATATGATAAAACCAATATATATCTTGATCCATTATAATTTCAAGGAATGTTTTAAGAAATATTATATCTTTAGTATTATATTTCACAATAGAAGCAGTAAAGTATTTAAGATGTTAGTAAATTTCACCAATTCCATCAAAGAATGAAAATTAGGCATCGTGAGACCATGAGGTAGATTTGAGTTAAGTATATTATGCACTATGGCATTACCATGTATATAATTATAATTAAAACATTTATTTATAGATATAGACCATGTAATTTTTCATTGTAATGCACCTACTACATGCATTAGGAATAAAATATCTTGGGAAGGCAAACTATGATTATTAAGGGGTTCATTCAATGGTTGAATATTACCATTATTGGTAGCCATAGGGACACTATTTTTCATAGGTTTATAAGACTAAAAATCACAACCATAATCCCTATGGGAACATACATCTAAATTATTTGCATCCTTAATCACATGTAAAATTACATCATTTAAAACATTCTCATTTTAGAATTTAGCATCTAAAAAAGAAAAAGAATTCATTAAATTCATTAATTTGAACCATTATTATAATCAAGAAAAGCCTCAATGTAAATAAAATGAAACCCTAAGGGTGGAAATGGAAAATAATCCCTAATTTAAGTATAAAATATAAATATCTAATTTTAAATAAGATCAAACACTTGGAAAAAGGTATAATCATTCATAGATATGAGGGATTCACCATTGTGTTTCACCATAAATTGGCTTTTTACCTAATTACAACATTTTTTAGGAAAAACAAGATGCAAATGATACATAAAGGATATAAAGTCAAAAAAAATCCTTAATCTACCTTTCAAATACCAAACAAAACTAGCAAGAATAACAAATGAAGTAGGTTATGAAATGTAAGTATAAAAGTTAAGGAAAAATCACACATTGTTAGAACTCTAGAATTTTTGATTGTAAATCTATAATTTGTAGGCTATTAAGGACCTGTATACGAAATATGAGTTTCCTATGTAGAATTTTCACCTAAATACAAGGACTAACAATTCTGACTTTGATAGTATCATTGCTAGTAAAAACCATGCACCTAGTATGACTCTTGTTTTTGAGTTGATCATGAAAAATTTATTTAAGTCTAATTTTTATTGAGATGCCTTATTTTAAAAATATGTATTTTACTCTATTGGTTTTTTATATCATTATTGAGAAAAATGTTAATTTTTTTTATTTTTCCTCCTTAAACTAGCTTGCCATAATAAGATGTATTGGCATAAAAAAATTTCAGGGGAATAAATATCCATATTCATGTGAACAACAAAGGGAACGAATTCCCTCTCCTTTTATAAATCAAAGTTACCTTTATTGAAAACCAAAAAACATACTAAAAAGGAAATATTTACAAACAAAATTTGTAAATCATTAGGGTAGTAATTTTAACCTAAAAGTATGAAAAGGAATTTTTAGAAAGTAATATGTATAGAGATAAGGAAAGGAATTGAATATTTTATATGATAGATTTATCAAGTTGAACACTGAGACTCAATAAAACATATCAGAGGAAAAATTAACATTATGGGGAAAATCTCTCTCATTCAATGGGTTGAAAAGACATATTCACATTCTTAGGAATATGAAACATACACCAAAAAACTACTTATCCCTGATAACAAAGATGAGAAACCCTCTCTCTGTATTTTCTAATATAAATAGTAGATATATCACGTATACTCCCATAGAGATTCCACTTACATAGTCTAAATATAAATCACAATTCCAAATGAAATTTTTAACCTAAATTTTTGGTCTTAACAATTTAAAGATGATAGAAATAACAATGAGGATAAAATACATTGAATTAAGAAAACAATACTTAATCTAAAAGAATTTCTAACACAAAGTTCGAAAAAACCTCTTTGTGTTGATCTTCTCGAAGTAGAGTATCCAAACTCCCTTTAAAAATCTTTTCACAAAATCTTTCTATTCATAACCCTTATTATGAGGGCCTAACTTGTATTTATAGGCCAAAATGGGTGGTTATTGTGAAAAACCAACTATTTTTCCTTTTTACAAAGTTACAAAAACATCAATGAGAAATTACAACTTGAAACGGTGCAAAAGTGTTTTGATCACTTGACACCACTTTAAAAATATATTCAATTTTTTTACATTAATTACAAAAGTACATTATAAAATTGCACAAGTTGAAAAGGTAAGTCAAAAAAATTACAAAAGACAATTTTTAAAAGTGACAACATACATTTGCAAGGGGAAATACAATGTGACAATACAAGTTAGGTACAAAATAAATATGAGAAGAAAACACTAGAATGATGATAACAACTTCAATATTCTTGTTGATTTGTTGATAAATATTTCTCTTTTAGAAAATCATCAAATATTTTGAGAAATTCCCTTATCAAATCTTCATCTGATCCATCTGTATACCTATAGGTAATATCCACCAAGCAGTTTAATTCTCTCATCTCCTAAAACTTGTTTTGAATACTATTTACCTTCAAGTCAATATTATCAGCATCGACTTGGTATTTAGATAAATAATGAAGTTTCTCATGATCAAATATAGATATGAGATTGACAATTCCTTGAATTTGCTTTTTGAATTATTTGATCATAATTTTAACTGAAACAAGATTTTCACCCTGATCTCTATCATTGACAAAAAGAGATTCCAACCTTTTGACCTTATTATTAATCTCCATAATCATGTCACTTTCAAGTGACTTTCACTATTGAATTTTTGAAGGCATTCATGAAGCGATTGAATCCTAAATTTCATATATAAGAGGAATTAAAAGTTGATAAATAACGTCTTTCTTATTGATGACTCATTTTTTAATAAGGTCAATAAAAGGAAATTTTGATAATTTAATTCACTTGGGGATGAACTCCTAGATCTATTTTTCTTTTTTTTACCCACTTTCCTTTGTTGTTACCTATTCACATTATGACTTAACTTCAAAGAACATTATTGCCACACTGATAATTGATGAGGTTCCCTGGTTAGTGATCTTCTCGATCTAATCTTTTATTGCATTTCCCATTTGGCCTACTTATTTCACTTTCTCCAATATCTCAGCATGAAGACTTGATGAAGAAATTACTAGTTGAATTAGTCTGATCAACCTCTATATCACTAAATTCAATTATTCCATGTTTTATTTTAACTCATCTTTCATTGATTTATCCTTATTTATGTTTTTAAAAATGGTGCCAATTGCCAACTGTACATCTCCCTTCATTCCTTCTCTAGTATACATTCCCAAATAAACTCTAGATACTTAATAGTCTTCAACCCTAATTTATAATTTATCCTTTTCAACTACAATAATTTCCACTTATTCATATTTATCTCATTTTTCATCTATTATCATCTATGAGATGGTTCTAACTTTATTTGATCTTTTTGAAAAATGGATTGGTATTGTCAAATTCCTAATTTTAACCTCCTTAGGTTTAACAAATTTTATCATTTTATTCATAACCATGGATAACTAATATAATGTTGTTATTATCAAAGAAAGAGGCGAGGAAAAATTTGAGACTTAGGGGTGAACATCATTGGGGTAGAAGAAGGTGATTTTTTAATTATGCTAATTGGAGTTCTTAGAGAGGAGACAATGGGTAATTCAAGATTTGAGGGACAAGATGAAGTAACATGAGTCATCTCTTATAGTGGGAAGGCAGATGATATAGGAAGAAACATGTCAAGTTATTGAGAATGTGGGAAACTATCAACATGAATTTCTTGAGGAATTGAAGGATTAAGAGGAGAGGAGAGATTTTCATGTAACCTATTTATCTTGAGCTTGAGAACCCTTCATGGTGAAATGTCCTATTGAATAAATTTTACTTATTTAATTTCCTTTATCACCATGGGTTCTTCACTTGGACCTGTTTTATCCACTTTCTCTACTTCATCATGTTATTGTTTATAAAAGCTACCAAATTCATCCTCCCCAAGAGGTGTAGTTAAATCAACATTTCCAACATATAATTCTTTGCTTCTCAATCACTTGAGAGTCCTTTAGAGTACTAACCTTGTTCTAATTTTAAGAGAATTAGATTCTCTCTTATCCCAATGGATTATAGGTATTGGCTTCGTTACGATGTTTTTATTTTTCAAAGATAGGATCCAATGTGAAATCATCATCCACCAACTACTTTGACACTTTCATTATACCAGATTTGACTATCAACTTCATGAAAAAACATGAATAGTCTTTGATTCTAACCTTTTTCCATCATGACAATCCATCCAATAATCCTTAAAGTGTGAGAAACATTGTAATGAAGGCTCAAGGTTATGTTCAATCAATCCTATTATATTGAATACAAATCAATTCTTAAAAGTTTTGAGATTACAACAAGACATATATTGCTCCACTGATTTGGATTTATTAATGATAGACAAGTATACCTACTAATTGAAATCAAAAATTTAACTTATTCCCTATGTCAATCGATTAAAAACTTATGTGTTTTAACAAGTTGTCTCACTAGTTCTATCAATGCCCACTTATCACTGGCATATCATACAAACATATAAGGAGTAATTTCACAGTCATTAATTCTCAAATAACTAAATTTTAAGAATTTTATGAACTAAGTTCCCCATCTAGCTATTTTTGTGGTGGTCATTATTGATATCCTCATGATGAAAAGCTCTTTTTCAAATAACTAAATTATAAGATAAATGAAATAATCATTTACCCTTTTGAAATGTCAGGTGCATTCTTTCAATGCTAGTTGTAGATAAAATTCATATACTTTTGTCTTCCTAAAGTTTCCTAGTGTATGTAATCTATCAAAATATCTTTGACTAGACACAACATAAATAAAATAGGAAGTCATATGAATTTTTGATGTGATCGTCACTTCCATTAATTGTTTGTGGATTGCATCACTGATTAGTTGTCCCTAATTGAGAAATTGTATGTTCTTGAGAATGATCCAAATGAACCTGTACATCCACGTCTAAATATTTTTTATTCTTAGGCTCCCCAATATTTTGTGAAATAATTTTATTGTCATTTATTTCATTCTTGAAATTATATCTCACAAAATTCTTTGGGAGCCATATGAAAGAATGTTTTGATTTGATCAACCACCCATTATTGACTTGCTTAGCACAAGAGACATTATTATCATCCCAAAAACTTTGAGAAAACTTAGGAGTCAAATGTATAAACTATTCTTAATTTGAAAGGTGCAACATATTATCCATGTGTTCTAGAATGAAACTTGTCACCAACTCACCTTATGAATCTCTCACTTCCCTCATCTATGAATTATAGTGCTCTGTTGTGACCAAGACAAATTTAGGAGACTAAACTAAAATAAAAAATATTGTTACTTGTGCTAATCCACTGTCAAAATGCTTTGACCAAAATTGATTTTATGCACTGTATTCATTCTCTCTCAAAAATTGTCTAAGTCAATGTGACCTAGATCACTATCTGTAATATTTTCCATATTAGATTCCAATGGAAAGAGAGGTGTCACACCCTGAAACTATTATTTTATGATTCCTTTGTCTTTACTCAAAATTACTTTTTGTGAAGTAGAGGATGAAGACATTAAAATTTTACAAGACAATTGATAGTCAGGGGATATTTTCAAAATCACTCTTTATTTGAAAAATTAAATAAATTAAAGCCAAAATAAGTTATTTAAATTAAAATAGAAATATTTACTCACAAATTCATCTATAAAAATCACTACAATTCTTTTCTAATGCCACTTAACGAATTTTAACTATTAGCTCAATCACCTTTCTTGATTTTTGACTTCCCCTTTGCATACAAATGAACAATAGAAAAATATTGCAAAGTGTCTCTTTTCAATTTTAAAATTGTACCCCTCTTTCTACATTGGGCCAAATAATGAAAAATAATTGTCAATTACTTTTACAAAAATTTAAAATCTCCAAGCTCACATTAAATGGTATGACCTTTTCACATTTTAGACAAAAACAATAAAAAAACTAGATTTTTTATTTTCTAAAATTTAAAAACCACATTTATATATTGAACCATATGGTCTTTTTTGGCTTGAGGAAAGAAAATGAATGAAGTTTAAAATTTTGTTTTTTATTTTATAAATTCCTTTCTCCTTTCATGAGGTGTATGGCTTGCTTGATAGCTAAGAATAATTCAAAATTGTTATTTTCTTTTTTTACTTGTCAACCTTACTTCTACCTTACTACATGGCCATATGTAAATTAAGTTAAAATCTATTATTTTGACCTTATCACCTCTCTCCTCTAATTTTGCATGGTTATACATCCTCCTATACAAGCCAAAGAAACAAATAATTCATCAAAACCTATTCTTTTTAAATCTACATTCTTTTCATGGGGTGTATAGCATTGTATAGCCTCTTATGTGGATGAATAACAAATCAAATTCCAATTTTTTTATTTTCTCACCTTATTCCTCCTCTCGTAGGGTGTGAAGCTTACTCTGGGTAGCTGAGAATAAACTAAAATTACCTTTTTTATTTTTAAACCCTCTTTGGAGTCACTCCATAGTTGTACAACTTCATATGTAGTTATAAAAAATTAAAATTTGTCTTTTATGATTTTCAAATATTTTTACCTCTCTTCCATGGGTTGTAAAACCTCTTTTTGGAAAAAAAAACAAAAACAAATTATGAATATTCTTATGATTTTTTCCAATTCTTCTCCCCTCTATGGTACAGGTATGACTTCTTGCTTGATAGTTAAAATGAAATGAAATTTTGACCTTTTCTGTAAATCCACTTTGAAAAATATTTGTCAAAGTTTTAGCATAAAACTTATAAAATATTTTAGGAGGAAAGAAGCTATATTTTAACATGACATGGATAAATAATATTATTTTCACAATTTGAGGAATAAATAATTATAAATGCATGTAAATTGAAGAAGTCTTAATTTTGCAATGGTAATTTACACAGAGTGGAGAGAGTAAATTGTAAATTACATGATCAGGGGAAGTGCAAAGCTAATTTACATGACAAATAAAAAGAAAGATGTGATTTTCATGGATTTGGAAAGTGTAAAACTAATTTCCACCACCTGGGAAAGTGGGATATTTAAACACAAATTATAAAATTAAAATAATTAAAATTATTTAAATTGATTTATTATTTTTTTAATTTGCAATTACATAGTGTGTAAAACTAAAAATCTAAATTACACAAATTGAAAAACTGTTGGGTATTTTTTCACAACTTAGGGAAAATCAAAAATCATTTGCATGGATTATAAAAACAAAGATTTGATATGCAAATTATGCGAAAAATCAATGGCTTTTACACAAGGGAGCTTGAAAGCATTTTTGCATAGTTTGAGAGATATAATGTGCTAGTTTGTAACTCAATTTTTAATTAATTAATTAATTAATATTAATCAATTATTTAATTTTCAAAATCTAAAAAAATTTAAATCCAAACTTAATAATTAACCATTAAAAACATATATTTCACAATTTTTTGAATTTTTTGTGAACTGTGATAACAACTGAATCTGATTGGGATTTTGAACTATAAAGAATGAAAAAAACTTAGAATATTTGGTTTCTTAGGCTAGATACTTATCCATTGGGCCATAAATTCTTGAATTCAATATCAACCTAATCAACTAAGAAATTATAAATATTCATTTAAATGATGGGTCCTTAAGCCATCAAAATGTTATCACATGTTAAAAGATAGTGTATGCGAAGGCATCAAGTACTCATCCTAATAGGTGCTATCACATATCCAAAAGGATAGTGTATATGAGAGAATTTTTTGTTATGTGTTTTCACACAAACTAAAATTCAAAGAGAGAAATTTCTCTTAAACTTTTATGATTGACTTTGAATACAAACTTGATTAAGGATCGAGTTAAGTGATCATGACACTTTCATTTATGCAAGGATCGCATTATAGAATGATTTAACCCAAAATGAACTATCATTGGAAATGAGAAAAACTCAAAGGAAAATAATTATATCCATGTGGTGGCATCTAGGTGGGATACAAAGTTATTGACCATCTTGAATAGGTGAATTGGCAAGGATTACTTAAGAGAGAAACTCACGATAAGACAGACCAACAAATAGGACAAAATTTAAAAGGAAAGAACAAACATGACACAAGCCAAAAAGAATGAATAGAAATGAAATATGATTGAAATTATATATATATATATATATATATATATATATATATGTATATATATATATATGTATATATATATATATATATGTATATATATATATATGTATATATATATATATATGTATATATATATATATATATATATGTATATATATATATATATATGTATATGTATATATATATATATATGTATATATATATATATATATGTATATATATATATATATGTATATGTATATATATATGTATATATATATATATATATGTATATATATATATATATATGTATATATATATATATATATGTATATATATATATATATATATATATATATATATATATATATATATGTATGTATGTATATAAGATGACTACCTACTTCTCACTAGAAATAGTGTTTTAGATATTACCTGTTGAAGGGCAATGGTAGATGAGTTCCATAATGATACACCAAATATAAAGTGTTATTGTTATATAAGTGTCTAATTTTAAATGGACCCATTTTAAGTGAATCTAATTTCACATGACTTCCCTTTGGTGATTTGTGACTATCCAAAGTAGGACCAAGTCCCCTACTTGGAATTATATTTTCTTCACCTTATTATCAAATAAAATTTTAACATGAGCTTGATGTTTTGTAATCCTATCAACCACATGTTTTGTTTCTTCTTCCAATTTTTTGTAGGTATAAAATTCTTTTGTCTAGTGGGCTTTCAAAATTTAGATTATCAATAGCTCTAAACAACTAAAGGGTAGGTAACTCAAGATTTATAGGAATTATAGCATGTATTTCATATAGAAATTAAAATGGATACATCCCAATATATTTTTTAGGTGTTATGTGATCTACCCAAAGATCATCATATATATTTTTATGTTAATTTATTTGATTCTCACCAACTACTTTGCGCATATTGTAAATAGATTCTTGTTGCTTGATTCAGCCTGACCATTCTATTATGGTTGATATTTTTATGAATGATATAATGAAATTTTTTACCCATAAAAAAATTATATCATACCTAAAGAAGATAAATTAGAACCATTATTTGTAACAATATTCTATGGGATTCCATATCATACAAAGATATCTTATTTGATGAAGTTACAAATGACCTTTGAAGTTGTCTACTTAACAAGAACTACTTCCACCCACTTAGTTAAGTAATCCATTATTATGATAGCATGAGTGTTACCTTTGATAAAATGGAGGTTTAATTCCCCAATGAAATGTTTTCCCCATTACTAAAAAGGTTCTTCAACTATCACTGGTTGAAGAGGAAGTGCTGCCAATCTAGGTTTGCCAACAAATTTATGACATGCCTCACACTTTATCACCTATTCATATGAATATTTAAAAATATTTATCCATTTTAAATGGGTTGTTCATATTTTATAAGACATTGCCCTGATAGAAAAGTGCCCTCCACAAGCTTGATCATGAAAAACTTGCAATAGTTTTTTCTGTTATTCTTTATCAACACATATTAAGAAGAAGCCATCAATATTTTTTCTTAAAAAGAGTTCCATCCCATATGACATATTTTTTGTCCTGTAGATTGACCATTCTATTTTACTTAGCATTCAATTGTGAAGGACATTTTCCATATGTTAGGAAGAAATCAATGTAAGAAAATTATTCATTAGTAGAATGGACAAATAATACCAAGGAAATTCATGGTCATCTTGCTCATCCAAAATTTTCAAAGAGCATATTGAAGATTTCCCTACTTTACCATGAGTTGATATAGTCATTTTCCTCAAACTATCTTTGTGGGTTTGATTTATAAATCATACTCTCAAACTTTGGTTATCCAATTTCCCCACTTAAAACTAGGTTCTTATTGGTTCAAAATGGATTTGACTATTGTAATTAGCACCATTACTATAGAATGTCAATGCAATATGTAATACCTAAATTATTTGACTACTTACACTACTACATAGGCATGATTTTCCTCAAGAGAATATTTCAACTTTTAATATTTGATATTATAACTTATAAAGGCAATTAGAGACTCAATACCTTCATTATTTTTTTGAACCAATATTATTGAGATTGTATGATCTGAAGCATAGAAATAAATAATAATTCCTTAAAACTAAGACAAACCAATGTCAATGTGTGAGCAATATAAGCCTTTATATTTTGAAATTCCTCTTTGCCTTCATTTTTCCACTTGAAAGAGGGTTTTCCTTTCATCATATCTACAATATGTCTAGTAAGATCAGTAAAATTAGGATGAATCTCTATAAAAAAACACTTTCCCAAAGAAAAAATGTACGCCTAGTTTACTTATAGGTATAAAAAGGTTCTAAATTGACTCAACCCTTTTTGGATCAATCCTTATTCCTTATTTTGAAACTATATGGCCTAGGAGATTATCATCAATCACCCTAAAGACAAAATTCTTAGGATTAATAGAAATTCCATGTAAACAGCACTTTTTAAAAACTCTCT
The DNA here is from genome assembly GCA_037957365.1 of Torreya grandis. NCBI lineage: Eukaryota > Viridiplantae > Streptophyta > Pinopsida > Cupressales > Taxaceae > Torreya > Torreya grandis. The sequence continues at coordinate 770,732 of JARHVA010005596.1, read as the reverse complement.
CCAAATTTTCGTAGTTGTCTTCTCACTTTTTTGAAAATACTATCAAGTCATCAAGACATACCACTATAATTTCATTTTTCAACTCTTTGAATGTTATATCCATTACCCTATGAAAAGTGGCTCCTACATTTATTAATCCAAATGGCATCCACCTATATTTAAAGGTACCCCAAGGTGTCATGAAATCTATTTTGTGTTGGTCTTATATGTTAACCTTGATTTGGTTGTACCCTAAAAAACCAACAATCATTTAAATAATCTCAACACTAGTTACTACTTGAAGAACTTGATCCATGACCAGTAATGGATAATCATCTTTGAATAATGCTTGATTAACATTTTTGAAATCAATGCAAATCCTAATCTCACCATTTTTCTTACAAATTAGTAATATGTTAGTTACCCAAGTTGAATGGTGGTTAGGATAGATAATGTGAACATCAAACATTTATTTCACTTCAATGATAATTATACCTATAATTTTAGGATTTTATTGCCTTAGTTTTTATCTAAAAGGCTTTGTATCAAGGTTTAGAAGAACTATATAATTCATTTATTTTGGATGGAAAAAAGTAAGTTATATGTATGAATACATGAGTATATCAATATACTTATGAAGAAGGATAATAAACTTTCATTTTTTTAGGGTGAGTAACATTTCCCAATATTGACAAACCTAGGATGTTCCTCTAGGCCAATGTTCACTTTTTCATAATCAATAGAATTGAGATTTATTTTTTGTATTTTACTCTTTACAAATCTATCATGGTTATCAAATAATTATTCTAAGGAGACCAGGTCCTTAGGTATTTTATTTCCTTTCAACTTGATAATGCCTTCCCCATCTTGTTCATTAGCAATTCCTTCTTTTGACGTGTGGGCTAAAGATTTTCTATATGTAGAATTGATACCTTCAAAATATATATTTTTGAAGATATATATTTTCTTAAAAAATGAAATTATTTTCTTATCATCATTGAAAACTTATTAATTCTCTACATTGGTTGGGACACTTGGCCTATATATTAGCTCAATCATATATTTTTTTATACCAATATCTACATGAGGAATCATCAAACAAGTTGATACTACTAAAGTGTCAACTTTAGATTTATGTTCATGAGGAATTATATTGATAGAGAAGGCATAAAAAAAAATTATACTATCCTAGAATTTATTCCTATAATGTCTTAGATAATCATTATTTACCTAGTATTGACCTTTGACCTATTTTACAATAAGTTCAGCATCACCCAAGACTTTCAAATTCCTAATTCTCATCTATTTTATAGCCTATATCCCTTGAAAAAGTGCTTCATATTTGGGTGTGTTATTGATACACTTGAACTACAATCTGAAGTAAAATATAAATATTTCTTTAGATAGATATATCAAGATTAAACCTACACCTAAACTTGTTGATGAACAACTACCATCAAACTCCATCATCTAAACATTATTTAGATTTTATTACTTTATTTCTAGTAATTCCATATCTTTTTTTGTCATCAAAAGATAATTACCAATTTTGGCATCTTCATATAAAATGTCTGCCCTAGGATAATCAACTTTTTACATTATATACTTTATTTTTAATTAAGGCTCCAGATGTTGTTTAACTCCTTTGACTAGAATCACAGCATGTGACAAATCTAATTGGATTTTGCCTCCCAATTCTTTGAAAAAAATTCTACCCAAAAGAATGCCATAAGTTTTCAGAATATCTATGATAAATATTGAATTTGATATTTTTTAGAGAAAATATGCCAAAACCACTTGTGCATTTTTATATGTCCTATGAGAGGAACTTATTTTACCTCCATAGAATAACAATGTCCAAAGATTTTATTGCAGGTTAAGCCAAAAGCATGAGCAACTTTTACAAGCATGACTTTGCACCTTTTGAGGAATAGGTAAATATACAATAGGTTATCTTTATTAGACTTGGAAGTGGATAATACCATGGAGTTGAATGATTTGAAGTAACATGGTTAGTTATGATTCCTTTGGAATTGGATTTTATAGCATTAGAATTTTTACCTTTAATGAAATCAACTAACTTATTTAACCACTCTGGGTATGCTCTTAAGTATTTATCTTGTGACATCTATATTTTGGTTTTATTCACATGGTCAATTATGTCAAAAGCAAGAAAATAATTAGGACTTTCAACAAGTTGAGAAACATTGGCATTGGATTAATTACCTATTATTGGTTGACTTCCTTTTGTTTTCACTAGTAGATTAGTTCTTCATGGGAGAATAACCTTTGGAGTTTCCTCATGTGGGTCACTGGACTACTTTCTTTGATTTTGATTTCTAGTGAAAACTACAAAGGATCGACTGTTCATATCCTCAACATTTTATTCATAGTCATATTCATCCAAATTGTATTCCAAAAACATGTTTATAGAGTCACCACTAGGTTATTCAATCTCACATTCTTGAAGGTCTAGATTTTCATCTTCAACTTATTCATATCCAAAAATCTCTTTTGTTTCCAAGACTGCATTCATAGGTGAATTCATGTTTTGTTGAAGAGGGGACTTGAGTTTAAGTTTAGGTTGAGGAGTTTGAAATCTAGGGCAATCTTTTTTAAAAGGGACATACTTTCTCCTTATAATATCTTGGTAAGGAGAAATAATGGTCTTATGGGGTATTTACTTTTTTATAATGACTATATCATAGGACATCTTCGATAAAAAAAATTCTATTTAAGACTACCCTAAAATCTAAACTTCACTCTTTGAGGGTTCCTTTTTTATTTAATTCTTGAGCTAATTCTAAATCTACTACTCTAGATCTCCTCACTTGATAACTCACCTCAACCAATTGAGAGTTGATAAAAAAGAATTTCTTATTTTCATCTATCAGTCATGTGATAAATAGTATTTCATTTAATAACTTATTGAATTTTGCAATAAAATCTCTCATAGGCTCAAAGACCTTCTTTTTCATTTGTGTGAGCTGAGAGAGTAATGCATGATCATCTTCTACTGGATTAAATCTTTTTTCAAACTTAGTTTTCTTAGTATTCCAATTAGTAACAGATCTTAGGGCAAGGTGGTAAAACCAATCTACATCCCCATCATGAAGTGTTTTGATGAACAACATAATAATAACATCTTCATGATCAATGCATAGAATTCCACATGTAACATTGAAGGTAACAAGATGTTCATCTAGATGTTGTTTTTTATCTCCATAAAATTTTGGAAATTTATTTATCGACCCTTTTATAAGATCAAGTAATTATCTTAGAGCTAATGGACTAATCACATTTCCCAATGGTAATGTCATGGTTTGAAATACAACTTATAGAGGAATAACAATTACTAATAGGACAAGAGCTTGGATTGTTAGAATCCCTCCTTTAGGTTGTTTGATTTTCTTAGGAGTCAAAGGAAGACTAGTTGTTCTTTTAACTTTTATTTGATTTTCAAAGAAAATTATGGATATTGAGGTACAATTTGAAGTTGAAGAGATCTCTAAGTTGGCCTTCTTTGTTGTACCCTTCACACAAATATCACTTCTAATCTCTAAGCTAAAATGACCCAATATTCCTCTTCTTCTAGAATTCCAATGGCTTTATGAAAATGTGCTAAACTAGTCCTATTATCCCAAGCAAACATTCTCAAATCTAACAAAATATCTTCTTGAGTCTAAGTTACCTAGTCAAAATTAGGTTGAAGAGTTGGGTCCTACACTCCCTAAATTTTCATGATATGAATCTTCTCTTATGCATTTATTTCTCATAATTATATGGGCAATTTTCCTATCTTAAATTATTTAGTTTATTTCAAAAAAAATCTAGGTAATAACATCACATGATTCTTCTATATCTAGTTCTACTTTGATAGCATCAAACTGAGTGTTACTTGTTCTACTTTCAAATGCAAATGATCAAAGACTTGAAGCTAAATATTCTTTCAAGGCTTCATCCCAATTCAAACTAGGTTCATGATCAAGAATATGAGAGCCTGAAATGGTCATGTGATAATTCACTGGTTATGAGTACCTTGATGGTTTTTACAGGCTCTTCTACATTCTTGAATCATTTATATTATTTCTACATGATAAATTTATTTATTAAAAATATCTAGCACAATTTGGAATTGGATCACAAAAACACTATTAGAGTCCTAGAAAATTTGTCTGGTATTTGACACAATATCACTTTGGTTTGATTGCTCATAATCAAGGTCAGGCTGGTGAAGTGGTCCTTGAGATGATGGTAGCATCATCTAGACCAAAACAATAATGGGTAGAACTAAATTTTTAAAAATGTGCCTCATGGTGGACAAAAAAATTTTGGCATGAAAATTTATTAGGCGGACAAATAGTCGTATTCACATCAACAACATAGGGAACGAATCCCCTCTCTTATTATAAGGTGGGGCTACCTTTATTGAAAACAAAAAATATTATTGAAAAATAAATATTTATAAAAAAATTGTAAATCCTGGGGGTATTACTTTTAACCTAAAAGTATGAAAAGGATTTTTTAGAAACGAATGTGTAGAGAGAGAATAAAAGGAATGGAATATTTTATATGATAGATTCATCAAGTTGAACACTAAAAATCGATGAACATATCAAAGAAAAAATTAATGTTAAGGGGGAAATCTATCTCGTTCAATGGGTTGAAAAGACATATTCACATTCTTAAGAATATGAAACATACACCATTAAACTACCTAGACCTAATAACAAAGATGAGAAACCCTCTATATTTTATAATAGAAATAATAAAGATATTGCTTCTATTCCCACCAAGATTCCACTTATATATTTGAAATATCAATCACAATTCTAAATGAAATTTGTAACCTAATTTGTTGGTCTTAACATTTTAAAGATAATAGAAATAGCAATGAGGATCAAATATATTGAATAAAGAAAAAAAGGCATAATCCAAAGGAGTTGCTAACACAAAGTTCAAAAATGCCTCTTTGTATTGATCTTCTCGAAGTAGAGTATCCAATATCCCTTTATAAATCATTGCAATCCTTCTATTTAAAACCCTTATTATGAGGGCCTAACTTGTATTTATAGGCCAAAATGGGTGCTTAAGGTGTAAAACCACCTATTTTACCTTTTTACAGAGTTACAAAAATATCAAAGAGAAATTATAACTTGAAAGGGTGATAAAGTGTTTTGATCACTTGATGCCACTTGAAAAACTATATTTGGTGTTTTTACACTAATTAAAAAAGTACATTATTGATTTACACAACTTGAAAAGGCAAGTTGGCAAAATTATAAATGATAATTTGCAAAAGTGACAACATACATTTGCAAGGGGAAATACAATGTGATAATACAAGTTAGATGCAAAAGAAATATGAGAATAAAACACTATAATGTTGAGAATAACTTCAAACTTATTTCTAATTCATTGACAAATCTTTATCTTTCATAAAATCATCGAATCTTTGGAGAAACACCCTTATTAAATATTCATCCAGTCCATCCATATACCAATAAGCAATATCCATTAAGTAGTCTAATTCTCTCATCTCCTAAAACTTGTTTTGGAGTCTATTCACCTTCAAGTCAAGATTATCAACATTAACTTGGTATTTGGATAACTAATGAAGTTTTTCATGATCAAATGCAGATATGGGATTGACAATTCCCTAAATTTACTTTTTTAATTTTTTGATCATAGCTTCATTTGAAATAATATTTCCACCCTAATCTCTATCACTGACAAAAGGACATTTCAACCTTTTGACCTTAGTATCAATCTCCATCATCATGTCACTTCTAAGTGACTTTGCACTGTTCAATTTCTAAAGGCATTCTTGAAGTAATTAAATCCTAAATTTTTTAGCCCAAAGGAATTCAATTTGATAAATAAGTTCTTCCTTATTGATGACTCATTTTTTAATAAGGTTAATATAAGGAAATTTTGAGAATTCAATTAACTTAGGTATGAACTCCTCTTAGTTCTAATTTTATTATGTGCAACCACTTTCCTTTATTGTTACCTATTCACATTATGATTGAATTTTAGAGAATAATGTTGTCATAATAATAATTGTTGAGTTTCCCTAATCAGTGATCTTCTCAATCCAATATTTTATTAAATTGACCATTTAGCCTACTTTTTTCACTTTATCCAACGTCTCAATGTGAATACTTGATGAAGCAATTATTGGTTGAATTGGTCTGATCAACCTCTATATCACTAAATTCAATTGTTCTATTTTTTTCTTTAACTCATCTTTCATTGTTTTATCCTTATCTATTTTCTCAAAAATGGTGTCAATCACCAACTATACATCTCTCTTCATTCCTTCTCTAGTAGAATTTTCCAAATGAAATTTAGATACATGATAGTCTTTAACTCTAATTTCTAATTTATCCTTTTCAACTTTAAGAATTTCCACTTTTGCATATTTCTCTCCTTTTTGTTTGTTACTATCTGTGAGATGGTTCTTAATTTATTTGATCTTTTTGAAAAAGGTATTGGGATTTTCAAAGTCCCAAAGTCAATATCCTTAGGTTCCACAACTTTTCTTTAATTATTCACCATTGTGGATAACCAATCTGATGTTTTTATGCTTGAATAAGGAGGTGGATAAAAAACTAAGACTTGTGGGAACATCATCACTAGGGTGGAAGGTGCCTTTTCAGTTATGGCACCTCTAAAAGAAGTTTATACTTGTTCTTATTTTTTAATTGTATCAATTAGAGTTCTTGGACAAGATATAATGGGCAATTTAGGATTTGAGGGAAAAGATGAATAAATATGAGTGATCTCTTGTAGTGGGAAGGTAGATTATATAGGAAGCAACATGTCATTTAAAGCAAGAAATTATTGGGTTGTATTATCTACAAGCTATTGAGAATACGAGAAACTATCAACATGAATTTATTTAGGAATTGAAGGATTATGAGAAGAGGAAAGATTTTCACCTAACTTCTTTATATTGAACTTGAGAACCCTTCATGGTGGAATGTTCTGTTGAATATCTTTTGTTTCGTGTAGTTCCTATATCACTTGGGTTTATTCACTTGGACCTATTTTATCCACTTTTTATGCTTCATCATGTTATTTTTTGTAGAAAAAACTAAATTCATCCTCCCTAGGAGGTGTAGGGAAATCAATGTTTCCAGTATCTACTCCTTTACTTATCAACCACTTGAGATTCCTTTCAAGTATTACCCTTATTCTACTTTTGAGTGAAGTAGATTCTCTCTTATCCTAATAAACTATATGTAGTGGCTTCATTATGATGTTTTGTTTTTCAAAGATAGGATTAAATGTGGCATGATTATTCACCAACTACTATGACACTTTCATTATACCAAATTTGACTATCTACTTCATGGTAAACTATGAATAGTCTCTGATTCTAACCATTTTCTCATCATCACAATCCATCCAATAATCCTCAAAGTGTGAGAGATGTTAGAATAAAGGTCCAAGGTTATGTTCAATCAAACTTCTTGTATAAAATGTAAATCAATTCTCAAAAGTCTTGAAATTATAATGAGATATATATAGCTCCACTAATTTGGATTTTATCAATGATGGACAAGTATACTTTCCAATTAAAATAAAAAAATTTACTCTTGTCCTGTGTCGACCTAATCAAGAACTTGTGTGTTTCAACAAGTTATTTCACTAGTTCTATCAGTGCCCACTTATCACTAACATATCATATAAGAATATAAGGAGAAATTTCATAGGCACTAATTATCAAATAACTAAAAGTTAAAAATTGTATGAACCAAGTTCCACATTTGGTTATTTCCATGGTGGTCACTACTAATATCTTCATGCTAAAAAGATATTTTTCAAACAACTAAATGACAAAATGAATGAAACAATTATTTACCCTTTTAAAATGTTGGGTGATTTATTTTAATGTTATTTGGGGATAGAAATCATATACTTTTGTCTTCTTGAAATCACCAAATGTATGATATCCATCAAAATATCTTCAACTAGCCACAATGTAGACAAGATAAGAAGTCATATAAAACTTTTATATGACCTTCACTTATGTTAGTTGTTTTTGGATTGTATCATAGATTAATTATCTTAAATTGAGATATTTTTTGTTCTTGAGAATGATCCAAATGAACATGTACATTAATGTCTAAAAAAAAAATTGTTGGGTTCGCCACTATTCTATGCAATAGTGTTATTATGTCATTTATTTGATTCTTGAAATTAGATCTCAAAAGATTCTTTGGGAGGCATGTGGAAAAATATTTTAGTTTGGTTAACAACCCATTGTTGACTTACTTAACACAAGAGACATTATTATCATCTCAAAAACTTTGATAAGACTTAATAGTAATATGCACAAAATATTCTTGATCTTGAAGATGTAACATATTATCTGTGTTCTAGAATGAAACTTACCACCAACTCACCTATTGAATCTCTCACTTCCCTCATCTATGAATTATAGTGCTCTATTATGAACAAGACCAATTCAAGAGACTATAATAAAATTATAAATGTTGTTGTTTGTGCCAATCCACTATCAAAAATGCTCTGACCAAAGTCAATTTAATGTACTACATTAATTCTATCCCAAAATTTGTCTAAGTCAATTTGACATAGATCAGTACTTATAATATTTTTTGCTTTGGATTCTAATGGCAAGAGAGGTGTCACACCCTAAAACTGGTATTTCATGATTCCTTTGTCTTTGCTCAGAATTACTTTTTTCGGAGTAGAGGATGAAGACTTTAAATTTTACAAGAAAACTAATAGTTGGGAGATATTTATAAAATCTCTTTTTATTTATAAAATCGATAGAATTAAATAATTTAAATATAAAAAAATTAATTTAAATTGTACCATAAAGTTATAATCACAATTTTTCCTATGCAAATTGATCGTGTTTTTTCAATTCCACCCAATGAATTTCAACTTCTCGTTTAATCACCTTTCTTAATTTTTGACTTCCATTTTGCATGAAAATGAACATTAGACAACTTTTGAAAAGTGTATCTTCTTAATTTTAAAATTTCACACCTCTTTATACCTTAGGCCAAATAACAAAAAATTATTACAATTGCCTTTACAAAATTTTAAACTCTCTAAGCTCATATTAAATGGTATGACCTTTTCACATTTTGGACAAAAATAATAAAAACCCTAATTTTTCAATTTTCTAAAATTTAAAACCCCATTTATATATTAAATCATATGGTATTTTTTGCCTTGAGGAAAAAATGAATGAAGACTAAAATTCCATTTTTGATTTTAGCAAATCCTTTCTCTTTCCATGTGTCGGGGATCAATCAACAAAATTGATTACTATATGAAAACAATTAAATGCGGAATTAAACCAGAATGATAAGTAACTAGAATCAAAAATAGCAAAGAACAAGAGATACAAGAAACCACCTTGAAAACTTGTATTAAACTCTTTACAGAAGGAATTACAATTGAAGAAACTTCTTTTCTTCCACACCTCTCTCAGATGTACAGATCTCTCTCTAGATCTCTTTCCCTCAAGAGTTCTCTCTCTCAATTACAATCAACTCCAACAACCTGGATTGATATACATATACAAATGTATTGTACAGTCCTAATTAAGCTATGAAGATCTATCCCTAATATATAACTTTAGAGATTCATGAGCGTATAATTACAACCACTAGATGCACCTCCTAATCAAGGGCTCAAATTAGTTCTACTTAAAATAGAAACTCAGACTCAACACCAATAGTTCATCTTTACATGCAAACATTTTGTTTTATCCACAGAAATAGATTCTAGATGCACAGGTGACCGACGTCGGTCCCTGCCAGTCTGCCTATGACCGACGTCGGCTGATATACTACCGATGTCGATAGCCTCTGGTCTGTTCCTGACCATCATCGACTACTGTGTGATTCCTACAACTTCTGTATTCACTCATTGGTAAAGCTTTTAGCTCCACACCCTAACAATCTCCCACTTGGAGATAAACAGCTACACCAGTACCTCTACAGCAACATCTTCTAGCTCATCCATCTTCAAACTCAATCATGAAGACCAACAAAATTTAAATGAAGATTCAACTTCTCCTTTGTTACTGGCTTGGTTAACATATTAGCAAGGTTCTTATCTGTATGGATCTTCTCCAGCTTCAACTCACCATCCTCCAATACCTATCTAATGAAGTGGTACCTAAGCTATATATGCTTGGTTCTTGAATGAAAGGCTGAATTCTTAGCCAAATAAATTGCACTCTGACTATCACTATATAATCTGCAACTCTCTTGCTCCTTTCCTAGCTCTTCCATGAACTGTGTCATCCATATCATCTCTTTGCTAGCCTCTATGACTACAATATATTCTACTTCTGTAGTTGACAAGGCAACAACCTTTTGTAACTTCAAAATCCAGCTAACCACCATTCCACCAACAGTGAAAACATATCCTATGGTGCTCCTCTTGCCATCCAAATCACCTGCCATATCTGAATCTACATAACCATGTAGAGAAGTGTTTGACCCACCATAGCACAAATGCCTACTGCTGGTCCCTCTCAGATATCTGAGGATCCACTGAATTGCTTTCCAGTGTTCCTTTCCTGGATTGGCCATATACTTACAACTCCCACTACTTGGGCAATATTCAGTCTAGTACAAACCATTGCATACATTAAACTTCCTACTATGAAATCATATGGAACTTTTCTCATGTACTCTACCTCATCATGTGAATTAGGACATTGTTCTTTACTCAACTTGAAATGTCCAGCCATAGGTGTGCTTACCGGTTTTGCATCCTACATATTGAACCGTTTCAACACCTTGTCCACATAATCCTCTTGAGACAAAATCAACCTGTAATTTTTCCTATCTCTCTTGATGCTCATGCCAAGGATTTTCTTTTCTACTCCCAAATCCTTCATGGCAAACGTGTGAGCTAATTTCACCTTAAGCTCAAAGATATCTTGCATGTGTGATCCTACAACCAACATATCATCTACATACAACAACAAAATAATATATCTACCATTATCCAATCTCTAAAAATACACACAATGGTTAGATTGACATCTATTGTATCCATGCTCAGTCATAAATCTGTCAAACCTCAAATACCATTGCCTAGGAGCTCGCTTGAGGCCATACAAGCTTTTCTTCAATCTGCACACTAGCTTCTCCTTACCTTTGACTTCAAATCCTTTCGGCTGATCCATATATATTTCTTCATCCAAATCTCCATGAAGAAATGATGTCTTAACATTAAGCTGCTCAAGATGCAAATCCTCAATAGCAACTAAAGATAGTACAGTCCGTATAGAAGTCATTTTAACAACAGGAGAAAAAATCTCACCAAAATCAATACCTAGTTTTTATGCAAATCCTTTCACTACTAACCTGGCCTTATATCTCATCTGTCCATTCTCACCTTCCTTCAACCTATAGATCCATTTGTTCTTCAATGTCTTCTTACCCGCTGGTAACTCAACTAAATCCCATGTTTGGTTCTCTCTTAAGGAATCAATTTCTTCTTTCATGCCTAGCTCCCACTGATCCTTAGATTCCACCTGTATTGCTTCATCAAAACTCTCTAGTTCTCCACCATCAGTTAGCAATAAATAGAATAATGAAGGGGAATATCGAATTAGAGGTTTACTTACTCTTTTTGACCTCCTGATGGGCATCTGAGACTCATCCACAACACGTTGTTTGCCCAAATTCTCTGACAGTGACCGACCTCAGTCACTTCCAGGCCTGTAACTGACTGACGTCGGTTCTACCTGATCGACATCAGTCACTATCTGACCGACATCAGTTCTTGCCTGATCGACATCGGTCTCTATGTTTTCCTTTCTATGATTATTCTTCCCCGTGAGCTTATTTTGGACCTTCACCTCATCTAATTCTCCATTGCTCTGCTCAAATTGATTCAGCTTCTTGAGCTGATCACTATACATCACTTTTTCATTGAAAATGACATCATGGCTCCTAATTATTTTGTTAGTTCCTAGATTCCAAAACCTAAATCTAAAATCATCAGAGCCATAGCCAATAAATGTGCACCTCATAGACTTAGCATCCAGCTTCTTTCTATTTTCCTTATCGTGCACAAAGGCTTCACAACCAAAAACTTTGAGAAATGAGAGATCTACCTTTTTACCTATCCACACCTCTTTTGGAATTCCACCATCCAGAGCTGTAGAGGGTCTTCTATTAATCAGGTATACTACAGTATCCACAGCTTCTACCCAAAACTCTAAGGGCAAACTAGCATGCAACCTCATACACCTTGCACGCTCCATGATTGTTCTATTCATCCTTTCAGCAACTCCATTTTGCTGAGGTGTCCTTGGAACCATTCTTTGCCTACGTATTCCATGCATATAACAATACCAGTTAAACTTATAGCTACAAAACTCACCACCATTGTCAGATCTCAAGCACTTTAATCTCTTGCCTATTTCATTCTCAACCATAGCTTTCCAAATCTTAAACGTGTCAAACACATCAGATTTCTTCTTTATACAATAGATCCATACCTTTCTTGTAGCATTATCTGTAAAGGAAACATAGTACTGTGATCCTCCAATAGAATCAACTTGAGCTAGTCCCCACATGTTTGTGTGAACAAGCTCTAACTTATGCTTCTTCTTTGTTGACCTAGTCTTGAGAAAACTCACTCTCTTCTGTTTCCCAAAAATATAGTGCTCACAAAAATCTAGATCTATGCTTTTCAAATCTGAAAGCTTACCTTTTGACTTAAGAATTGTCATTCCCTTCTCACTCATGTGGCCAAGCCTTTGATGCCAAAACTTTGCATCTACATCTGAAGTAGATAATACAAAAGGAGAATTATCAGTAATACAATTGCATAAATAGAGAGTACCTACTCTCTTACCTCTGGCCAATACAAGTGCACCCTTAGAAACCTTCCAAGATTCAACTGTGAGAGTTACTGTACAACCCTCATCCCCTAACTTTCCTATAGAAATCAGATTCCTCTTCAAGCTGGGAACATGCATGACATCTCTCAACACCCATGTGTTGCCATTCTACATTTTCAGCTGCACTTTTCCTTTGCCAACAATTTTGCAAGGCTCATCATCCCTTAGATATACTATTCCAAAATCTCCATGGACATAGTCACTGAAATATTCTCTATTAGGGGTTGCATGGAAAGATGCACCAGAATCTAAAACCCAAGATTCTATATTATTATGCAAAGAGAATATAAGAGCATCTTGTGCAACAATACCTGCCACTTTTGCTTCTTCTTTACCTTCATGCTGATTGTCCTCTTTAGGTTTTGACCAGCAATCTTTGCTTATGTGCCCTATCTTTCCACAGTTCCAGTAGGCTATCCTCCTGCTATTTTTGGATTTGGATCTACCTCTTATCTTTGACTTAGACCTTGATCTCCCTTTCTTGCTCTTCTCTTTTTGCCTTCCCCTGCTCTCAAAACTTAAAGTGTTTCCTGATGTCTCCTCTATGCTTTTCCTATGAATTTCTTCATTCAAGATTACACTAACAACATCATCTACTTTTAAAATATTTGAAGCAGATGCAGTATTACTAACTGCCATTACCAAGCTATGCCAACTCTCAGGTAAAGAGCATAAGATTAATAGAGCTTTAATTTCATCATCAAACACTATTTTGACTAAATTTAATTGATTTAAAATTTCATGGAAATCATTTAGATGATTAGATACATATCCACCTTCCTACATTTGCAAATTAAATAATTGCTTCATAAGATAAACCTTATTTGAAGCTGAGGGTTTTTCATATAAATTTACTAAAGTAGTCATTAACTCTATCGTAGACTTTGCCTGTGATAAATTAGATATCACAGTAGATGCTAGACTCAATCTTATAGATCCAAGAGCCTTTCTATCAAGAACTTCCCATTCTTCATCATCCATGTCTATGGGCTTCTTTGCATCTCCACCTAATGATAAGTATAGATCTTTTTGATATAGATAATCTTCTATCTACATTCTCCATAATTGGTAATTCTTGCCATTAAACTTTTCCATTCTCAATTTACTTTCTTCTGCCATTGCTTCTCCCACTCAAACAAAAATCCCTGTGAGTAACCTGTAATCAATACACACTAACCAGATCTAAAACACCTGTTAGTCAACCTAAGCTCTGATACCACTTGTTGGTATCAAGCTCAAGAACCTGCAACCAAAGCTCTGATACCACTTGTTAGGGATCAATCAACAAAATTGATTACTATATGAAAACAATTAAATGTGGAATTAAACCTGAATGATAAGTAACTAGAATCAGAAATAGCAAAGAACAAGAGATACAAGAAACCACCCTGAAAACTTGTATTAAACTCTTTACAGAAGGAATTACAATTGAAGAAACTTCTTTTCTTCCACACCTCTCTCAGATGTACAGATCTCTCTCTAGATCTCTTTCCATCAAGAGTTCTCTCTCTCAATTACAATCAACTCCAACAACTTGGATTGATATATATATATATATATATATATATATATATATATATATATACAAATGTATTGTACAGTCCTAATTAAGCTATGAAGATCTATCCCTAATATATAACTTTAGAGATTCATGATCATATGATTGTAACCACTAGATGCACCTCCTAATCAAGGGCTCAAATCAGTTCTACTTAAAATAGAAACTCAGACTCAACACCAACAGTTCATCTTTACATGCAAACATTCTGTTCTATCCACGAAAATAGATTCTGGATGCACAGGTGACCGACGTCGGTCCCTGCCAGTCTACCTGTGATCAACGTCGACCGATATACTACCGACGTCGGTAGCCTCTGGTCTATTCCTGACCATCGTCGGCTATTGTGTGATTCTTGCAACTTCTGTATTCACTCATTGGTGAAGCTTTTAGCTCCACACCCTAACACCATTAGGTGTATGACTTGTTTGATAGTGAAGAATAATTTAATTTTTTTTTTTTTTCAATATTCTTTCTACCTTGGTACATGGTCATACAACCTTCTAATTTCAATCATAATTAAGTTAAAATATATTATTTTGACCTTATCACCTCTCTCATCTACTTTTGCATAGTTATACAGCGTCTTATGTAGGTAAAAGAAACAAAAATTTCATCAAAACTTACTCTTTTAAAATATGCACTCTTTTCATGGGATGTAGGGCATTATACGACCTATTATGTGGATGAAATAAACTAAAATTCTATTCTTTTTATTTTTTTACCTTATTCCTCCTCTCCTAAGGTGTGCAGCCTATTCTCGGTAGTTGAGAATAAACTAAAATTACCTTTTTTATTATTTTCAAACCCTCTTTGGAGTTACCCCATAATTGTACAACTTCATATGTAGCTTTAAAAAATTAAAAAATTGTCTTTCATGATTTTCAAATCTTTTTATCTCTCTTCCATGGGCCATAAAACCTCTTATTGGATAAAAATAAAAATCAATTATAGATCTTCTTATGATTTTTACCAATTCTTCTCCCCTCTATGGCATAGTACAATTTCTTTCTTGATAGTCAAAATAAAATGAAATTCTAATTTTCTCTATAACCCCACTTTGAAAAATAGTTGTCAAAGCTTCAACATGCAACTTCAAAAATCTTTTAGAAGGGAATAATTTCTATTTTAACACAACCCAAAGAAATAATGAAAATTGCACAATTCAGGGAATAAATAATGGTAATTGAATGGAAATTAAAGAAGTCTTAAATTTTCAATGGTAATTTGCATGGAGTGGGGAGGTAAAATTGTAAATTACATGGTCGAGGGAAGTGCAAAGCTAATTTTCATGGTAAATAAAAAGAAATATTTGATTTGCATAGTTTGGAAAAGTGTAAAACTAATTTGCACCACCTAGGGAAGGAGGATATTTAAAAGTAAATTGCAAAATTAAAACAATTAAAATTCTTTCAATTGATTTGTTATTTTTTCTAATTTGCAATTGTACAGTGTGTAAAACCATAAACACAAATTGCATGCCTTGGAAAAGTGTTAGGGTATTTTTGCACAACTTAGGGAAAATTAGAAATAATTTGTACGGCTTATTAAAAGAAAGATTTGATTTTTAAAATAAAGGAAAAGCCAACAGAATTTTACACAAGGGAGCTTGAAAGTTTTTTTGCATAGTTTGGGAGATATAATGTTATGGTCTAAAATTCAATTTTCAAGTAGTTAATTAATTAATTTTCAAATTTTTTAAAATATGAAATTTTTTAAACCCAAACTTAATAATTATCCATTAAAAACATATTTTTCACAAATTTTTGAAAATGGTGACAACAAGATGTTAATCCAAAAAGAGAAAAGGAGAAATAGTTGGGTAAGGTAGACACCTAGGTTAGATTACAAGCTATGTATAATGTGTGCCAAAATTAGACTCATTGTATTTCATATGAGTGTAAATGGATAAAAATGATTAAGGTATTCAACCTCCATTTCTCTAGGTGGAGATGCAACTACATACACATTCGTTTAGGCCTTTTTTGGTAAAATATGTAATAAAAATTAAATATATCCCTTATGAGCATAAATAAATCTTTTACAGTGTTCCTAAACTAATCTTCTTTTATCAATATAAGATTTTATGATTTTAAATGCTTGGAAGCTTGGAGAAAATTTATTGAAATTATATCTAGAGTCTTGTGTGTTTGTGTGCATGCATGTGTGTGTGTGTGTGTGTGTGTGTGTGTGTGTGTGTGTGTGTGTGTGTGTGTGTGTGTGTGTGTGTGTGTGTGTGTGTGTGTGTGTGTGTGTGTGTGTGTGTATGTGTGTGTGTGTGTGTTTGTGTGTGTGTGTGTGTGCATGCATATACATGTGCATGTGTGTGTGTGTGTGTGTGTGTGTGTGTGTGTGTGTGTGTGTGTGTGTGTGTGTGTGTGTGTGTGTGTGTGTGTGTGTGTGTGTGTGTGTGTGTGTGTGTGTGTGTGTGTGTGTGTGTGTGTGCATGCATATACATGTGCATGTGTGTGTGTGTGTAGAGTCTTCCATTATTATGGATCTATTAATGTGCAAATTAAAAGAAGAAAAGGAAGATAAACATTCAAAATATACCCAAAAAGGTAAGATAAAAGAGGGGTAGAGTCAAGGACCCACAAAAATGTAAAGGTCAAAATCAACGATCCCATAATTTCATCTATGGAATAATCAATAGACTTATAATTTTGGTTAAAGACAAGAATGACATAAAGGATAGTAGAAGAAGGAAAAATAAGAGAGAGAGGGAGAGGGGGAGGGGGAGGGGGACTATTAACTATAATTTAATGGAAAGAATAAAATACTATTGATTTGTAAACCAAATAATGTAAATAATAAACTAGAAAGAGAAGAATAAGAAATTATCACTAGAATGAGACCATAAAATATGTATTTCACTAAACAAATGGCTTACTTGATCCTTCTCCTCACATTGGTCTATAAATTATTTTCAACTTCCTCTCATATGAATATTCTTCTTCATGACTATTTGACTTCCTTATTTTTGGCACATATGTTTATTTTCTCCAAATAATACTAAATATTATTACCCTTTTCCCTTACTGACACTCACCCAGACTTATAAAAGTATCTTGCCTAGAGACACATAAAGGCCCTAAAAATTCAAATTTTTAAAATTTATCTACCTTACAAATGCATTTAAGATAATTAATTTAATCCAACTCTCCATGGCCTCTCATGTCAGATTCCCCATTCTTCTACAACTCGCTCCTCTATACCCACTCCTATATATACACTCCTCTACTTTAAATATCTATTAAAATCTCAAATACATTATAATTTTACAAAATTATAAACACTTTTTTTTATACCTTATTTAATATAAAAAATTTGCCCAAATACAACTAAATATGAAAAATATTGAGTAACCAAAGAGAAATGAATACTTTTGTGTTATATGTTAGTCATAGTATGTCAAATTATCATCTTGTAATAAGGGCTTAAGATATCCATTTTCCACTAGCCAATGAATTATTACTACAATTGGAACCATATGTCTATTTTCATGGTGAGTTTGACATTTTTCATCAGTTACAATGTTCTCCCGTGATATTTTATTTGTGTTATATCTTTTTTCGTCACTTCATTGTAGGTTATTACATATTTTTGAAGAGATAGAGGCATTATTTGAGGAGTTTATGATTTTTTCTCAGACTTGAATGATATACTTATTTTTTCAACTTCTTGCATGAAAACAAAATATTTTCATTGCCTTTCTTCTAGTTTGAAAAATTAAATCCATTTACCCCTAATAACAGGGTGGAGAGAGAGAGAGAGAGAGAGATAATCCCCAAATCAAAAAACACATAAAAGAGATAACATGTAAAAATGAGATTAGCACATGGACACACAAATAAGAAAGTGAGAGTGATAATCATGTAATAAATGTGTCATTAATCCAATAAGTTAAGGTGATGAACCATATATACAAGATGACATTAAAAATATTAAAATAATAAGCCTTATACCAAAATTAGGTTTTTAAATTTATAAGGGATTTAATCACATGAAAAAAGGACATAAATGGTGGTTAAGTGTGCTCATGTCACATTTTTTACCATAAGAACACTAGTTTGGATCTCAAATTCAAAATAAATTCACATGATCACATACAAATGTTTATCAAATCATCTACAATTGCCCAACTTTCAATTAGTTGGTTTTTCTTTTTAGCCAATAACCAACCTAATTTTACAAATTATAGACATGAAATGGTGTTTTAGTGTGCATAGGTAAACAATCAACCTATATTAGTTCAATCACAATTATTTGGGCCTTAATTCAAACTAATTAGACTTATCCTGCATGAATGTGCCCCAAATCATCTAATTTTTCCAAATTGGAAGGTATTGTGTTTCTATTTTGTAAATTTACCTAATCAAACCTATTTAGACCTAAATTTTAATTAATTTGGTTTGATCCTACATGAATGTTCCCTAAATAATTTTTTTTTTCCTGATCACAAGTGGTTAGGTTGTTATTGTGTCAATTTTGGCTTATAAGGGATGTAATTGGATGCATTATGGACATAAACGAGTTTTTTAGTGTGCTTGGTCAAAAAATAATCCTAGGTTTCCCAAATCACAACTATTTTTTATTCAAATTAGATTATCCTAATTATACATAAATGTGCTTCAAATTTCTTCACATTTTTCCTAGTCACAAGTTAAAGGTTTTTGATTATATATATTTTGGCTTATAAAGGATAATATCAAAATGAATGTGTGGTTGGGTGTGTTTAGGTCACTAAATCAACCTAGACTACTCCATTCCTACCTATTTAAGCCTTGATTCAAATTAAATTAGCTTGATCCCACATGGATGATCCCTTGATCATCTCCCAAATTAGAAATTTTTGCTATTTTTTATTTTTATAATTTCTCCAATCACACCTATTTGGAACTAATATGACTTAAATTTCTCTATCCTACATGAATGTGCCCCAAATCATCTCAATTTCCTAGTCATAAGTGGTTAGGGTGATGTTATGTTGAGTTTAACATATAATGGATGTAATCCCATGTAATATTGACATAAAAGGGTGTTTGAGAGTGTGAACATCCCTAAATCAACCTAAGTTCCCCAATCATGCCTATTTGGGCCTCAAATTTGAATTAAATTAGCCCAAACATGCAATAATGTGCCCTAAATTATTTTTAATTGTCCTAGTCACAAGTGGTTCATTTTTTATGTTAATTTTAGCATATAATGGACTTAATCACACGTAATATTGACATAAACACTGGTATGGTGTGAACATGTCACAAATTTGTCATAATTTATCCCAATCACACTTATTTGGACCCAAATTCAACCTAAATTAACTTAAAGTTGAGTTGAATTTAGTGTTTAAGGTTTAAGATTTAGGTTTTTTATTTATTTTGTATATATTAAGTTGTAGGCATATAAATCCATTAACATGTCTTGTAAATTGAAGGTGTATTCACTATGACCATATAAGCCATGATATTAGAAGGAAACAAATATCCATTGAAATATAGATCCATTTCCATTGAATATAAAACTTAACATCCCACTTCCCAATAGTCGCACATTATTTTTTGCATGAAATAAATAGTGAATTATAGTATTTGATAGTGATTTACTTAGTTTGAGACTATTGTTATAATATATAAGGCCAATTAACATTAGATTTTATAAATTTCATTGAGCGTTTTTGCATTTGAAGCTATAAATATGTGTGTTATCATGGTATTTTTTGTTTTATACAAGGAAATGGAAAGTGAAAAAAACTAGTTTACTTATTTTGGATTACTTAATCTAAAGGGCTAATTCAGATTTTATAAAATATAGCAATAATACCCTAATCTAAATGCAGATATAGATAAATCAATATCCACTTAAAATATTTGAACTTGACAAAGAAAAATAGGGGAGATGTAGTTAGCTTATTTATGTATTATTTCACTTATAATAATCATCAGTGATTCTATAAATGCTCTGTGTATGCTTTTCCATTACTTAGATAAAATAAAATGTATCTGAAACCTTGCCTAGACATTATCGACAATAGTGTAACCCCTAAAGTAACCAATAGTATCCTAGATCTTTTGGTAGTGTCCCTATATGATATGTAGGTCTATAATTCCTTAGTCCCTTACACCTACACCTATAGATTCTTCCTAAGTGTGCTTTCATCTTGGATTTTTTATAAGATTATTTGTTTTCCTTATCTTTCATTTGAAACCCTAGTAGTAATTTTAACCAAAATATGACTTGAAAAATAGGTTAGTTTTTTGGGTTAGACATCCTCAACTATTCCCTAATGAGTGAATGAGATTTACCTACATTCCAATATTTAAATTGCACATAATTATCCCACCTATGTTTTAATGTGTGGAAAATCATGATCAATATAGAATTTAATTTATGGATTTCAAACTTATAACCATGTCACTTTAAATTTCATGTATATTCATACTTGGTATTAGGGCTACTCCTTTCATGGGTTTTTATTCATGCCTTAATGATAATGTCTCAAAAGAGTACTACTAGATTTCTCAAGTAATGATCAAGTAATTGCAAAGTTATTAAATGGGTGATGACCTTATGATTGATTTGTATTTATAACTAACTCTTTGTTATTTCCCACTATGGTTTACCAATGAAACATTTTTAGGTCAACCAAAGGCAGAATTCCTAATTTTTAAAATAATTGTTGGATGATCCTAGACACTTCCGGTAGAGGAAGACACCTATAGTAAATCATAACTATCCAATTATTTATAAGACTATACTAGGAGAGAAAATTAGTGATATGAGATAAGGAGAAGGTGTGTGAAAGATTCTAAAAGTTTATTATACAAATTTTGTTGATCCTAAATAAGTGTATCTAGAAAATAAGTTTTTCAAGATAACAAGTGGGTAGATAGATAGAGAAAAGTGTGCACAATAGTCAAATGTGTATTTAATGTCCAAGTATGTCAAATCATGCCAAATTTGATATTAACAAATTGTCTAATAGTAAATTTAGGTGTTTATGGATGCCCCCCAAGTAAATATAGTATTGAAAATGTTAAATTAAAAGGATAAAAAAATTAGTACCTATGTTAACCACACTTGGTGTTAATAGGTATGCCCCAAATGTCTCTCATTTTATTCATGTGAAACCTATAAGAAACATGTACAAATAAATGTCCCTTAATATAATTTATCTTAAATAATCTATATCATTGAACTATATCAAATTGAAAATCCCATCCATGAATACACATGAGGATACATGAGCCAATATTTCACTCTTTTCACTTGTTAGGAAAATATGATGGGGTGATCATGTCATAAGGAAATACAACCATTGAAATTGTAAGTGAAGAAACGTAAATTTCCCAACCATCATTAGAGGTTGAGTTCTAGAATTTGAGTGTCATAAAAACTACAATAATTTAAATATCATCATATTCTTACATATTAATTTTTGTCATATTTTTACTCGTATATATTTTATTCATTTACCTAAATGACCTCCATGAGTAGTCATTTACCCAAATGACACCTATGAGTAGTCATTTACCTAGATGACTTTTTTAATTTTTGTATTTTTAGTAATAATCACAAGGAAATGGAACCCACTTTAGCACATAGCCACTATAAGCATTTTTTAGTGTTGAGCATAGTCTAATACTGAGAGGGGGGTGAATCAGTATTATATATTATTTTCTTTTCTAACACTTAATCACTTAGTCCAATTAAGATATTCAAAGCAATCAAATCATAACACAAGATAACACAATGTAAAGTGACACTAGATATACATGGAAACCCTTTTAAGAGAAAACCACAGAGAAATATTTCTCAATATAAATATTCCTAGGCACCAACCTACTAGAGCACCAACCCCAAAAATAATTTTTTAGGCACCAACCTACATGAGCACCAACCCCTTTCACCAAGCACCAACTCATTAAGAGACACCAATCTCTTCAAAATGAAGACACCAACCTTCTCACAAAAATCACTCTTCTATCTCAAATTTGTTGTCAACACAATGAATGATAAAACACTTACTTTATCTCCTTTTGATTTGATCTACACTTGAGTGTTTTCACTACTATGCTCTTCCTTATACTTGATAGTTTTTCCTTTTAATATTATCATAAAAATATGCCTTTAAAAAATTTTGATTTTCTTTTATATCTTCTACTTTCGAATCTAAAAATTTGCCACTCATTATGCACTTATTTATAACCCATGAAAAGAAAAAAATTAAGGTTGTGACTCTTCAAGTGAAAAGGTCCATTTTAAAGGTCACAACTCCTCCCAATAGGTAGGCCAAGGTTAACATTTCCATCGACATTTCCATTGACAATTCCATTAACATTTCCATCAACATTTTCATTCACTTCCATCAACATTTCCATTCACTTTCGTTAATAATTCTATTCACTTCTGACAATAATTCCATTCACTTTCAACAATAATTTTGTTCACTTCTAGCAATAATTCTATTCACTTTTGGAAATATTTCCATTCATATCTATTACAATTCCTTTGACATCAATGATAATACTCTAACAATCTCCCCCTTTGTCATTGATGGCAACCATATACTAAAATTTCTCCCCCTTATTTCACTATCTTCTATCTAAATCCTTCTTTGTTGTAGCTCCCCCTTTTTGTGACATCCTCTTTTTTTACTTATCCCCCTTTGACATAAATGGAAAAGGGTCTATCCAAGAGCTAGTACTTATCTCCCCGTCATATAATGTTTCCCTTTAATGGTAAGAAGCAAAAGAAATTACTCCCAACTTCTCATGTAGGTACTCAAATGTGTCCTTTAGAAGTGCCTTCATGAAAAAATTGTTATTTTCTCTATTGTATTAATGTATTCCAACTTAACTTGTTGATCTTTAATTTTCTCTCTCAAGAAATGGTATCTAATTGGAATATGTTTCATTTTGGAGTGTATCATTAAATTCTTTGAAATACTGATGGTACTAGTGTTGTCACAATATATGGAGATAGGATGATCATACTTCACCTTGATATCTTCCAGAGTCTGCTTCATCCAAAGCACCTATGTACAACATAGAATTACCACTATATAATCAACCTTTGTTATAGATAGTGAAACTAAATTTTGTTTCTTACTTAGCCAAGATACTAAGCTATCACTGAGGAAAAATGCACCTCCACTTATACTTTTCCTATTATCTAGGCAACCTATCCAATTTGAGTCTATATATGCCACTAAAGTGAATTCTCTCCCTATAAGATACCATAATCCATATTCTAGGGTCCCCTTTATATACTTTAATATCCTCTTTATAACTTGTACATGATTTTCCTTAGGGGATAGTTGATATCATACCACCATGCCTACTACTTGCATGATATCTAATCTATAAGCCATTAAATATAGAAGACTATCAATCATTGATCTATATAGAGATTGATCTACATATGTTGATTCCTCATCCTTATCTTGTTTCCTATGTCCATTGGTGTGCTAATAGGTGCATAGTCCTCAAAACCAAACTTCTTCAACAACTCCTTGGCATACCTGGTTTTATAAATGAAGATTCCTTTATTGGATTGAAATATTTGTAATCCAAGAAATAAAGATAACTCTCCAAGCTTGGACATTTAAAACTCCTTTTACATGTCTTCAGTGAATCCCTCCATCAATTTCTCACTATCTCCTTTGAATATTATGTCATCAACATATACAACAACTATCAACTAATGTTCACCTTTAGTTTTTATATATAAATTATTGTCAACAAAACCTCTTTTAAAACCTTGATCTTGCAAATGTTTGTCAAGTCTGGCATACCAAGCTCTAGGGGCTTACTTCAGGCCATACAAGGCTTTCTTCAATTTGTAAACATATCTACTATCATCTGAAAGTAGAAATCCTTCAAGTTGCCCAATATATACTTCATCTTCTAGTTTACCATTTAGGAATGTAAACATCACATCCATCAGATATACTTTGAAATTTTTAAATACCGTATAGGCAAGAAACATTTTGATTGCTTCTAACCTAGATATTGGAGCAAAAAAAAATTCAAATTTAATTCCTTCAATCTTAGTATACCCCCTGCACACTAATATCACTTTTTTTGGGGTCACTTGACCATCCTCATTCAATTTGTTTCTATACACCCATTTCGTGTTGATCACATTCTAATTTTTTGGTCTTGGCACTAGCTCCCAAGTTTCATTCTTCTCAATTTGGTTTAGCTCTTCTTCCATTTCTTTTACCTAATGTTCATCATGGCTTGATTCTAAAAAATTCTTAGGTTGTACTTTTAATAACAAAGAAAAATTTACTTATTCAGAATTTCTTACAATCCTTCTTCTAGTTTGTACTCTAGCATCTATATTACCAATGATTTGGCTTTCGGTATGGTTATTTTAAATGAAATGAGATGGTGCCTTGGCTTCTTTCCATTCATCTTAATCCATATTCTCTACTTTAACATCTTCTTCTTCAATGATATCTAGTTCATCTAATGGATCACTTGCCTTCTGAATTCCAGTTTCATCTACTCTGACACTGACACTTTCTACAATAATTTGGATTCTCTTGTTTTAGCATTTGTAGGACTTGGAATATCCCAAAAAACTTCCTTCATTGGCTCTTGAGTCAAATTTCCCCAAATCATCTTTGGTCCTCTTAATAAATCACTTACTTCCAAATACTTTGAAATATTTGATGGAAGTTGGTCTTCCCATCCATAACTCATATGGGGTCTTGTCATTGTTGACTCTTATCTGCCCTCTATTTAGGATATATATTAGATTAAACAAAACACACAGAGAAAATGAGATTGAGAATAGTATAGCACTTGTTCAACATTCAACCAAGCATGAAGGCCTATTAAATAGGCAAACAAATGAAATACCCGTGAAGCATGAGACAGGTATAAGAAAACTAACCTACGTCAGCTTGCATGAAATAACAAAGGCCGAATAAACAACTAACCTCTTAACCAAAGTGGTTAAGGCAACTAACCAACACAAATTACCTTAGTAAATAACCTAAGGTAAATACAATAATATGCTAACACCCTCCCTTAATGACTAAACTAGAAACAAGACCAAGTTTATCTCTAAATTTTATGAACTTGTCTGTACCAAGTGGTTTGGTCATTATATCAACTGGCTACTCTGTAGTGGGGCAGTAGAAGAGACTGATGTCTTCATTTGTAACCAACTGTTAGATGTAATGATGGTGAACCTCAATGTGTTTGGTCCTAGCATGAAATACTGGATTCTTCACCATCTTCAAAACACTTTGGTTGTCACAAAAAATTGGAGTAGGCTTTGATGACTCAAACTGAAGATCCTCCAAAATTTTCTTTATCCACATGGTTTCACAACCTACACTAACCACAACTTTATACTCTGCTTCTATTGAAGATAATGCTACTGTAGTTTGTAGTTTGCTCTACCATGAAAAAACTCCTGTACCAAAAGTGAAAACATACCCTGTTGTAGATTTTCTTGAATCAACTGAACCTGCCAAATCAAAATCAGAATATCCTGAAAGTTCAAAATCTACAGACTTCTTATACAGTATGCCAAAGTCAAGAGTACCTTTGACATATCTTAATACTTGTTTTGCAGCTAACCAATGGACTTCCTATGGTTTAGACATGAAGCGAGATAGAAAACTCACTGCAAAACAAATATCCGGTCTAGTGGTAGTGAGGTAAATGAGACTACCCACTAGCTGCCGATACACTGTTTCATTGACTGGAGGTGAATCAATGTTTGTTGAAATTTTAGCTCCTATTTCCATAGGTGTGTGAGTTGGATTACAATCCATCATTCTGAACCTTTCTAGCAATGAACTGGCATACTAATTATGTGACACAAATATAGTATTACCACTTTGCCAAAACTCAACACCTAAACAGTATTTCAGTAGTCCTAAGTCTGTCATGTCAAAAGTACAACAAACATCAGCTTTCATTTTCTGAATGAGACTATTACTACTCCCAGTGATGACTATATCATCAACATATATAATGAGAATCAAGATATCATCACCAGACACCTTTACATAGAGAGTTGGTTTCGAGTTACACCTTTTGAAACCTGACTCCCTAAGATATGAGTCTATTTTTGTATACCAGGCTTGAGGAGCCTGCTTAAGTCCATACAAGGACTTGATCAACCTGCAAAAAAGATATTCCTTACCAAAAATTTGAAAACCCTATGGTTAAACCATGTAGACTTCCTCCTCCATATCTCCATTCAAGAAAGCACTCTTTACACCCATTTGGTGCACCTGCCATCCAAACTGAGCCGCAATAGCAATAATCAAATGAAAAGTTACCATCTTGGTGGTTGGATCAAAAGTCTCCTCATAATCAACCCCTTCCTCTTGTGCATAACCTTTTGCAACAAGTCTAGCTTTGTGTTTGTCCAAGGAACCATCTACTTTGTATTTTACCTTATAAATCCACTTACAACCAATGGATTTCTTCCCTAGTGGTAGTTCCATCAACTTCCAAGTATTATTTTTCATCAAGGAATCATATTCCAATTGCATAGCTAATTCCCACTCAGACTTCCCTTTGGCCTCTAAAAAAGAATTAGGCTCAAATACTTGTGAAACATTAGTTTTTAGAGCAAGATTAGCATGCTCACCTCTATTACCAAACTGCTTTCCTGATCTCAGTCTTCTACCTTCCACACCTTGTGGCAAGTTTCCTTCTTTTAGTGCTTTAATTGTGCTAGTATACCACTTTGGCTTCTTTGGTTGTGATGATGGAACCTCACAATGACCTGTATCAATTCCCTCCCTGGAATGTGATTCCACTGATGAACAAGAATCTTGCTCATTTTTCACATTATAACTAATAATGGAATCATTAGATAATAATGACTCAATATTTGAAACTTGACCAGTTGCTGTGAAGTATGGCATTTGTTCATTTACTATGACATCTCTATTTACCACAACTTTGTTAGTAGAAACATCAAGTAATCTGTAGGCCTTTGACTGATCACTGTATCCAACAAACATGTATGTTTTGCTTTTTGCATCCAAATTTTTTCTCTTTTGACTAGGAATAACTGCAAAAGCTACACAACCAAAAATTTTGAAATCACTTACATCTGGAGTTCGACCTGACCAAGCCTCCTCTAAAGTCAAATTCTCCAAAGCTTTTGTAGGACTTCTGTTGAGGATGTATACTATTGTATTCACTACCTCTGCCCAATACCTGTATGGGACATTTCTTCTTTGGACCATACAGCGAGCCATGTCCATCACCGTCCTATTACGCCTTTCCACAACTCCATTTTGCTACAGAGTGTAAGGTGTAGTGTATTTTCTATATATGCCTTCAGTGGCACAAAACTCCTTGAACTTTTTTGAGATGAACTCACCCCCATTATCCATTCTAAGAGATTTCACTGGCCGTCCTGCTTGTTTTTCAACCATAGCTTTCCAAGTAAGAAAGTTAGAAAAACAATCAGATTTCTTTACTAGAAAGTATACCCACTTTTTCCTAGAGAAATCATCAACCAGTAACAAGAAATAACGGGCACCAGAAGGGGTAGGTGTCTGCATTGGACCATGAAAATTTGCATGTACCAAATCTAATACTCCGTTTGCTCTCGAAGCTTTACCAACATCAAATGAATGTCTAACTTGCTTCCCCAACTAACATCCAGTACATACATGATGACTATGCCGAATAGAAGGAATCCCCTTAACCATCTTAGTCTTACTCAATGTAGTCAAATACTGAAAATTCAAATGCCCATACCTTTCATGCCATAGTGAACTTATGCTATCAACTGCTGCAAGTGCACTTTCCTTTACTTTGATTGGATCTACAAGCTTATACAAGCCTTTCTCACCGATCCCAACAGTAATAATCTTGTTATCTTTAGTGGTGACTAAACATTGTTGTTCTTGAAATTTTACAACAAAATCAGATTTTGAGGTGATCTCACTGATTGAAAGAAGATTTTTGTTCATATTCGGTACATACCTAACATTCTTGAATGTATAATTTACTGTACCATTAAAACTTATATGAACATTACCAAATCCTTTCACAAAATATGTTGTACCATCTCCTAAAGATACAGATTCATTACTACTATTATCTTCAACAAAATCCACATACCAGTCCCTATGGCATGTATAATGGCGAGATGCCCCTGAATCAAAGTACCAAGCTCGATCCACCATAGAATTACCACTGAAAGCCATGAAAGCAAAATCTGGTGATTCCTCGCCTTCACCTTCAGCTACATTCGCATGATGAGCTTTCTTTCTGGGGTTAGCCATATCCTGTTGTCTTTTCTTACAATCTTTCTTAAGATGACCAGGTTTCTTACAGTAAAAACATTTCCATTTAGATTTCTTATTACCACTTACTTGTGAAGATTCTGATGGATAGCTATTTTTACCAGACTACTTACCCTTTTCCTTGATAAAGAATGCATTCTCTGTGGAAGTGGATGTAGACAACACTGCCTGCTCCTGTCGTCTCTCCTTTTGCAATAGCAATGTAGACAATGTTTCAAAATCCAAAGCCTACATCTCAGCAATCATGTGTAAGGACTCCACAAATGACTCAAATGATGGTGGAAGATTTTGCATAACAAGAGCAATCAAATCTTGTTCATCAACAGGTTTTTGCACTGCTTTCAACTGGTCACTGATGTCCTTGATCTGCAATAAAAAGTCAGAAATAGAACCACCTTCCTGCATCTTAGTGGAAAACAACAAATTCTTCACATACAACACTCTATCGGCTTCAGAAGCCTGATATTTTGAAGATAAAGTTTTCCATAAATCTGATGCTATAGTCGCATTTCTGACCTCTAAGATTAAATTATCTACTACTGACAATTTTAACAACATGAGAGCCTCACGATGACGTTTATCATAGTCATTGGTCGCAGTGGTAGGCCTTCGCTCTTTACCAAGCACTATTTGATCAATATTCAGATATTCACATATTGTTAAAACCTTGTGACTCCACAAACTAAAGTTTTTGCCAGTCAATTTCTAAGAATCTGGTAGTAACAGGTGTTGAATACTAGCCATTTTACCTAGTTTTTCACAAAAATGATAAAATTAGAAAAATTATAATGACTTTTTTTTTAAAATTTAAATTCCTTCTACACACTGATTCTATATTGACACTGAACAACCTTATCCATTTTCAGCAACAAACTCAATACCGTTTGCAAGATCACAAAAAATCTACCACTGAAACAATTAAATCGGGAAAACTACAATTTTGATTTAAAAAATTCTTTCTCCGTTGACATCCAGATAAAAAACCCAAAAAATGGTAAAATTTTTAGCTTTCTGAATGCTTCCGTGATTATTAGTCAGCGGTAGGTCCCCAATAACCCTTATTGGCTAAAGTTTTGATTTATTTCAATTAAAAAATAAAAATAATTGAAATATTTAAAACTTTAGGCTAAAAAATTTATAAAAAAATTCAGCCAATCAGAAAATTGGCCTACCTCTGAAACTTCAGGCGAAGATTCTAAGCCCGTTTCTCAACCAAATTGCAAACCGTTTTCACCAGTGTCTTAGTTTTGATTTAACTTGCAATTTAGACTTTTGTTTCGCTAAAAAAGATTAAGAAATGAACTTTTCTAATTTTGCTGAATCTGTACAGCGCCTAGCACACAGATAAATTCAACAGAGGCTTCTGAGCCTCTAAAACAACTTGTTTTTGCTTCCTTTTGGTCTTATTTAGCCTTCTGATGCTTCCTGGCAATTTTTAGACCTTCTAGTTGAGTTTTCCGAATTTTGTGATGCTTTCTCCCTCCTCAACTCTCCACTGGGCGCCTGAAGCTCCTCCCTGGCAAGACACGGACCTCTCTCTAGCTTCCACAAACCTCCACTCAGGTTCTACAAACCATAGGCTCTGATACCATATTAGATTAAACAAAACACAGAGAAAATGAGATTGAGAATAGCAGAGCACTTGTTCAACGTTCAACCAAGCATGAAGGCCTATTAAATAGGCAAACAAATGAAATACCCGTGAAGCATGAGACGGGTATAAGAAAACTAACCTACATCGGCTTGCATGAAATAACAAAGGCCGAATAAACAACTAACCTCTTAACCAAAGTGGTTAAGGCAACTAACCAACATAAATTACCTTAGTAAATAACCTAAGGTAAATACAATAATATGCTAACAATATATACAACTATGTGGACTAATTCTCTCCAATATTTTTTTGATAACTTGGATTTATTCATCATTATCCTAACCATTTCTTGGACATTCCTATTCTTTCATTTTACTACCCCATTCTGCTATGGGGTTCTTACATCTGAGTATTATCTTTTTATCCCATGGTCTTCACAATACTCAATGAATTCATTTGACATGAACTCACCTCTTTTATCTAACCTTAATCATTTGATCCTTAAACTGGTTTCATTTTCAATTAATGCTTTAAATACATTGAATTTACTAGAGGCCTTAGACTTTTATTTAAAAAATGCAACCCATGTCATTCTAGTGTAATCATCAATTAGCAGCATAAAATACCTCTCACCTTGTATACTTTATGTTCTGGTGGGTCCACATAGATCTGTATGAATGATCTCTAATTGCTTCATGGTATAATATTCCTTCATTTTGAATCTTGTCTTGGTTTACTTCCCATGTTGGCATTGCTTACAAATCATGCTTGATGGCTTTGTTATCTTTGGAATGTCCCTCACAACTTGTTTCTTGCTAATATTCACAAGGTTATCAAAATTTATATGGCCCATTCTTTTGTGCCATAGCTAAATTTATTCAACTTGACTCAGACAACACTTCTCTCCTTTGACTTCTATAAGCATGTATAGATTATTTGTTGTCCTATGAGCATCTACAATTAGTTCTCTCATGTCTCTTTTTCTAATCTCACAACCTTCAACAAAGAACTTGAGTGTGTGTTCTTAATCACACATATGGCTAACACTTAGAAGATTATTCTTTAACCCTTCCACATATAACACATTATCTATTTTGGTTCTTTCATTATCGAGACTACATGTACTTTTTCCTATTATTCTAGCTATAGTGTTGTATTTGAACTTCACCATGTCTTCATTTACCTTTTTTAGTGACATAAATTTGATTTTATCTCCAATCATGTGTCTCAAACATCCACTATTAATGAACTATTTTTGTCCTTCATCTCTAGCATGAAATGTTGTTTGAACGATCATGGATTCTTCTTGCTTCTTCTAGGTGTTTGTTGGTTCTCTTTTCTTTATCACTGGAGCCTTAAACTTCTGATCTTGTCTTATAGATTTGAAAACACTTCTAAAATAGCATACTATATGTCCATAGTCACTACACTTGTAACAGACCATAGCTTCTTCATCAAAGTTTGATAGGGGAGAAAATAAATTGTAGCTTCTATTCGAAGCTCCATAGGTTATTTTGTTTTTGCTCTAGACTTCAATATCCTTGGCTCTTTTTCTACAATCTAATTTCTTGTGATCAAAATGATTAAAATAATAATAATATCCATCAAAATAATTATCAAGCCTATTTTTGTTGGCATATCTTAGAGTAAGTGGTCTCCTGAAGTTTTATTCTCCTTTGATTTCTTTGTTGATAGAGCTAGTTTTTGTATTCTGGCCTTTTTCCTTCTTGGTATCCTTTTTCACAAGTTCCTTAAGAGTTTTAGCATAGCTCTTAGCTTTCTCTTTTTCCTTCTCATACCCAATGCCTGACTTGTTAGATGGTGATCTTTGATTTTCAAGAATATTATTCAAAACTTGGGTGCTTTTCTCAGATTTCAAATCACTTGTTATTTTAGTATTTGCCTTTTCTAAATCCATTTTTAAAGCAACAATCTCATATTCATACCTTTCACAATATTCTCCTTTCTTCTTTAGTTGATCCATTAGATCTTCTTCAATTTTATTTGACACTTCATTTTAGACTTTTAAATCACCAATTATCTTCTTTGATTCCTCAAGACCTTGTGATATTTTAGCTTTTGAGTCTTGACTCTCTTTTTCATATTTCTTAATCAAAATATTTTATTTCATGTTCTTTTTCTTAAGATCTTTTATCTCTCCTAAAACACAGATAATATCTTCTTTGAGATTTACCTCACCTTCTTCTTCTTCTTCCTCCAAGTTGTTTCTACTTGTGGAAGCATTGTCTTTTATGGTCATGAACAATGTTTCCTCATCATCATTATTAGAATCGCTAGCTTCACTTTCCTCAAATGAGCTATAGTTCCTCCTATATTATAAGCTTTTCTTTTGTTTCTCAAATCTCTTCTTGTCTTTATTTTACTTGAATCCTTTCTTGAATTTTGGTTTGCTCTCTTCTTCATCACTATTATCTCTATCTAGGAATTTAGCCACAAAATGACCAATCTTAATGTAATTAAAATATTTGAATGGTAACTTACCTTTATATTTTCCTAAACCTTTCTTCAACTTTCAAATGAATAGAGACTCTTTTTCATCTTCTTCGCTACTTGAGCTATCACTTGGCTCAAGTTCTTTAGCTTTCTCCTTCTTTGATGCTTTGAATGTTACTTCTCTTTTTTATGATCTTTCAGATTCAGTCCTCATTTCATATGTTGTGAGGATTTCGTACAACTCATGCATATTTAATTTATCCAGATCTTTCATTTCTTCAACCATAGAGACTTTTGCATCAAACCTCAATGGTAAGGACCTCAACACCTTTTAGACAATTTTAGACTCTTCTATAGTTTCTCTAAGTCCTTAAATAACATTGATTATTTCATCAACCTAGAGCAAGTATCCTACAACATTTTCTTCTTCTTTCATCTTTAAACTCTCAAATTATCTCCTATGAGTTTGGAGTTTTGCTTGTCTTACCTTATTATCACCCTCAGATAGTTTTAAGTTTTTCCTAGATCTCTTTCATAGAATCATAATGCATGACTTTTACAAATTCAGATTTTGAAAGGCTTAATAGGATGGCATTCATTGCTTTAGCATTACCTTTTGGCATTCTTTCTAGTAGTGTCTGTTGGTGGCATTTGTGGTGTTTGGTACCTAGTTACTATTGCTTGTCAAATATCAAACCCAAGAGCCATTATATATGTATTGATTCTTATGCTCCAAAATTCATAATTTGTGCCATCAAATAATGGTGCCTTATTAGTGGAAAATCCATCCTAAACTTATGATCTAGCCATGTGAGCTTTTATGATCTACCTTCTAGCGGTTAAGATATATCTAAAGGAACCCACTCTGATACCAATTATTGAGCAAAAGCTAATACTATGAGGGGGGTGAATCAGTATTATATATTATTTTCTTTTATAACAATTAATCACTTATTCTAATTAAGATATTCAAATCAATAAAATCATAACATAAGATAATATAATGCAAAGTGACACTAGATATACGTGGAAACCCTTTCAGGAGAAAACCATGAAAAAAAAATTAATATAAATATGTGTAGGCACCAACCTACTAGAGCACCAACCCTAAAAAAAAATTGTAGGCACCAGCCTATAGGAGCACCAACCCCTTTCACCAAGCACTAACTCAGCAAGAGACACCAATCTCTTTAAAATGAAGGTATAAACCTTCTCACAAAAATCACTCTTCTATCTCAAATTTATTGTCAACACAATAGATGATAAAACACTTGATTTATCTCCTTTTGATTTATTCTACACTTGAGGTTTTCACTACTATGCTCTTCCTTATACGTGTTGGTTTTTCCTTTTAATATTCTCACAAAAATCTACCTTTAAAAAAAATTCTCTTATTTTATATCTTCCACTTTTTAATCTACAAATTTAACACTCATTATTAACTTATTTATATCCCATGAAAAACCATAAATTAAGGTTGTGATTCTTCAAGTGAAAAGGTCCATTCGAATGGTCACAACTCCTCCTATTAAGTTGACCAAGGTTGACATTTTTGTTGAAATTTCCATCAAAAATTTTGTTAACATTTCTATCGACATTTCCATTCACTTTCAATAATAATTCTATTGACTTCTGTGAATAATTTCATTTACTTTTCACAACAATTTCATTCACGTCCAATAATAATTGTATTCTCATTTGGCAATAATTCCATTTGACATTTCTATTCATATCCATTACAATTCTTTTGGCATAAATTATAATAGTTTAATATTTAGTATAAATATGAATGGTGAATGTAATTTGCCACTTCATGATTTTCACCAAAATCTTTGCTAATGGGGAAAGAGGCTAGAGAGTGAAAATCCAAAAGTCGTGAGTTACATTCATCATTCCTCCCCTACTAATAAATGATTATAGTGGTTGTGTGCTAAAGTGGGTCCCATTTCCTCGTGATTATCACTAAAAATACATGAGTTAATAAAATTCATTTGGGTAAATGACTACTTATGGAGGTAATTTGTAAAAATGACTAAAATATACATGAGTAAACATCCCACAAAAATTACTATCTAATTAAAATTTAATCATGAAATACTTTAGCTTAACATTAGTATACATGATTAGGTTATGATATGTTTAATCCCACAATGATAATAATTATGATAAGAGCATGATTTATTAGGCACTAAAGTCACCAAAATCTTTGCCAATGGGGATAAAGGCTAGAGGGTGAAAAATACGAAGTGTTGAATTACATTCACCATTCATCCCCTTACTAAAAAATGTTTATAGTGGTTGTGTGCTAAAGTGGGTCCCCTTTCCTCATGATTATTCTTAAAATAAATGAGTTAAAAAAACTCATTTGGGTAAATGACTACTAATGGAGGTCATTTGGGTAAATGACTAAAATATACATGAGTAATAATCCCACAAAAAATAATATCTAATTAAAATGAATCATGAAATCCTTCAAATTAACATTAAAATACATGATTGAGTTGTGATTGGCTTAATCCCACATTGGTAATTACCAATGATTTATTAGGCACATTGGTAATCTCACATATGCCTCACTATGCCCCATCTAAATCACATAATCTGAACTAATGTATGAACTATATGTCTATTATGTCTTGAATATTTAAGATAAACCCACTATATGCCCCCTTTTGATATGAGGGATGTAACTTTCAAATCATTCATCTCAAAATAAAAATTTATTCATGTCAGATCACTCCAAGATTTATTAACATCATAGATTGCATGAAACCCCTAGGAGTAGGTGATGCAAAACAAAAGTGAGATTCATAAATATTCATTATTTGATTAGCTAAAAAGTACAAAGGAGGTACATTATATAATAAGATGTTAGGTCAAAATAAAAGTAACATCTCAACTCCTTATTATAAGACACATTAAGTGTATTTTCCCTAATGACCTTAACAACCTTAAGCAAACTGACTAACAACCATGTAAGTAAAACCAAAAGTGGGAAAAATCCTACACTAACACCCTCTTAGAGTGCATCTTAGGTGGGTAGAAGAATTGGGTCTCATCAACTAGGCCTGATGAGGTACCCAAACATAATACAACTCCCATAAGGTAGATAAAAGGAGAAAACTTGTAAGACAAAACTCCTCTCCAAAAGAGAGCAAAGCAATAAACTATGCATGATCTAAGGATTTCAATAATAGCTGAAAATGTTTCCACAAGTGAGAGAAATAAAGAACATAGATAGAATATCTAAGAAATATCCATAGAATATGTTCAAGATGCCTATAGTAGAGCTCATATAATGACAAATGTCATTAATGGTATCCCTTGCCTAAGTATTGAAGAAGATCCATCCATATCAAATAATGTTTCTTCCTTTTGCCAAAGGAAGAACACAAATGGTATCTTTGAAGTCTATCCATTCCACATTATAAGATGATGGAGGTAGTAGTAAAAATAACTCTAAGTAAGGTCCAAAATAGAAGTGTGGCATAGGTCTAACAAGATCATACACAATAACTAAATTTAATGCTACTGAAGTGAACCTATCATAAGTAGGTGTAATAAAGAATGGATCACCATAAAATAGTGAATGTGTCCAAGTGCCTGATGAAAATTCAACCATGGAACTATTCTCTTAATTCATAGTAAGAGGGATAATTACTCTATGAAATGATGATGTAATAGAAGGAGAGGCTGAAATGGACTACAAAGTGCCACATACCTATAGAATAAATTTCCCAATGTCTAACGAGTCCTATGTCAATATACCTACACCCTTTAATGTCAGAAGTAAACCAAAAGTAGGTAGATTTGGAAATAACTCCTCAATATCTATAACGTGATAAGCATATGGTGGAGGTGTGTCACCATTACTATTTTAGTCATTTGTGCTAGAAGAAGAGTCATCAATCTCAAAGATGTACTCAAGCTCAGAAGTTTCATCAAGTACAAGTGAGTCTGATGAAGAAGAATGGCATAGATCATTTGATGAAGTAATTTCCATGTCAAATGGAGAGAACAACTCAATAACCATAAAATCTAAAGAAGAGATTGTAGATGAAGTATACAAATCTATAGATTGAATATCCATAGGAAGAGAAGAGTCATTGATGCTCTCACAAGGTGCACTCTCACTATAAATAATAAAGTCCTTTGAAATAAAAATATATGATGGATATTAAATAAAAAAATCATGCACATGAATAGAATTAAAATCTACAATGGGATAGATAAGGTCTAGTAAAATATTATCCTACAGTGGTGGCTCGACAAAAGGAAGAACATTATCCACCATGGAGGTGTCATCACAAGAAAAAGGAGTAAGAGGAGAGAGTACATCAGTATCTAAAGAGATGATAGGAAGAGGAGTAAGAGCGATATAAATCTCAGTAAGATCTCTAAAAAGATACTAAAGGATTTTCCAAATAGTGTTGGGGCACATGGTAAGCTACACAAGGTGATATAGATCCCATGAAATGTGCAACAACAAGGTACCACAACCTTGTCACTAGTTTTAGCCCACTTAATTTACTTGTTATAATTAATAAGAACATGAATCTATCCAAATAATAATGAAATATAATTCTTTTCCTTTTTCATGAATAAGTATTCTATGTAAGCATGTGAAAAAGAATAAATGCTCATTTTAAGAAGAACCACTGGTGTAAAATCAACTTTCCTCCATAGGAATCTCTCAAGTGAAGTCAAAATGAATAATATAATACACCAAATAAGTGCATAACTATATAAAATAACTGAAATTACCCCTTAGTTACTAATAATGCATGCTCATAAAGAGGCCATTGGGCATAGTTTATAATGCATTCAAATGATCATTATGTGTAAAAATCAACACCGTGTAGAAAATAAGATGTAGAAGAGACACTAAAGAATGCATAACACCACATAATATCCCCTTATAACTATCAATATTCACCCCCTTATAATTTTATAAATACAAGCACACTTATATAGACATCAAACACATTCAAGAATGCATCGTGAGCAATTTATACACAAGTATGAAATAACTAGAGGGACATTAAGCTCTATCAATAATGCATCCAAGAGGTATAATATGTGAAAATAGGTAGTTGTAGAGGATCAAATAATACAATAAATTTATATATCATGAAAAAATAATCACTTTTGAATAATATGACACTCAAATTTAATTTCTTGGTCAAAATTTATAGCAGTTTGAAAATATTGATCGCATGAAAAAACTGGGTGGAAATATTGGTGGAAAATATTTTGAATCAACTTCCCCAAAAAAAATTGAGGTCCTTAGGAGTAAAATATTGAAAAAATTGTGAATCAATTTCCTTAAAAAAAAACTTAATGCCCTTTTGGAGTAAAAGTTAAACACTTTTGGGTTATAAGTGACTAGGGGATTATTTCCCATATGACCAATGGCTAAGACCTATTTTGGTGCTCCCCCCTTGACCTAATTTTTTATTTGATTGATGGGTCAGTAACATCATCTAAAAAATACCTCCATTTTTAAAATGAATAGTATCACTTTATAATATCTTAAATTTGATGGTCTCTTACTTGTCCAATAATATGGGCTTGAATTTGAGTCATAGGGTGAAAATAAGGGTTGATCAGATAATATAGTGCACTCAAACAAAGGTCAGAGTTTGTAGGGTATTTTGTTAAGGTTCATAATCTACCATGTGTTCATGTAGGTTTTAGAGTCCATTGGTGGTTTGAGCATGGATCATAACCTGATAAATGCTCAAACATAGGTCAGAATTTGATGGATCTCTGAATAGGTTTTGAAACCTAGTGGTGTTTGAAGTAGGCCTAGAACCAAATAGTGTTCAAAGTAGGACCAAAACCTTAGAAAGTGCTTATAGTGGTTGAAAAATTTGTCAAAACTTGTAAACCTACCTCAAAATGTGTACTGCCTAGTAAATGTCCACCTAAGCCTATTTTTCCTATGTTGAAAGTCTGACAAACTGCTAAAGCTACCAACAAGGGTTGAAAACTCTATCAATATTATAAAACCCTAAAATCTATAGATTTGGTATGGTTCCTCTAAAAACCTATTTGAGAACTTAAAAACCTTAGAAAAACCCTAAATTTTTTTCTTGATTTTAGAATGCCATTGTACATATATGTGTGAAATGATCAAAAAAACTTTGAAACCCTCTAAAAATAGTCAAAAATTATTATCACAAATTTGGATCATGTTTATAGTTAATTTTTGGGTTTTGATGCCTTATAAATTTGATGGCATTGTCTATTTTGTGATTGGAGACTTCAGATATATAGTTTACATGGATTTTTATGAAATCCCACCAAACCTATAAAACCATTGAAAATCAAGAAAAAATAAGAATTCTAACAATTAATATCTCACCAAGGATTTCAAAAATGGTAAAGCAAATGTCAGATTAGAGCTCTAATATCATGTTGGACTCTAAGATCTCTGAATGTCATAGATTATATTAAACCCCTAGGATTAAGTTAGAGCAATGCAAATTAAAAATGGGCTTCAAAAATGTTCATTAGTTGATTGGCCAAAAATTACAAAAGAGGTACATTATATAGTGAGATATTAGGTCACCATAAAGGTAACAACTCAACTTCCTATTAGAAAACACATTAAGTTTATTTCCCCTAATGAATTTAACAACCCTAAGCAAGCTGATTAATAATCATGTATATAAAACCAAAAATAAGAAAAATCCTACACTAACACCCCCTGAAGCATATCCTAAGTGGGTAGAAAAATTGGGTCCTAGCAACCAAGCCTAATGAGGTACCCAAGTATATGCAACTCCCATAAGGCATATAAAAGGAGAAAACCCATAGTAAAAAACTCCTCTACAAAAGAGATAAATTATGCATGCTTTAAGGATGTCAGACAAAGATAAAAATATGTCCATAACTGAGAGTAATATAACATAGAGAAAATATCTAATAAGTTTGCATAGAGAGTAGGTTGTGATAAACATTGTAATAGATGCATGATATAAATCATAGCATCACACACAATAGAAGTATGCATGATATAAATAATGAAACCATGTTCAATAATAATCATATACATAACCATGTACATTCACACAATATCATGATTATGAATCACATAAGCACTTAAGACATGACTCCATTGTGACATGTCATAGACATAACATGGCCATGATACATGGATTAGTGGATATTTTGACATAACCAACATATGACATGAGAATAAAAATTAATACACTCATAGAACACATAGTATAGTCCATATATATTATCACATAATGTAATAATCATCAACATCAATTAGGCATAGAATAAGCAATGTTATTCTACAAAATCAATTGATGTCATCATCCATTATAGAAAATCACAATATACATATGAAGTAGCACTCTAGAAAATTTAAGTAATAACAATTCATGTGTAACAATATATAATGATCCATGGACCATTATAGAAGGATATAACCTAACAAGTGTGCAAATATGTCCCCAATGTAGTCATTCCCCCATTGTAAAATGGTAGCACATGATTGTGAATAATGTCATGCATATGTATGCCCATACATTATATGTAACTTGTATGTCTTGCATCCCAATCACGTATACCATGAAAAATATGTAAGTGTAAAATGGATATGTAATTCACCATGTATATGATAAATAACATCAGCCAATCATGTATACTATCAAATCATGACATGCATAGTCCTAATTTTCTATTTTTCAAACATTTAAATTTTTACAAATTAAAAAAATAGATTTTTTAATTTTGAAACATGTTCAAACTAAATTATCTTCCCATAAATAATATTATTATGTGTAATTCCTAGTTTGATCAATGTGAATTTCACACACCATGACCGATGAGTAACATTTATATAAATATATCCCATGGGTTTAAATAATATCACACATTTGTATGTCCATGTATCATATGTAACCCATATGTCTTGGATTTTAGTCATGTATATTTTGAAAATCATGTGTATATAAAATGGTTATGAAATTAACCATGTATATGATAAATAACATCAACCATGTATATTAGTAAAGCATGTCATGAATAGATCTTGGTTTTTTATTTTTTTATCTTTTAAATTTGTTTGAATTTTTATATATTTTTATTTTATAACAAGTTCCAACTAAACTATGACCCCATCAATGGGATGCTCACATTTAGGTCATAATTTCATAGGTTTAAATTTCACACATCATGGGAAATGAGTAACATTTATATCATCATTTGGTGATATGTGTTGTCAAATATCTAGCATCATCATTATAGTCAACATTATTAAGAAAGTGACATGTAGCTCGAACATCCATAATTACCTATGGAATTCATTATATGATTTATAAGAATGCATCTATGTTTTGATCATTTGTATGTTTTATTAACATCATAAAATTATATTAATGTTAGTGTTTTTAGTAATAATGTGACATGTGAATGATATAACATTGAATGACAACATATATTTTGATTATATCTATCTAATGATTTCATCACATGCATAAATATAGAATGTTATGATTTGATATGATTAACCTTGAATATAAAGTAATTCATCTTCAATTATATCATTATGTTGACTTAATTTATCTAGATCATAAGTAAGTGAACTCCTAGGAAAATGTGTTGTTACATTCACATTAGATGACTATGTTAAACATGCTTGAGATAATGCACATAGTAATATACTTGGCCCACATTAATAGTAAGATATGATTTGTTTTCTTTTTTTTTTTGTGTATGAGTACTCAATACTTTCTTAGTTCCTTCATTTTTATGTGGTTTACTTTTCTTTGGCATCCACACTTATGTATTTTGAGATGTATGTGTACCCCCAGTATGAGTTTTATTTTCAAATGTTTTATCTCTATGAAATTTTAATAAATCACCTTGGAATTAAAATGAAATAATAATTTTTGACATTATTTAATATTAATTCCAATTTCTTTGATGAGATGTGGGTGAGTTGGTATAGTGGCTTAGTTGTTTCCACCCCACCAGATTCAAATATTGTTAGGCATGTGAGGTTGGTTGTAGCCATTGGTACTATTTTCAAGGTTATTTGTGGTTATTGGTGGTATTATCAAGGGTATTTATAGTCATTAGTAGGATTATGAAGGTTGGTTATGGTCATTAGTATTATTACCAAGGCTAGTTATGGCCTTTGGTAGTATTCTCAATGTTAGTTTTAGCCATTAGTGGTATTATCAAGACCTATTGGTTATAAAATTGAGTATTAAAGGTGTTGGATAATCACTTGGGGGTTTGGTGCCCCATATTATCCCAAACCAATTCATATATCTTGTCAAAAGTAATTACCTATCAAACAAAATTCTTTCATTTTATATAACCCTGATTTTCCTAGTATTACCCTGAATGTTGTAGTAGTAGGCTTCATAAGTAATAGCATCTCCACTAGCTTGTGACCAAAATAAATTGGTATTTTGATATTTCCAAATGACCCCTCATGGGTTCTCACATGTTTCAATTCATCCTAAACATACCTTAATTCCTTTTAAAAAAATTAATTATGCATATATTTTATTATATCTTATCATCAACAATAATTCATTTCTTATATTCACCTTATATAAGATCTCAAATTACCATTGGTTCCTTTTTATGTTCATATATCAATGTATGACCTAAATAAAATACCTTAGATATATCAACCTTATTAGAGTGTGAAATAGAATAAGATGGACAAGTTAATCTTACAGGAGTGTTTTTAAATAATTCAAATGTAATAACACCCTTATCCATGAGTTCTTTGATTATTTCATGTAATCCCAATAATTTATATCTCTATACTCATTGATGTGATGATAGATATAAAATTATATTTCCCTCACTCATTTTAAATGATGTACAAAGTGATATTGAATAGAAGGTATTGTGATTAACTTTTTATCAAGTAGATTTCATAAAATAGCACTTTGTTAATCCTTGAGCCTTTGAAAATGTATTGGTTAGTCAAAACTAGAAGGGTTAGGACTTATGAGAATTATTTCCTTATTAATTTTCTTATATTTATTTTACTTCTTAGATAGATAATCATCTTAAAGACTTGAGGATGTTGATTTTTGGGAATTTATGGAAGTATAAGCACAATTATGTTCATGTATAAGATCACTCTCATAGGAAAATATTCCATGTAAAGTCAGTCAAAATAACTATAAACCAATTGACCAATACACATATTTAGTATCACCCTTACTTATGCAATAACACTTCAAAATCCTAAATAGACTGTAAACATATCTTAGATAATTATTTTCACTTCCAAGGAAATATCAAAAAAGTTAAAAAAAAATATATGGTTTTTTTATAAGTGTTTGCTTCTGACAATAGTTTCCATAAAAACTCAAAAAATACTTTTCAAATTGTGACATCTTTGTTATTTCATCCTAGACACATTTCATGGGTTTATCATAGTGGTAAATATCAAAGAGCTAACTATAAATTTAAATCAATCTTAAGGTTATCACTAACTTGTTGAATTGATCACTGCATGGAAATCACATTGAGAAATTAATTATCACCCTCTTGAAACATTATTTCAAAGGCATACACAAATGAGAAGTCCTCAAAGGGGTATCCTTAGATCTAAGTTTAAATATAAACATAGGTCAAATTTGTTTGGTATAAAGTGTCAAAATATAAATATTACATTGCATTCTAGTATAATCATGATGGTGCATACACATACCTAGGTGGGATAATTATGTGATATTTGAGACATATTTAGAGTATAATAACATAAGTAAC
Organism: Torreya grandis; assembly: GCA_037957365.1. Lineage (NCBI taxonomy): Eukaryota > Viridiplantae > Streptophyta > Pinopsida > Cupressales > Taxaceae > Torreya > Torreya grandis. The sequence continues at coordinate 727,171 of JARHVA010005596.1, read as the reverse complement.
ATCTAGCCACTTAGTAGAGAGTGGTTGGAGTTGTTTAACAAAAATTATTAATCTAGTTTTCAAGGATTATCTCATGTTTAAAGTGAGATTAGGTTTTTAAAGAAATGAGAACCAAAATAGGGATTGACACACAATTACATGGATGAGAACACACACAGGAGGTATATATAGGTGAAAACATAGTGGTCTAAGGTAGAATAAACCTATACAATAAACTAATAGAGTGCCAACAAATCCTAGATAGTTTCAGTTATTGTAGGGGTTTATTCAATGATAATTTTGTGCAAGGCATGAGCAATTATTTCCTTATCTAAGTGGTCACAAATTAGGCACAAATTTATTTTAGGGACAATGAAAAAAAAAGTGGCCTATAGAAACTATAATTAAATTTATCTCTCTTCCATTTATTTATCAATTCGAAATATAGTAAGTGCAATAGATCAATAAACCATTTTACATTTGAATTTTTATGATTATTTTCCTATTTAATATAATCTATCTTTTCATAGTTTTATTTTATTTTAATCTTATAAATCTATAATAATTAAAATGAAAATAACATACTACAAAACTAACCACTACACACCACTATGCAATATTCTTGTGCACAAACATCTAGTGTGAAAACATCTTATGCATCAATGTTTAATAAACCTTTGTTTCTCATGTAGAATTACTTAACACTAAACTCTAAATATTACTCAATAGTACACTCTCAAAAATTACTCATGCACAACCATCTATTGTGTTCACATAAGTACTTATGCACAACCTTGCTTTGTGCTCATAAAAGTACTCATGTGAAACTATATAATAGACTCACAAAAGTGCTCAACATTATGGATCCATATATTTCACTTGAAAAGGAAAATCAATATTTCACATCACTCATAGTTGACTATTACACTTGTAGTTATAACTATGCAACATGTGGTGATTGTATTTGCATATCCATGAAAAGTGTAAAACAACATTTCTGACAATCTCCCACTTGTTGAAAACTTTGCATAAAAGATCAAGAATCCATCCTTAAATAACTTTGGAAAACCATTCCCATTGATTTCTTACACCAAGATAAATTATCATTATTTAATTTCTTAGTTGATGAATCCAAAAAAAATCAATCAGGTCCACATTTTCTAGATGTATCTTTTTCTTTTCCATTATTTCCCTTACAAAATGATATCACATATCAATGCACTTCATCTAAGAATGATACCTAGGATTATTTTCCAAATAGATTAATCTTTGACTATAATAATCTATCCTCACCACTTTTTGAGTGAACCCAATAGAGGAACAAAACCTTTGAATCCATACCACTTCCTTGATTGCATAACTAACTGCCATGTACTCAACTTTTATGATGGATATCACAACACTTTATTATCATTTTTTAATCTAACTTGTGGATCCACCAAATAAGTTGAAACATACACACTAGTGTATCTAATACAATAAATATATCCAACCTAATAAAAAGAAAATATCCCTAAATAATTAATATCCTTCATTCACTAAGTTCACCCTAAAATAAATTGGATATTCATAAGTCTCATGGAGATACATGAATATCCACTTCACCATAATCCAATGCTCATTTCATTGATTGGGTATGAATAAGCTCACTATTCCTATTACATATGCAATGTTATATATTTTAATACTATTGTGTATATTATATTTCCAACCACACATAAGGAATTTGAATCATGTCCTCCAACTACTCTTGTGTCTTGGAAAACTATATTATATATATATATATAGACTAAATGGAAAGGGTGTGCATACCAGTTTGCTACCCTATATCCTAAATATATCTAATATCATCTCAACATATTTTATATGGTCTATATAGATATTATTATTTGCATGATCTTATATGATTTCCATGCTCAACATGAATCTTGAGGTACTAAGTTATTTCATGTCAAACATCACAAACATTTGAGACTTTAGATGTTTGATCATTTCCTTGGCATTCCCAATGAGTATCATGTCATCAACCTAGATAGATATGATGACAAAATGATCACCTTCTTGTTTAAGGTACACACAAGGATCAAATCTATTGCACACAATCTCAAGTTCAACCACATATTTGTCAAAATTATCATTCCACATCCTTGGATATTATTTAAATTTGTACAAGTACTTATTCAGTCTAAAAAAATCATGTTTTCCTTTCACCTTAAAACTTTTTGGTTGACATGTAGATTTATTCTTTAATATCTCCATGAAAAAACATTATCTTATATCCATCTAATATATATTAATATTAAATTCAACATCGATAGATAAAATAAATATAATTGAAATCAATTTTTTAACAAATAAAAGGTATCACAAAATTTAATTCCCTATATTTACAAGAATCCCTTTGATACCATGTGAACCTTATACTTCTCTAGTTTACCTTACCCATTATGCTTCTTCATAAAAACTCACTTTCATCCCACATGTTTTCATTTAGGAGGCAACTTTACCAAGTCCCAAGTCTCATTATTATCTAAAGATTCCATCTCCTCCTTTGTGAATTTATTTTAGGAAATACTCTCATATGATCCAAGAGCTTCCTTTACCATCTTGGGGTATTCATCAACCACTGACAACAAGAATCAATTATGAAAATTTAGTGAGATATACATTTCATTCATGTTTTGTACCTTTATGATATCCTTGTATTAATAATCATAATCTCTCCCTCTTATTTTGACTCTTATAACTCTTTATCCAATTCACTATACTTGGATACATGATTTTTAACATCTACAAAAACTTTCACCTTTAATTTTCATCTTTTGGCTGCTTCTTCAGTTCTTGCTCTTATTTAGGAATTTGATTCACCTCCCTAAAGATCACATTTTAGATATATAATACATTCTTACTTTAAATATTTCATAGCATGTACCCATTGACACCAATCCGATGTCCAATAAAGATTGAATTCATAGACTAAAATTCAAGTTTATATCTTGTCTCCTTTGAAATATGGGCATATGCCTCACAACCAAATATCATAAGATTTCACAAAGATGGGTTCTTATGATTCCAAGATTCATCTAATTTTTTATCAATTGACATTGATGATGGTGATTTATTGATGAGGTAATAAGTAGTATCCCCTAATTTCACCTAATACTTCTGATCTAAGTGTGCACCACCTATCATACTTTGGGCCTTGTTCACCAATGTATTATTCATCCACTATATAACCCCATTATATTATAGTGTGTATGAATTCCTTTTGAAATTAAATTTTGGATTGATTTCATAATTCCTCAAAGTTTATTAAGTATTCATCTAGACTGCTTGTAGAATTCCTTAGACTTTATTGATAATGACTCATCTACACTTTTAATATAATTCCTCAAACTTTATTCAGTAATACTTGTTATAGCTCAAATTTTCACCCTTGAGAAGGTGTTTCAAGCCATCTCAACTTGATCTATACAATGGTATTAATCCTAGGTTGTGGGTGACCTCTAAGTTACTAAACCTTTAGGCTATAAGGCTAGCTTCCCTTGATATATCAGTTAAGCTCTTAATTCTACATTACTAGTTTGTAAAGGAAAAGGGAGAAGGATAACATGAAAATAAACTAAGTAAAGGAAATGATACACAAAATCAACACCCTACATTTGACTATCATGCACTAATAACATAGATTAGGCTTGAATCTAATCACACTTCTCAAACGAGGACCTTTAAGCATGAATGTTTCAACATGGTGGTTATAGACAATGCATTGAGTGAGAGGGTTGGTCAATATGTCCAATTAAGGCACTAATGACTGAAAATCCAATTTCACACCATGAAAAACTATATCAAACTCACCATATGACCTATAATAAGACAATCCATTTATAAATAAGTAGAAGAGGACAAATGAGAGAGAGTACAATCACTACTACTATCATTCATCAATAATCACACAAGTATACTAGTTGTAAACATATGAGAAGGTAAGTATCGGATTTATTCATTATTCAAAGGCATAGTATAAGTGTTTAGTTGAGTAGGGATTCTCCATACTCATCCAAAAGGATCCTTCTAAAGCCAAACAAGGCTGTAATTAAAAAGTGTCAATCAAGAGTTAAAATCAAGATTGAGGTTAAAAATAATTTAGTAAAGTATTCAATGACATGCGTTACTTTATTGAAGATGCATCTTCTCCCAAATGGCATGGGGTTTCTCTATTTTCTTGACACATCTTGTCTTCTTCTTCAAACTACCCTCTTTTTGGCTTGGGAAGTGACAAGTGGCATTCCTTAGTCATCAACTCAAATTAAACTAACCTTTGTTATCTTCCTTGAAAACTTGCATCTATTTGAGAACCTTCTTATACTAACATTTTTATAGTGTTCATATCTTCTTAGGTATCTTGAAACCCATTGGTCTCACTACGCCTCTCTTTGATCAAAAACCTCAAATCTTGCTTCTATCCTCTTAAATGAAAATTCTCCATAGAATACATTTATCTACATAAACAATCCTGTATCAATCCTCTTGAATGCTTCCATCACTCTCTAAGACTTCATTTCACACCTAAAGCCCATACTTGTTTTCAATTCCTTGTATCCCTTAAAACATACAAAGCTCCTTGTGTATAACTTTATATATATGCTCCTATAAAAATAAGCATATATTTAATTACCCACTATGCTCTTCCTACTTTTTACAAAGCTTCATGACTAGAAACTAAGTAAAAATACACTTATGCCACTTGTTTCTCTCTCTAATTAGCCATCAATTAGATCTCTAGGCCTATAAATTGAGATTTGGATCTAATCAATGATCACACATGTGAAAATTTATAGAAATGATTGATTCACTTTCCCTACCCCCTAGTCATGCTCCATGCCAAATTTGAGGACCTAAAACCTTGTATGGATGGGTGAACCAAGAAATCGCCAAAACCCTAGTTTAGATTCATGTTCATGCTCAAGAGGAAATTAGAGTGATTTCTCAATAAATTTATAGGTTCTAATGCTTGATGATGGTTTTTTAGGGCATGTAGCATCATAGGAAAACTCAATATACTAAAAATAAGCTTTATAAAGGTATTTGATAGGTCTACAACTAGGCTTCTTAGATAATCAAAGTAATGCATTCACTCTTTTTGGCCCAAATTGGTGGCTTGAATGGATCTTATACCATCTTAGGAGTTATAAAAAAGTGTGTAGATGAATATGGAACCTATGCCCAAGATTACAAAGTCATTACACCTAATTTGAAGGCCTATCTTTACCCTACATTCTCATAGTAGGCCTACATCCATGTTTTCTAGGCCAATTTCATACACTATACTTTTCACATGTTCCAACCAATGGCCTATTCAAGTGTCTAGGAGAGGTATTAAGGTTTATTAAGTCATTTCAAGGGTTATCCAATCCATTTTTAGTGACTAAATGCACTATCTCTCTCATCAGGACCTTAAAAGGGTTTAGGCAAGGTTTTAGGTGTCTTAGACCCTTAAGGATTATTCATAGAGCTTGGTCATTTAATGAATATACAAATTCCATGGATTATTAGTGCATCAGTTACCATGTATCTCCTTGTGCTAGATATGAGCATCTCAAATTGTTCCTCTCGTGTTGGTAGATTATATGAGTGAGGCTGAGAGATAGGGCTTAAAAGCCTTACAAATGTTGTTTTTTGATTAATCATGCTTTAAAATGGGCTTAACACTTCTTATGAGGTTATATAATGCTTTTCAAAACTTCTTGACTCTCCAAATGATCTAGAACATGGTTTATTCCCTCATGAGGGTTTGTTGGTAGCTTGAGCTACTTGACCCTAGACGTCTATTTTTGGTGATTTTATTCATCTCAAGGCATCAAAAATATTTTAAGATACCTTCCATGGATTATTATCACCTCACAAACCCTAATTTTAAATCCAAACTATCATCTTTAATCAGCATTGTATCCTTATTCTCACTATTTGTACCAAAACTATCTTGGTTGTAGATGTGCATTAGGTGTTTAGACTGCACTTTTGAAATGGAAACCTCTTCAATAGATTACATATCAATTTGATGTTATTGTAAACTATTTAAAGTTTAATTGTACTCTTTTTATCCTATTTATCCCTTGTAAACCCTCTAGCATTACCTTATTAGTCATTTCTTTACTTAGGCCTATGACAAACCTATAGATGACTGCTAGACCTAAAATAGGGTTTGAAGATGGTCTGAGTTTACTTGGTTAGTGGTGATATTGTGTATAATGTATTATCCTATTTTACATATTTTTTCATGTTTATAATGACTCAACTTACCTTGAATGTTCAATTTAACACAACACAGTCATGTTTTTTGAAGTTACACAGTCCATTAGCAAGGAGTTTATCTCTCACAAGGTTGATTGCATGTGACCTCTTATTTTTTAATGAGTTTAAACATTGTGGAGATATATGACACTATCCCATTATCCTCTTATGGGGGTTTTCATATCCCAAGTTTCTTCAATAACTTGTGGGTCTCCTACCATTTCTCACACAAACATGTACATTACTATCTAGTCCTCATGATTGTATTATATTAGGGAAGAGATCTCTTGATCTAGGTTTGGTATTTAGTGAGGTTATAATGAAAATAGAGGACCTATCCATCATATAAAATCATCACTTGGTTCCCTAAAATTTCTCCATATAGTTTCAAATCAATAAATTCCTCTCAAATTGATAGGGTTGATAGTCTTAGGCTGAGAGGGAAGTTTTTTAGGCCTAGAAGCCTTCAAAGTACAACTCATTGAATGTGGTTATCACCTAAGAACCTGAAACAATGTATACCATGTTTTTATATTTTTATTCATATGACTTGAGACTCTATAACACCTAAACCTGTACATTTTGCCTTCAATTATTTGAATGAATATATAGGCCTCAATAAGTTTTTGATCATGTTTTGGTCTACTTAGACACATGATCACTCTATATATGTGTAGTATTTCATTTAAATAATCTCAATTAACTTTTATGAAATTCTAATACCCTATAAAAATATCATAAGTATCACCACTTAGTACCAATCCTCTTAGAAGCACTAAGGAGCCTATAACATTGAAAGGGTGGCTTGAAATACATGATTCAAACATTAAAAGATTTACTATCATTTTTACTCTATGTATGCTTGGAAATAGCATAATAATTTTTTTTTAAATCCTGAAGATGACTTTACAAATATCATCATCTATCCATTAAGTTCAATCATGCATTTTTAAAATGAAACCCAAGAGATTTATGTATTTACAGGTAATTTTGAGTAGTGTATCTTTTTAGCATTTGTTCATAGAGATAGAGGACTGGATCTAGAAACTAATACCACAATTTAGGAGGGAATCAGGGCCCTTTTCCTTAAAAAATATATTTTAATCCAATATTATCTCTCCACCCTAGACTAATTTAAAAAAATTGGGTCTGCTTGAGTTTGTGAAGAAGCCTGAGAGGGAAGATGAACGCTTTTTTTATCTTCCTGACCTGTGAGGCACCATGGAAGCATAATTACGATTAGCATGGACCTAGAACATGTTGAATCTTGTCATATATCTATTTCATCAATGTCTACACCTTCAAAACCAAGTTATTCTCTCTATTTAAGTATTGAAAACCTCTTAAAACTTCCACTTATCATTTGAACTAACTCAAACTGACTTGACACATGTTTTGTCTATACAAGTCTCTTTTACTGACCTTCATTTGACACCTATCATACTTTATATATATTGTACATGGTAAATAAAGGACTTTTATCAATGGTTTTTATCTTGGAGACTAAATAATACCTAACACAAGTAAATATCTTTACCTTAATCTTTCTAAATTAACCTTAAACCTTATTAAAAACCTTATAGATCCTTATTAGACCTTGAAACAACTTGTAAAGACCAAGTTTGAACTATGGGGGTGATAATGTAAACTATGAGGTTAAATTTATTAACATATCTAGTGACTCATATGGGTAGCATGTTTTCTATGCAAATAGACCAGTAGCCTTCCAAGTCTATTGGGATAGAGATTCTCTTGCATTCTTAAATATACATAGTTAGATTTTGAAAACTGAATGCAAGTCATTGACCAAGATAAGATAGTTGATTTGACCTCCAAATGTTGTAGAGTTTTCAATTATGTCATGGTGATGTCATGGAGGTGTCTTAGTGAGTGGATGAAGTGCCTTGGTAGTCTATGTGACAATGATAAAGTGTGCAATGTGTTTGCCCTAATATGCTTAAAGTATGATTGGTTGATCTTCTATTTTGGTATGATTAGAAATGTTCAAGGATGAGTATGGTGATTTTAGGATGTTTAATAGGTCCCTAATATGGTTTATATTTTTTTATTGCTTGTTTTCATAAGTGAAATTCATTTGGTTGTCCATAGTTTTCATCTAGACACTTTGGGTCCAGTGGTAAAAAAATTGAGTAGGTAGTTTGATGACATCACCATTAGCACATATGGATGAGTAAAGAGGAAATGGTCACATGGGTTTTTTAAATATTATACCTATTTTTTATGTACTAAATCTTAAGTCATATACTTAAGTGAGTTAAAAAATATGCAAATACAAAGTTGGGTTTCCAGGCATTTTGATAGTGTTTTCCCATACTTAGCCAAATTTGCATGAGGCAAGAAAGAGCTAAGTAAGTAGTTTGATAGTAACATACCTTACACATGTGGACATTCCAAGAGAATTTGATCATATGGGTTTATTCAATTTTTATCCTAGTTCTTATACACCAAATTTTAGGTCATATGATATAGCGTGATAAATTTTATGCATGTTCAAAGTTGGTCTCTTAGAAAAGTTTTAAGCATAGTTGGCTCTGTAATAGAAGATTTTGAGAAGAAATTTTAATGTTAATATATCTCACATGTATGAGGGTTACATGATAATTTTTTTATATGATTATATTCTCCTATGTAAGGAGATCATATGGTCCAAATTATAGATCATGCATCCAAGGGCAAAAAAAGATATAACTATGCAAAATTGGATTTTTAGGTAGATAAGTAAGGTTCCCATAGTCAAATTTGCACAAGTTAAAGTTTGATAAACATTTATAGTGCATATTGCTCCAATAATTTAGTAAGTAGTGATATAAGTACAAGGGCATGATGTTTAACACTAAGTAAAGATAAATATTGAGCTTCTTCCAAGGATCAACAATGAGAGGGTGATCATACAAATAGAGATAAATGGTGCATATTAACGTCAAAAGGTCAAAGTGATAGTTGTTTAACATTATTAAAAACTAAGCTATGTATAGGAGATTGATGGTGTGTGATGATTCAACATTACAAGATTACATGAGATGAGGTTAAATTAATTAAGGTTTAATGTTTGAGCATTGACACCTATACATTAAAGTTCAAACAAGATCAATGGTGTGTAATTGATCTAAACAATGAGGACACGAGATGTGAGCAAAGTGGTCAAAATTTAACTATGATCATTTACATTTAAATATTTAAATTTAACAAGGGAAAAACAATCTATGGTTTTTGGACCATAACTTTTGATTCAAGATGAATTTTATCATGTTATAAAAAGTAAAAATGAAGAGGAATCCATGGTGAATCTAATGAACCTAATTTGAAGATCTAGAAGTGTGTATAATCAAAGATATTAAGTTTTAAAGTTAACTATGTGTTCATGCTTGTTCTACAAGTAACCCAAGAAGATGTTTGAGCTTGTGTTGATGTTGTTTCAATGTCTCATGATGACTTAGTTATTTAAGAGTGTTATATACTCCATGAAGATACTTTGTATGGTATTTAAAAGTTTGACCAATTGATATTTTGTATGAACAAAGATTAATAAGTTGATTATGTATTTGTTCATAATGTTCCTATGTAATAGGTCAGTGTTTGAGTTATATGATCATAAGCATAGGTGAGTAAATATGATTTTGATAATTTAAGGATGTCAAAGGGGACATAAGGGGATGTATTTAAAAGTGGTCCTGTGTTCTTTTTTGATTGATGAAGTGCTAAATGGGTGAATAGATCTCCACGATACCTATAAGATCTATAAGGGCCTTATTAAAAGGTGTAGTTGTTTAAGGGTGACCCATAGATGTTATGGCCAACCTATGAAGATTATATTGAGCTATGTCTTGATGAAATAGATGTTTTAATGGTTAAATCATGCCTAATGGATGACCAAAATGATGATGATCATGAATGCTTTATAAATAGTGAAATCAAAGATGGTGATTTCTAGAATTTGAGTAAGAGACTTGGGAGAGATTTGAAAGAGGCTTGTGCATGTGAATTTGAGAGTGAATGAGGGGTAGAGTGCCCTAAGGTGAGTTGAAGAGAAAAATATATTGAGGATTATTTGTATAACTTGTAGGTCATAATTTTGTTGGTAGAATAATGTTCTTATAAATTGAGTGTGATCGAAGGTAAAGAGTGATAAGCAGAGGTCCATCATCAGGTGTTGTAGACATCAGTCCAAAGGTGTATTTATTCATAAGTGTTATTATGGAAGCTCAGAATTTTAGGTTTGTGTATCCTCCTTGCAAGGTGAAACTTGCTAAAAGTCTAATTATTATTGCAACTTAGCTAGAAATGTATTAAATCACCTTATGGAATTGTAGTCTAACTAAATAGGGATTTTAGTTCCATGATCAGATGTAGTTGGTCTAAATTAGATCTTGTCATTATAGGATAGTAGTCCAATTATAGTTTCCAGTGGGTTTTCTCCTCCAAGATAGTTTCTCATGAATGTCATGTGTTATATGATTGATCTTGCATTTTATCTCTATTACTCACTACTATAAGTTGTGTATGCTTCATGATTGATTATGTTAATTAATTAAGAACTCAAAAAGATTGCTATTGAAGTTGGATTTTATAGACTCACTAATTCACCCCCCTCTCAGTGATTTTACTTTAATAATTGGTATTAGATTAGGTCCTTTGATAAAGTCTTGATAGCTTGAAGGTGATCTAAGGTATAATATGGGTAGTCATCAAGGAGGTTTCTCTACTAATCAAGCACTAATGTTCAATGGATACAATTATGCTTTTTATAGTTCAAGCATGAAAACATACATCCATAGGGTTTGATGTATGGAAATTTGTTATGGATGGTTATGTTTTTCCTGTTACTCCTCCAACTAGTACCACAGACAAGAAGTTGTTTAATAATAATTTTAAGGTAATGAATGATATCACCTTTGGTTTTTTAGAAATTGAATATACCAAGGTAATCCATTGTAATTATACTAAAGAGATATGGGACAAAATGCAAATCATTTTTGAACGAGATTCAAAAGTCAAACTTGCTAAGTTATAGACTCACATAAGGTAATTTGAAAGCCTCAAGATGAAGGAAGAAGATTCGATGGCATCCTTTCTATAGAGATTTGATGAGACTATGAACATCATCAGAGGACTTGGAGAGAATCTTGAAGAGGCTAATGTAGTCCAAAAGGTATTAAGGTTTCTATGTCTCAAGTTTGATCCAAAAGTGTCTGCTATAGAAGAAAGTCATGATCTTACTCAGTGAATATGGATCAATTGCATGGCACCCTTACTACATATGAGATGAGAGTAAATGATGATAAACCACCAAAGAAGGAAGTAGCATTCAAGATAGAGATGAAGCCTAAGAATAAGTTTTAAGATAATATATCCAAAGAGGATGACATATATAACATTGGTGAGGATGAACTAATTTTTTTGATTACCAGTAAATTGAACGCAGGCTCAGGAAAGTATAAGGGTAAACTACCTTTCAAATGTTTCAATTATGGAAAGATAGGAAATTTTTATAGAGAGTGTCCTCATAATCATGAGAATAATGGTGATGAAGAGTATGGTGAAGGCCAAGATAAAGACAAGAAAACATACAAGAAGAAAGTATTCAAAAAGTTTAAAAATAAGAAGTCCTTCAAAAATAAAAAGAGTCTCTATTTATGATTCGTAAGAGACTCTTTTTACTGGAGAATAAATTTTGTGTACTCAATATTATATTACCAATTTAAACATAGACTTGTGCTAATATTATAAAGTCATTGGCTAAGGGGGAACAACAAGTTCATAAGCTTGTTCTAGAGATATATGAAGGAACTATAATGAAGGATTAGAATGAGTATTTCCAGATGTTATAATGAGTTTGATGCATTGTCAAGAAGTGTTAGCTACTCAAAAAGGTCTGTGAACTTCTTTGTGATGTGATCTAGGTCTTATATGATCTAACGGTATGTTGAATCCAAATTTAAGATTTTTGAGTGCTCTCGATTCTCTTAGTTTTGGCTTAAGGGCAAGCATGCCTAAAATGGGTTATAGGATATATGGGTTCTTGTTGTCTCTAAATCATGCACCCTAAAAGATAGTTTTCAATCCTATTCCAAATTTGGACAATGTTGGGACATTTCCAAGCATGTGGGTATACCTATAGAGGAAATGAACCTCTAGATTTAAAGGGGCTAGCTCCTTGAATTTGTCTCTGCAAAATAATCGTTGTCTGAATCAGCTTGATTGAAAGGAAAAGAGTTAGAAATTGCATAAATAAAATATGTTATAAAAATGGTGATGCACCAAGATTATATTCCACATGAATGACATACCCTTGTGCACAATACAACAAAATACATAGACTATTTTCAAGTTCTATGGATTCTAATAAAATTATTCTAGTATAAAGGTGAGATGTATGAAATGACATAAGGCAAATGAACTGGAAGACAACCTGTACATTCCAATAATAGTTATACACATATCTAAACTCAATGCACTTATATGCACTCTATATGACCTGTTAGACATAGAACTCTTGCTCAGGTGTAAAGGACAAAGGATAGAAGGATGAAAACCACCACTTGTTGTCACTTATACACTTAGATAATCACTTGGAACTTCAAATAAAAATAATTATATCAATGCTTAAAGGCAAAACATGACATCAATTTAATAGGGCTTTACCATACACTATGTGGCCATTTTTACACTAGTACAAAAGTTGTATATATAGGAAAGACAAAGTGAGAGGGGGAGGCCTTTGGGTACCAAAGAGAGGGATCAATCTATTAGAAGTCTCAATCTTTAGCTACAACCATCTTTGCAAAGGATTCTCATTTGGGTCATTTGATTGATCCATGTCATTTCAAGTGGTTACACAAAAATTTTGCTTTCCCAAAGATGCTTCCCTATCATTTGCACTAGCAGGAATAAGATATTTCCAAGATAAATAATGGAATTAATCAGTTATGCAAATGAGATTCCACTTGTCATAGATTTTTCATGATGCTTAATAGCTTCTCAATGGCTTGCTAAGGTGTGTAATAGTGTGGGGAAGATTCATTTTCATTCTATTGGCCTTAGAGAGGCATCACTTAGAATCTACATGCATAGCTTATTGTTATTTTGATTAGCCATCACAAATGACTCAAATTATGACCTGATCAGTGGTGAGATGGACCCCCTGATGGGCTTTGGTGGATGAATAATGTGATCCCTTAGATCCTTGAGCATTTAATTGAGTACCTTCAGTTATCCTAGGGACCCACTATTTAAATGCCAATGGCTAGCTCATCACTTTGAAGTTGACATCCATATAGTCGTCACTCTACTGGGACCATTCCTTCAAACTATTTTCTTCAAGTATTTTCTTTGAAAGAATTCACCTTTTGGGCCCCTCTGAATTGGTTCACCTTTGTCGAGAATGTTCCTTCAGGATTCTAGAGTATTTATTCAAAAATATTATTTTAGACAAATTGTCTAAAATAATTCTTTTAGACTTTTGGCAAAATACAATTCTTTCAGGATAGTTTCTTTGGACTTTTTGTTTCAAACAAAAAGTTTGAAACAATTTTCCCATGGGCCCCTTCTCTTTTCTCTAAAACAATCTTTCTTTCAAACCTTCAGCAAGTGTCCCTTTGGAATTTTTTGAAAGGACACTTTTGTAGAGAATAACCCTTTGTCATTCTTGAAATGTACCCTTTAGGAAAATACAAAGGACTTTTTTGGACTTTTTGGAGGGCACTTGTATAAGAAATAATCCCTTTAAAAAAGTGCAAGAGACATTTCCTTTGATATTTTTGAAAGTGACCAATTCTTTTGGCAAAATGAAGTTACCAATTCTCAAGAAAAGACCCTTCATAAATATATAAAATATCCCTTTACTTGAGAAATGACCCTTTAAAAAGATTTTTTTAGACAAAAAGCTTGAAACAAATCCTTCAAAAATCATGTAGATGCCTTTCAGGAACTTGAAATGTGCCCTTCAAAAAAGTTAAACTGGACCAATCCTTTGAAAAAATAAACCCTTCAGCATTCTTGAAAAAAATCCCTTTGTAAATCTTGTTTAGAGAAAAATACCCTTCAGAAGAATGAAAATTACCATTCGAAAGGATTGTTTCAGACAAAATGTCTGAAACAATTCTTTCAAAAATTCTGTGTAAGCCAATTCCTTCGAGAAAGTGCAAAGTGTTCCTTATAAAAACTTGAAGTGGGACAACTCTTTAAAATAACAAACCCTTCGAAAAGATTATTTTGGATAAATTTTCCAAAAAAATTCTTTCAAAAATGTTTCAAGTTACAATGCCTGAGAAAAGATCCTTTGAAAATTTTGAGATGGCCCAATTCCTTAAGACTTTTTTTGTTTCAGATAAAAATTCTAAAATAATTTCTTTGAGACTTGGACAAAGAACCTAAAGTAAAATCTTTATAAAATAAATAACAATTGAGTAAAAAGACCAAAATAACACTTTCAAAAAGACCCAACAAAAGCTTCTGAACGGAATAACACTTGAACTTTTTTGTGGGGATAAATAGATCTTGAATGTTACACTTAGCCAAAATAAAAAGGGGACAAAACTTAGGAGTAAAAAATGCCTAACATTCTTGGTGATTCCAAGGGGAGGAATGTCTGCTATGCCTAAGACCAGTTGCCTCAATCCTTCTATTAGGCATGGAGTCACACATATAGGCACCCAAAAATGACTTGAACAAACTTTTGGCCCAAAAACATAAGTTGGATTGATTCACACTCACAAAGCCAAAGATGCACACCAAACAAAAAGGAAGTAAACACATGTGCTATAAAGCAGTTAGGAAACACAACAACAAACCAAAGAAAACACACCTAAACTACTATTTACAATAGAATTGTAAGGACTAAAAGCATAACTTCAAATGTATCCCATTCATAGGGATAGGAAATTCTTCTCCATTCATTTTGGTCAGCTAAAAAGAGTTCTTCTACTTGCACTTGCTAATGATGTAAGGGCCAGTACACAAAGTATCAAACTTTATATATCTACCTGGTTTTCCTTTGTCCTCATCCCATTTCAAAACCAAGTCACCTTCTTTAAACACTCTTACACTTTATCTTTTATCAAAATACTTCTTCATGAGTACTTGGTGGTGTTCCATGGTCTTATGTGCATTGTCTCTTTCTTCTTGTAGCTACATTAGTTCTATCAATCTAACTTCCACTAGAGTATTTTCAACTAGTTCTAGTTGTTGTGTAAGTTCTAGAGTTGGGAGTTCTTGAGATATGGACAACCTAGCCTCTCTCCCATAAATAAGCACAAAGGGATAATTACCAGTTGATCTCTTAAGAGTAATCCTATCAGCATATAAGGTTGTTTTCAACTTGTTGTGCCATGTTATTTGATTATTCTCCAATGTCCTCTTGATAATCTTGATGAGATTCTTGTTAGTAGACTCAGCCAATCCATTACTTTGAGGGTAATAATTAGATGAGGTACTCAATTAAACTCCATTACTATTTTCTCAATCAAAAGTTTTAGCACTTATGAAAGCAAGTGCATTATCAAAAATGATAACATGGGGAACTCTAAACCTTGTTATAATACTCTCATATAACTCTAAGATAGCATTGTTACTTACCTCCTTCAATGCAACACCATCTACTTGCCTTGTGAAGTAGTCAGTATTAGTCAATATCCATTTGTGTCTAGCACTTGATGGAGGGTTGATCATACCAATTAAATCAAGGCCCCATTGCATGAAAGGCTGGTCTACTTGGATAGGATTCAATGGAAGGGCTGCAAGTTTCTATGTACCTATAAATAAGGTACATTGAGGACATCTTTTATCCTAATGGTAATAGTCTTTAAAAAGATTAGTCCAATAGTAACCAACCCTCATTATCTTTGCAACTATCATTCTAGGAGAGAAATGACCTCCATCTACACCATTGTGAAACTTTTCCAATAGCATATCAAACTGATCATTGTTAACACACCTCAATAGCACACTATTTACATCTTTTCAAAAGAGAATACCATCTACAAGATCATAAATAATGGTCTAAAATCTAAAATACCTCCTTTGAGACTTTCTCAAGCCATTGGGGAACTCACCATTTTGAATAAAACTAATGATGTTTTGTGTCTAACTTTAAACTTGTATGTGATCAGCTGGTTGAGGTTAAACTTGGTTGATCAAGACTTCCTCTCTTGGCTCTTGAGAATTTGAAGCTAAATGCTCACATAATCCTTTTCATCTTACCAAGTTTGTAACCTTAATATCCACATCATACTCCATCACCCTTGTAATCCACCTAGCTCTCTTTTCATTGAGGTCTTTACTTAGGAGAAACTCATTGGTGATGGGATGAGAAACCATGATATGTATATTGTTGTTTGAAACCATGTGTCTAAATTTTTTTCAAACCTCTTATCACAGCTAGAGCTTGCTTCTCAAAAAATGTATACCTAACCTTATAATCTTCCAATCCTTGGTTGAATAATGTAATTGGTTGCTCTACCTCTTCATCATTATTTTGCATAAGCATAGCAAAGATTGTATCAAGGTTAGCAAAGGTATAGAGTATGAAATATTTGGAAAATTTTAGGTTCAAGAGAGTAGGAGATTATACAATTGCTTTCTTGATTATCTCAAAACTACTTTTACCTTCCTTTGTCCAAGTAAAAGCTTGGTTCTTCTTAAGCATGGTTGTGATAGGCTTTACCACACTTAAAAACCATGAAATAAACTTTCTTATAAAGTTTATTTTCCCCAAGAATATTTGAAGTCCTTTCTTGTGTTGAGGCAAAGACAAGCCTAGAATAGCCTCAATCCTCTCAAGGTCAATAGACAAGCCTTATTTTGAAACAATATGACCCAATAGTTTACCTTCATGGACAATAAAGATGCATTTTTTTGGATTAAGGGATACTCCATACTTCCTACATTTCTCAAACCCATGTCTTAGATGTTCCATATGATCAATAGCACCCTTCAAAAAAATGGTTATATCATCAAGGTGCACAAGTATAAACTTATTGATCATACCTTTAAAATCCATGTCCATTGCCCTTTGAAATGTAGCTCCAACATTGGATAAACCAAAAAGCATATTCTTATAGGTAAAGGTCCCCCATTTTTTAGTGAAGGTTGTCTTGAACTGATCCTCTTCATTCACTAGTAGTTGATTGTAACATGAATGACCATCAAGAAGTGAGAAGTGTTGAGAACCTAAAACCACTTACACAATTCATTCCATGGAAGGTAGTGGATAATGATCCTTAAGAGACACTCTGTTAAGGTCTCAAAAATCTACACGAAGTCTGATCTCTCCATTCTTCTTTTAGATGGGTATAATATTAGCCACCCAAGTTGAGTGTTTGATAGGAAAGATAATCCTAGACTCAATCAACTTGGTTAGCTCTTTCTTTATGAGTTCCTCTATCTTGGGATTGATAGGCTTTTGTTTTTGCCTGATCACTTTAGCTTTAGGTTCTAACTCAATGTTGTGATGAGCTAGACTTGGATCAAACCCTTTTAAATATTTATATTCCCAAGCAAAAATGTCTTAGAATTCCTTGCATAATTCAATAAAGGTATACCTCTCAAATAGAGAACATACTTTACCAATTTTTAGGAGCTTGTCCTTGTAAATCATGACTCTCTCATAGTTATCTTATTTTGATCATCTTCATTGACAACACTCTCCAAAGTAATCAGCCCCTTAGGTATCTTTTTTGTCTTCAACTGAATAATTTACTCTTCATATTGATCATGTAGTCTCCTTTGATTCCTTGAGGATAATCTTGCTTCATTTTGTAAGAAGTGTGAAATGTGTTCATCACTTTCAAAAACCTATCATGACAATTAATTATCTAGAATAGAAGGCCTCATAATGACCTTGATATGGGACTGATCTTTCTCTTTTCCTAAATTAGTGATTGCATCAAATTGTGCTCCTATGGTATCCAATCTATTATCATGTTTATTTGAATCCCTTGGTATGGGTTGTATGTTGATACATAAACTTATTAAATCATGTCTCATACCCTATTCTTGTAGGATTTTAGCAAGGAATTCTTGGCTATAGCTTGATTTCTCACTTGATGGATGACCGATTCACTATCCCCATAAACCTTCAAATTCTTGATCCCTCTCTTATTTTCCCATTGGAGGCCATGAACTAGGCCTTCATAACATTATAAGTGCAACTGAAGTGGAATATATATGAGGATTAGTATTGATTATTTGATGGATAAATTAACATAATTCCAACTCCTTCACTTAATTTTCTTCTTGAGCCATCTAAAAACATCTCCCATATTCCTTCAAGTTCAAGATCTTCATTAGTGAGTGAAGGGATTGAAACATCCTTTTCATGCATACAATAAACTCCCAAATCAATCTCTTCTATGAAAGTATATGGATCAAGTCCATGCATTTTAGTGTTTTACTTATCAATAAAAAGATTAGAAATACCTTCAAGGGGGGAGGAGGCTTCATCATCTATGACACCTTCTTCCTCTTTACTAATTAGACAATTCTAATTTGAACTTGTCTCTATGTATGGATCAATATGAAACCTTGTTAAGGGTTGTGTCCTTATAGTCCCCTTAGTTCCATAGCTTATCTTGAAAGCTTGAAAATACCAATCAATAGAAAGGGACCCTCCTATCTTAGCCATCAAGTCCCTTGACAAGCAAATAGTGAAATGGGTTGGAAGTTCTACCATCACAATGTCTTGTATAATGGGGAAACTTGAGCAACCTTGTAGAAACAATTTCAGACCTCTGACCAATTCCATTGTCTTGGTTGGAGTCCCATCAAGATACAACACACTTTTACTAAGTGGTTCATACTTTAATCCCAATTTATCATCCACCACCTTAGGCATGATAATGGTACTAGCTCTACTATCAAAAATACAATTATGAATCAACTTGTTTCCCACAATGAATCAACTTGTTTCCCACAATGAGTGTTTTGAATTTTGAGGGGCTACATAAATATTTGCAAGTTGTTCTTTTAAGAACTCCTTTTGACCAGGCATACGCAAGACTTCCCAAAGAGATATGCTTGTCTTGGAATTTTTTAAAGAATCAAAAATGTTTAGAGGGGAAGTATTCACCTTTTATTGAATTCTTAAAGGTAGCAAGGGAGTCTGAACCTACTATGTTGTAGGCTTGACAACCCTAATTGCATTTTGATTTTGTTGAGGAGCATCACTAGTAGTAGGTATTGCACTAGGATTCACATTTTGTGTCCTTGGGGAGGCATCATTTAGAGTCACATGTACTCCTGTAACCTCTCCTAGAGCCCTCTTTTTGGCTCTTATGTTGGCTATAATTGATGTGCTTTGATTTAACACATAATCATACTTAGCTTGAAAGTTCATCACACCTACACTTTGGTTGTTACTCTCTCTATGAATATCCCTTTGGTTGGGATTCACCTCTTCTAATGTCATGTAAGGAGTAGTTTCTTCTTATGCCACCAAAGCTTGGTTATCCTCTCTCCCATCATGCATAAACTAACCTTGAATCCCCATTGGTCTAAATGATCCTCCCCTTGGACCAAGTTAGCATGTACTGGAATAACATCCTTCATGGAAGGAGTGGAATTAGGATTATAGGCATTAGGTTTCCTATTGAAACCTTGTTGACCTTGTCCTCTTCCTTGGTAGTTGTATTGGGGTGGAGCTCTATAGCCTTGTTGAGGATATTATTAAGGATTAGGTAGAGCACTTGCCTAGAATTGAGTTTGCTTAAGCTAAGCTCGTAATGACCAGACATCTTCATCTTTATCCAAAACATTATCCATCTTCTTGGGAAAGGTTCTCAACTTGACATTATCATTAGGAACTAGTGTTACACTTGGAGCTTCAATAAAACTATGAGATAGCTAAGGCATGAAAACTCTTAGAGGTAGCTTTCCAGCCTATATTAAGTTATTCTTAGCTTTAATAGTTATCTCATATGCATCTAGTAGAGTGAATCCTCTAATTGACTATAAAATCACCACCACATTATTACCAATACCCTTGAGATAAGTAGGGAACACAAAGCTAGGAGGAGGCCTCATGATAGGTGGAAACATATGCCAAGTCCTTTGAAATCTTTCAATAAAATCTCCCATGGATTTGTTAGGACCTCTTTTTATCACATTCAGTTGATGGATCAATGAGGTGTGGTCACTCTTATTCTCAAATATAGTTACCAATAATTCCCCAAAGCCATCCCAAATTGTAATGTAACCACCTTCCAAAGTCCTATACCAATCAAGTGCCTTACATTTTAGAGACATAACAAGTAATCTAATGGCTATGTTGGATTGAGTGACATTATGGAAGTTACAAAAATTTAAAATGTCTATTATATGCTTAGATGGGGTAATAAGACCCTCTCTATTAAAACTAGGGAGACTTTTGGTAGCATTGGGAGGAATAGGCTCATATGCAGGAAGGTTAATTGTATTTTGGGTGTTGAAGGCTAGGAAAGGTTGTTGCCTCTCTATTTCTCTTCTTTCCTCTTCATCTCCTAGGTCGATTGGATTTTGGGTGTTGAAGGCTAGGAAAGGTTGTAGCTTCAACTAAAGGGGCTTGATTAGAAGTTCTAGATGACCTAGTGAGGACCATGAAGTATAATATGGTAAAATTGATCTACAACTAGAGATTCTTACCTTTTAGAGTTACCAAATTGTAGATTAAGGATATTTATACAACCCTAAGATTGTCAAGAATAACACTCACCTTAATATGTAAATATTTTTTCCCACTGGGCATGCCAAAACTGTTGTCTCCAAATATTGCACCCTAGAAGAGAGTGTTCAATCCTCTTCCATATTTGGGTAATGTTGGGACATTTACAGGCATGTGGGTATACCTATAGAGGAAATGAACCTCTAGATTTAAATGGTTTGTCTCCTTTAATTTGTCTCTGCAAAACAATATTTGTATGAATCAAGTTGATTAAAATGAAAAGGGTTAGAAATCACATAAATAAAACCTATTCTAAAAATAGTGATGCACCAAGATTATCTTCCACATGAATGCCATACCCTAGTGCACAATATAACAAAATACATAGACTATTTTCAATCTCTAAAGATTCTAACAAAAGTATTTTGGTATAGAGGTGAGATTTATGAAGTGACACAAGGAAAATGAACTAGAAGATAACCTATACATTCTAAGAATACTTAAATACATGCAAAAATCCAACACACTTGGATGCACTCTATGACCTGTTAGACATAGAACTCTTACTCAAGAGTAAAGGACAAAGGATAGAAGGATGAAAACCATCACTTGTTATCACTATATGTCACTTACACACTCAAATAATCACTCAGAACCTCAAAAAAAATACTTGTATCAATGATTAAAGGCAAAACATGACATCAATTTAGTAAGGCTTTGCCATACACCGTGTGGTTATTTTGACACTAGCACAAGGGTTGTATATATAGCAGAGAGGAAGTGAGAGGGGGAGGCATTTGGGCACCAAAGAGAGGAATCAATATGTTAGGAATCTCCATCTTCAGCTACAACTATCTTTGTAAAAGATGTTCATTTGGGCCATCTAGTTGATCCATGTCATTTCAAGTGGTTGCACAACAATTTTTCTCTCCCAAAGATGCTTCTCCATCATTTTCACTAGCAAGAATAAGATATTTTCAAGCTAAATAATGGCATAAATCAGTTATGCCAATGAGATTCCACTTGTTGTAGATTTGTTCTGATTCTTAACAACTTCTCATTGGTTTAATAATGTGTGTAATGGCATGGGGAAGATTCCTTTTCATTATATTGGCCTTGGATAGGTGTCACTTGGAATCTACGTGCACAGTTGATTGTTATTTTTATTGACCATCACAAATGACTCAGATTATGACCTAATCAATGGTGAGATGGACCCTCTAATGGGTTTTGGTAGATGAAGAATGTGAGCCTTTAGATCCTTGAGCATTTAAATGAGGACCATCGATTTACTTGGGGACCCACTATTTAAATGCCAATGACTAGATCCTCACTTTGAAGTTGATGTCCATATAGCCATCACTCTAATGGGACCATTCCTTCAGACTATTTTCTATGGGAATTCTTCTCAAACATTTTCTCTAAAAGAATTCACCTTTTGGGCCCCTCTGAATTGGTTCACCTTTGCTAAGAATGTTCCTTCAGGCTTTTTGAGAATCTCTTCAAAAAGATTGTTTAACAAAAAAGTCCAAAATAGTTCTTTCAAACTTTTGGCAAAAGACATTTCTTTTGAGACAGTTCCTTTAAACTTTTTTTTTGGATAAAAATTCCAGAATAATTTTCCTATAGGCCCCTTCTCTTTTCTCTAAAACAATCTTTCTTTCAGACCTTCTGCAAGTGTCCCTTCATAATTTTTTTGAAGGACACTTTTACCAAGAATAACCCTTCAACATTCTTCAAATGTACCATTCAAGAAAATGTAAAGGACTTTTTAGACTTTCTAGAGGGCACTTGTATGAGAAACAATCCCTTCAAAAAAGTGCAAGAGACATTTCCTTTGAGATTTTTGAAAGTGACCAATTCCTTCGACAAAATGAAGTTATTAATTCCTAAGAAAAGACCCTTTAGGAATATGGAAAATGTCCCTTCACTTGAGAAATGATTGTTTCAGACAAAAAGTCTAAAACAAATCTTTCAAAAATCTTGTAGATGCCTTTTGGGAACTCAAAATGTTCCCTTTGAAAAAGTTGAACTGGACCAATCCTTCGAAAGACCAAACCCTTCAGCATTCTTAAAAAATTCCCTTCAAAAAGCTTGTTTAGATAAAAAGACCCTTCAAAAGAATGAAAAGTACCCTTCAGAAGGATTGTTTTGAATAAAATGTCTGAAATATTTCTTTCAAAAATCATGTTTAAGCCAATTCCTTCAAGAAAGTGTAAAGTGTCCCTTAAGAAAACTTGAAGTGGGCTAACTCTTTGAAATAACAAACCCTTTAGAAATATTTTTTTAGACAAATTGTCTGAAACAATTCTTTTATAAATGTTGTAAGAGGCAATTCCCAATAAAAGACCCTTTAGAAATTTTGAGATGGCCCAATTCCTTCAGACTTTTTTCATTTCAGATAAAAAGTTTGAAATAATTCCTTTGAGACTTGGACAAAGAACCTGAAGCAAAACCCTTCTGAAATAAATAACACTTGAGCAAAAAGACTAAAACAACACTTGCAAAAATACCAAAAAAAGGCTTCCCAAGGAAATAACACTTGAACTTTTTTGTGGGGATAAATATATCATGAATGCTACACTTAGCCAAAACAAAAAGGGGGAAAAACCTGGGAGTAAAAAATGGCTAATAGTTCCCAAAGTTATGGAGACTCAAATTTTGGTCTAAAAGTGTGTGATGGTTGTCTCCAAATGTGCAAGAAGTTTTAGAGGTGTGTATTGACCAAAAGGAGGTTTGTTGACCTTGTTGTTTTTTAGATTCTTAGGTTTTGGGCTATGATAGAAAAGTGGCTTGCATTGTGATTTGAGGTTTGAGGATTATTAATATGTTTAATGGGCCAAATGGGTGGTCAAATCAATCTTCATAGATAATTAAAGGTTTGTGTTTCTCAAACTATTTAAGTTTTTGTCAATATGGAGGGTTAGTTGGCTAGTAGGTTTTTAAAGGAAGTATGTTTAAGAAGATGAGATTGGTGATGAAAATTAGTGTGCTTGAGGGGAAAATTAGAGTGATCCATATATGAATTTTTATGTCTTGAAGATTTTTATACTAAAAATTGTGGGCTCTGCATGTTCTAGGTAGGGCTACAAAGATGCTAGACATGCCTAGTTTGAAGAAGAGTGATTTTTGTTCAGTTTATCTAAAAAATTAAAAAACAAGGTATGTTTATTTTAATGAGATTTATAAATTTGGTTGAGAGAATGTTTATTCTTTTGTGAGTGGCATGATGTTATGTTGATGGTCCTTATGGTAGCTTGAGAGAGAAGGTTAGTAAGCATGTGTGGTAGTTCTTCATGGTGTGTAGAGATCAGAAAATGATTAAGAAGTGAAATGGCTAAAAAATATTAGGGGGAGTCCCTCTCAGATATTTCTTGGTGGGTTCCATCAAATTTTAGTGATTTTATGTGTTCTTACTTCATTAGTTGCAGTGCTTGTTGAAGAGAATGTTGGCATGGAGCAAGAGGATGTTGTCGAGGCAAGTAGAAGTAGGCTCAAATTAAGGGGGAGTTTGTATTAACTTTTTAAGATGGTAATTTCCTATTTTATATTATTTTTAGGTCCTTAGGATCAGTTCGTGCTCACTTTGTCATTGTGTCAGAGGGGGAGAAAGTTCCTATTGTGAGATTGCTTGAAGAGAAAGAAGGTGAGTTGTATATTACTATATATGATGGTTATTAACATCAATGAAAAAGGAGGAGATTGTTAGAGAGTTTTAAATGATGTCATGGTGATGTCATATAGGTGTCCTAGTGAGTGGATGAAGTGAATTGATAGTCTATGTGATAATAATAAAGTGTACAATGTGCTTGTCCTAGTATGTTTGAAGTATGATTCATTGATCTTCTATTTTGGCATGGTTAGAAATGTTCAAGCATGAGTATGGTTATTTTAATATGTGAAAAATGTCCCTAAGATTTTTTCTATGTTTTGAGTGCTTGTATGCATAATTGGAATTCATTTGGTTGTCCATAGTTTTCATCTAGACACTTTGGGTTTAGTGAAAAAAATGAGTAGGTAGTTTGATGATGTCACCATTACCATGGATGGATGAGTCAAGAGGAAATGATCACATGGGTTTTCTTATCATTGTGTCTATTTTTTATGCAATAAATCTTAGGTCATGCACCTAATCACATCAAAAGATATACAAGTGCAAAATTAAGATCCCAGGCATTTTGATACTATTTTCCCATACTAGCCAAATTTGCATAAGGCAAGAAAGATCCAAGTAATAAATTTGATGGTGGAATATCTAAAATGTGTGGGCATTCCAAAATAAGGTGATCATATGGGTTTATTTAGTTTTGATCCTAGTTCTTATGTGCCAAGTTTTAGGTCATACGATGTAGCATGGCAAAAGTTATGCATGTTCAAATTTGGTCCCCTCGACAAATTCTAAGCATAGTTGGTTCTATGACAAAATATTTTGAGAAGTAATTTTAATGGTGAAATATCTCAAACATGTGAGGGTTCCAAGATTAGTTTGTTATATGGTTAGATTATCCTATGTAAAGAGATCATATGGTCCAAATTGTAGATCATACATCCAAGCACAATAAAAGATATGATTGTGCAAAGTTGGCCTTCCAAGTAATTAAGTAAGGTTCCCATAGTCAAATTTTCACAAGTTAAAGTTTTAATAACATTGATGGTGTGAATTTCTCCAAGAAATCAAAAAGTAGTGAGATGAGGTTGTACAAGTACATGATGTTTAATGCTGAGCAAAAATAAATATCAAGATTTTTCCAAGGATCAATGGTGAGTGGGTGACCATATAGATAGAGAAAAATAGTGCATATTAAAGTTAAGAGGTCAAAGTGATAACTATTTAACATTATTAAATACCAAGATATGTACAAGATATCGATAGTGCATGATGAATCAGCATTGCAAGATTGCATGAGATGAGGTCAAAGTAACTGAGGTTTAACATTTAAGAATTGGAGCCTATGCATAAAATTTTGAATAAGATCAATAGTGTGTAATTGATCTAATCAGTGATGACATGAGATGAAATTAAAGTGGTCAAAGTTTAAATGTGACTGATTGCATTTAAATATTTGAATTTAACAAGGGAAAAAATAGTTTGTAGTTTTTGGACCATAAATTTTGATCCAAGATGAATTTACTCATGCTGTAAAAAGCAAAAATGAAGAGGACTCCATGACACATCTAATAAACTTAATTTAAAGATATCTAAGTGTGTATAATCAAATATATTAATGTTTAAAAGTGACTATGTGTTTGAGATTTTTCTAGAAGTAACCTGAGAAGGATGTTTGAGCTTGTGTTGATGTTATTTTGATGTCTCATGATGACATCTATTTGAAAGTGTTGTAGACTCCATGAGGATGCTTTTTATAGTTATTTTAGGTTTGAATAATTTATATTTTGAAAATAATTTTAATATTTGTTTGTTCATAATGATCTTGTGCACCAAGTAATTATTTGAGTTGTTTGAGTATAGAGCTGAGCGAAGATGACTGTGATCATTTGAGGATGTTTAAGGGGACATAAGGAGTGGACCCATATATTTGAAAGTGGTCATGTGTTCTTTTTTTGAACCATGAAGTGATAAATAGGTGAATAGGCCTCCATGAGACCTATAAGAGCTATAAGGACCTTATAAAAAGGTATAGCTACTTAAGAGTGACCCATAAATGTTATGGCTAAACTATGAAGATTTTATTGAGCTATGTCTTGATGAGATAGATGGCTTAAGGGTTAAGGAATGCCTAATGGCCAACCAAGATGATGATAATCATGAATGATCTATAAATAGTGAAATCAAAGATGGTGATTTCAATACTTTGAGTGAGATACTTGGGAGAGATTTGAGAGAGGCTTGTGTGTGTGAATTGGCAATCGAAGGAGGAATAGAGTGATTTGAGGATGACTTGAAGAGTAGAATAGATTGGGGACAATTTGTATGACTTTTGGGTAATAATTATATTAGTTTAATACTGATCTTGTAGTTTGAGTGTGAGTGAAGGTGATGAGTGATAAGCATAGCTCCATCATCAGGTGTTGTAGACATCAGTCTAAAGGTGGATGTGTGTATAGGTGTTATTGTGACATCTCAACATCTAAGGTGGTTGTAACCTCCTTACATGGTGAAACTTACTAAATTTTTTATTGTTATTATAGTTTAGTTAAATAAGTATTGAAGCACCTTGTGGAATTGTAGTCTCACTAACTAGAGATTGTATTTTTTCAATTAGTTACATCTAGTCTAAATTAGATCTTGTTATTTTAAGGTAGTAGTCTAATTACAGGTTCTAGTGGGTTTTCTCCCCTAGAGGGTTTTCCACATATGTCATGCATTATGTGATTGATCCTGAATTGTCTCTCTTGATCATTGATATGAATGTTGTGTATGCTTTAGAAATGCTTATAGTAATTGATTAATAACTTGAGAGGATTACAATTGAAATTAGATTTTTTAGGCTCACTGATTCACCCCTCCCATTCTTAGTGATTTTACCTCTAATAATTAGTATCATAATAGGTCCTTTGGTAAATGTTTGACATCTTAAAGGTGATCCAAGGTACAACATGGTTAGTCATCATGGAGGTTTATCTACTAATAAATCACCTATATTCAATGGATCCAATTATGCTTTTTAGAGTGCAAGTATGAGGACATACATTATGTCCCTAGTGTTTGATGTATGGTAATATGTTCTAGATGGTTACGTTGTTCCTATTACTCCTCCATCTAGTGTTGTAGATAAGAAGTTACTTGAGAACAATTTGAAGGTAATGAATGCTATCACTTATGGTCTTTCAGAGACTGAATACACCAAGGTAATCTATTGTAATTTTGCTAAAGAGATATGGGAAAAAATGTAGATCATTTTTGAAGTAGAATCAAAATTCAAGCTTTCTAAGTTGTAGACTCATAGAAGGCAAATTGAAATCATCAAGATGAAGGAAGAAGATTTTGTGTCATCCTTTATATAGAGATTTGATGAGAATGTGAACATCATCAAAGGACTTGGAGAGAATCTTGAAGATACTATTATATTTCAAAAGGTATTAAGGTCTCTATCTCTCAAGTTTGATCCAAAAGTATATGTTATAAAATAAATTCATGTTCTTACTCAGTTGAAGATAGATCAATTGCATGTCATCCTTACTATATATGAGATGAAATTAAATGATTATATACTTTTTATCACTTAGATTTTCACCCTTTGAGGAGATATCTCAACTCTCCTCATCCAAGTTGCACAATTGAAACACATTTAGGATTGTGGGTAGCCTAAGGATGAGGTGAATCTCTAGGTAGGGTTAGCTCCCTTGATATACCACTTTTAATCACTATTACACCTAAACTTTATGGTGGGGGAGGGAGAGACAAAACTAAAAGCAAACTATCCTAAGGCAGGTGATACACCAAAGAAGTTGATGACTTCCAACTAGTTGCATGTACACATGAAACCAAGAGACTAATTAAACATACACTTCTCCAATCTAAATCTTCTCACATCAATAATACATTATGAGGCTATGGATGAATGCTTAGGATAGGAGGACTAGACAAGAGGCCTTGAATGGCACTAGTGAATAGACTAACTCACTCAACATTGACACTTCCTAAAACACTTCACATGCCCTATAAGAAGAAGCTTTCTAACTAAAAATAAGATGAAAGAATGAGATAACATGCTAATAAAATCATAGTTATCACTAAGTAACCTCAATCATCTAAGTAAAACATATTATGAACAATTATGAAGAGGTAAAAATTAATAGTCGTATTGATCAAATGGTAAAAACTATTGTCACTTGGATTTAGACCCTTTGAGGAGATGTCTCAGCTCTCCTCATCTAAGTGGCATAATTGAAACACCTCTAGTATTTTGGATAGCTTAAGGATGAGGTGAATCTCTAGGTATGGATATCTCTCTTGATGTACCACTTTGGATCACTACTACACCTAAACTTTAAGGGAGAAAGGGAGAGAGAAAACTAAAAGCAAACTATCCTAAAGGAGATGATACTCAAAATAAGTTGATGAATTCTAACCAATTGCATGTTACACATAAACCATGAAACTAACCAAACATACACTTCTTATATCTACATCTTCTCACATCAATATTACATTATGAGGTTATGGATGAATGTTTAGGCTAAGAATACTAGACAAGAGGCCTTGAATGGCACTAGTAAATAAACTAATTCACTTGACCTTGACACTTCCTAAAACACTTCACATGCCCTATAAGAAGAATCTTTCCAACTATAAATAAGATAAAAAATGAGACAATATGTTAAGAAAATTATAGTTATCACTAAACAAGCTCAATCATCTAAGTAAAACACACTATGAATAGTCATGAAGAGGTAACAATTAATATTCTTATTGATCAAATGGTATGAAAATGAGTATGGCTTTGCCATACTCAAGTGTATCATAAGCTTACAAGGCCAAAATGGATAGTTCTTATGATCAAGGAATTTGACAAAGAGAGAACGTTAGATCAAGTGTTGGTCCATAAAACCATGAAATCAACATACTAACATCTCAAATCTTAGATCTTAGGGGGAGCTTAATAAATAAATAATAATTGAAAACTCAACTAAAATGTAGAGAACAATTATCTTTATCTTTTTTGATATGTCCAAATGATTTTTTCATTTGTCTTTCTCATTTTATGCATAAGAAGTCTTCATCAATGACATATAGCTAAAATCATCTCCTCTATGAAACATTGTTGAATGTTTGGCTTGATTGATATGATTTGGCTCAATTTCAACATTATAAAACTAGGATTTTAGCTTCATGAATCAATTTTTGCATTACAACTCTAGTTTTATTGAGCTTTCTAATGAAGAGATCTAGTCTTGCTTTTATAGGCTTTCAAATCCTTTGGAATGGGTTAAATTTGACCATGGTTGAGTTTATTAAGCTTAGTTGACTTTGATGTATTTCTAAGATATTTTTCAAAAGTGACAACTCATAAAGGTAATGAGTGTATTCTAGGATGTTCTAAGATGCTCTTGAATTTCTTTTTTAGTAATTGATTTAATTGATTTATTAGCTCATGGGTAAACTCAATTAGGATTTAAAATTGATTTAACTTGATAATTGATTTTAATTAGGGTGTGCAAGTTAATTAATTATTTTTAGGCATTTGGTCATTTGTTTGATTTTGATTAATTCAATGTGTGTATTTGCCTTTTTTAATTGATTTAATAGACCAAATTAATTTAATCTAAGGTTATGAAGCCAAATTTGAGACTAATAAAAATTCTTAGGTTAAATATTCAATGATTGGTAAGAATTGGTCTAATAGTGTGATACAAAGTCATTGGTGGCCAAATTTACATGTCTATAGTTTTCTCCTGTTTGGAAAGATGTTACAAGCTATAAGCATAATAACATCTTTTCAAAGAATAAAATAGTTCTTTATGCTTATGACTATAATGATAATGATTGAAATATAGCTACCCCCTTGAGCGAGTCATTAGAAAGTGGGTTAACAAACGGTCCCTCAAAAGAAAGAAGTGAAATAAGGGGACTAAACAAATGAAGATGATGGGGTGATAATACAATGATTCACCTAAAGTTGGGCAAAATCACTGAGAAATATAAGTGGAAAGGTGTACAATGGTTTTTCCAAAGATGGTTATAAGCATTGTACCCTAATAGTGGTAATGTGATATGATAACACAATGATTTGTCCCAGTAGGTGATATAATCATTGAGAAGATAGAGCTACCCCTATTAGAATAGACAAACAAGAAAGGAAAATTGGTGATAACATAATGATTTGCCCCAATAGGTGATATAATCATTGAGAATGCATGTGGGATGGTGTATAATGCTAATGTAGTATACCTCGATTATGAAAAGCATGATTAATGAATGATGATTTATAACTTGATATAGAGGATAAAGATGAATTTGGGATAACCTGCTAGTAAGGAGATGCTCATCCAAACTAACAAAGGTTGAAATTCTTTCATCACTTAATTACTCTATTTGGGATATGATTGGCATTTTTGTTGATGTTGGTGTCAAGGAGATGGTGATGATGCATTTATATTGTAGACCTCTCAAAGCTAATTTTTGCTCTAGCATTTGATGGTATGCCTCATGATAGAACACCATGGGGTCTTGGTCAAAATATGCATAAAGACTGACTCTAGATATTTAATACTCAATGGAAAATAATTTCATCAATTATAAAACCTATTATGATAATATAGATGTCTGAATATGGATGGATTCAATAATAATGTGGAAGGAATCACCTAATAAACACACATAAATTGAATCAAGGCCATAGTATCAAAAGCAAACAAACAAGAAAATAGACAAATAAATAAATACAAAGCACATAAATAAATAAACAACTTGAAATAAATAAATAAATAGAAATCCTAAAAACAAAAACCAAAAAAAGCATCCTAACAATGACCATACCCTATATAGGACAAATGTTTTTGTATTTTGAAATATTTGAAATATTTTTGGGATTTTGAGGTATCTCAACTCATTAGAGAATGACAAGATACCTACTCATAAAATGAAAAGAGTGTCTGACTTAGGTTGCTCATAAAATGGTGAGAGTGCATGAAAAAGGGGCTTGAGGTGACCTCATCATGAATTGATCATGACATACATAGTCCCAAAATGACCTTAAATCATAGTAATTTCATCCACATAAAAGGTGAGGAAAAACCAACTAGGTCCCAACAAGTTCTCAAATCTAGCAAATGGCAAGTCAAATGAAAACAAAAATGGTAAGGTAATGTGATAATGCATAATAAATAAATGTTGCATCTATTTTTTCCATAGGTAGTTATAACTAGGATACAAAGGATTAGATCAATGTTACTAATTTACCCATAGGAGATTATAATTAGTATCAAGATAGGTGAACATTGATTTTCCCTAGCAAATGATATAATTAGGCTCACATAAACAAACTTGATATAGGATGGAAAATAAAAGATATTTTGTCAGATCAAATATCATACTACTTTCATAGACTATCATTATAAACATGAATTTTATTGATTATTGAAACTTGATCATATTCCCCTCACAAAAAGTGTGGGAAGAACCAAAGTAACCAAGATTAAAATAGGATTGGATAAGATAACTAAAAACATGCTTTGGTCTAGATAGGAATGATATGGTAGAATAAAATGGTATTGCTTTAGGATAATGATGGTTTTTGATAGATTAGATAAAATGGTAAGAAGGTTTCCCCTAAGTGAGAAGGTAATTAGTTGGGATATACAATAATGACAAATGGATATGGCAATTTGAAATGGTATGGTATATGCATTTGGTTGAGGATGGTTGTTGGTTTTTGATGTGTTTGTCCTAGGTATGGTAAAATTCCATATGATTATGTTGTTCTTATTGAAGTAGAGATGCACATCTTGATCAACAAATGATACAAATAGAAGACATGATCATGTTAATTTCTATCTCATACCTTGTTTGAATAGTTGCTCTGTTAAGAACTAGTTGTAGATTATGATGCCAATGATGTTATTGTGATCTTCATTGGTCATTGATTTTCATTCCTTCAAACATCAAAATAAGGTATTTTTGTAACCTCTATAAAGAAAAGTGCAACCATATATGGTAAATATGGATAAATGTTGGATGGTAGGTTTGATTAGAAAATGTAATGATTGAGGATAATGGAATGAATAATGATTTGGAAACAAATAAAGATTAGGATTTTTAGGCACACATAATGTTATTGATTTTAGATTCAACATAACTTTAGATATGGTGGGGCTGAGGACTTGTTCCCTTGATAAGACCACCAGATTCTTCTATTATTTGGACCTGAGATTAGCTACTATTTGATTAGGCTATAGAGTGGAAGCTATTAAAATTTGATATTTGATAACATCTTTATTAATCAATAAAGAACTTTTGTGCTCATCCATTGGCACCTTAAAGATGTTTCTACCAATGAAGTTGTCTTGATTATCCTATAGCACCTCTGAGAAGGTTTCACTAAGGATAATTAACTTTTGACTTTGATTGTCCCCTAGAACCTTAGAAAAGGTTTCACTAAAAGATGTTGAGTTCTGAATTTGATTATCCCCTATCACCTTTGAAAAGGTTTCACTAAGAGAGTGTTCTTCTATTGTATGATTGTGGTATTTTCCTCCTTATTTATCTGCATTTGATATGTCACCATGGATTCAATTCAATAAGGGATGATTTTATTGGTCCCAATCGATACTTATGGAGGTGAAATGTTAATCATATGGCTATGTTAGTTTGTTTTAATAAGAAGTGGAATGGTAATGGAATGGGAAGAGGCTACACAATATTTATAGAAGATACTAGGAGAACTTGTATCAGTGTTGAAGTAATCATCCTTAAAAATTATGGAAGGACCATAAATGTATTCAAATTGGTTTGCAAGGCACACATAACCAATATTGTAACACTCACAATTGTATTCTTCTTCTAAATCTGATTCTAACTCAAGGGACTTTGGATCTAATGTTGATACTGATGTTGATTCTACTTCTGATGCTAAATTAATTATCAATTCAAAAATAAAACTTGAATCTAACTCTAATTCTTCATCTGATAGATACTCTATTATAATTATGTCTTGTTGAATGTTTAGTAGTGGATAATTAATGGCCTATGAGGGAATAATGGGATCCACAGAGACTAGTTTGTCAAAGTGAAACTCCTCAATGATAGGAAAAATGTTAAGAGACAATTCAATAGAGACTGGCTTGTTAGAGGAAGGCTCTTGAAAAATAGGAATATGGTTGAGGTAATGATTTACCCAAAGGTGGTTATAATCATTAAGAAGTGACTTAATAAAGACTAGCTCATTAGAGTGAAACTCCTTGACAATAGGTATAGTATCAAGAGGTGATTCATCATAGGTTGACTTATCACAAATAGTTGTCTCAATAAAAACATCTCAGATTGGTTAGTTTTGTTGGCCTTGGTTTCTAATGATTTGTAAAATAATAGTTTTGAACACATCTTGGTCTTCAAATGATTGGATTGATTGAGGTTTTGATGGGCTTGGTATTAGTCAAGGAATGGCCTACAGTTGGATAATGGTAGGGTGTTGGGGTTTAGGTTGAATGATTGGTTGAGGTGAGATTTATGTTGAATTATTGGTTAGGATCATAATTGGACTAGTTAAGGTTAAAATTATATTAGTTGGGGTTTATTTTTAATGATTGGTTGAGGTTAAATAAGTGGTTGGGATCATAATTAGATTGGTTGATATTTGGGTTCGATTGGCTTGGGTCTTCTAAAGTGGGAAATGATATACACTAGATGAATAATGGTCAATGGTTGGATAAAAAAGGATATTATGGAGCTTAGTCACTCACACAAGCCAAAAGATGAGGTCTTAGGATAAAAATGGTATTATTTGGATGTTATGTAGCTTGGTAGCTCGTATGATCTAAAGGAGGGTTAGGGGTAGCTGATGATCAAAGAATGAAAGGGCATTATGGAGGGTGATTGCTTACCAAAGCCAAAACATCCAAGTCTTCCTCAAAAACCATATCATCCCAATTAAATTCTTGAGTTGGGTCATAAGTTGGTTCTTGACTGTGTTCTAGGTATTGATTATTGTAAGGTGGGTATGGATCCATCTCCCAAACAACATTATCATCGTAGAGGTTTGTACTCAATTCTACCTCACCAACCATATCATCCTAGTTGAAGTCTTGACTTTGGTCCTTGATTTGATTTGTGCAAGGTGGATAAAATTCCATCTTACAAACAATGTTATCATCAAAGGGGTCTTGAATAAAGCCATATAATTTAAAGCCATTTTATGTGGCCATTCTATCATAATTTAGATTCTACATGACTCCACCATAATTTTAGCTAGACATATCCACATAAATGATGAAAGCTGTAGAAAAAAAAGGCTTAGAGTTATGTAAACTCTAAAAACCTATTTTGAAAGGATAAATGGTTCAAATTTGGTCTAACTTGGTCAAAAGGGGTGGAGCGGTCTTTCCAAATGATGATTTAATCATGGATTTGTATCTCTAAATTGGTTTGTGCTAAGACTTGGCATGAAATAATTTTAACATCAAATGTCATAGGTCAAATGTCATACACATAAAAGTTCAAACATCTTAATAAAATTAGTATATCAAAGTCTAAGCCAAAATATTTCGAATAAAGTCTAAACTAGGAAAGGAAAAAGTTTAGTTGCTAGGGCTTTTGTCAAAATTTGAAGTCAAAATCTAGGCTCAAACCAACATGATCTGCTAGGACTTTTGGCTAAACGATGTCAAAAACTAGACTTTAAAACAAAGTATAATGTTATTTGGTTTAATCTAACAAGGTTGGAATAACTTTGCATCATTTGGGCCTTCTCGTGCATCACCTGTAAGTGCTTTAAAACCTATTAGGGTAACTCTAGACCCTGATTCAATGGAAGAAATCATCCAAATGGAAGAACAGTTTTCCTCTTGTGCAGCTATTTTTCATTTCTGTGGCTTTTGGCCCTCTTACGTAGATATAAAGAGCTGGTCCTTCAAGACTTGGATGACACTTACTGAAAATGAAGCCCAAATCCTCCCTTGCACCAGGGGTTTTTTTATAATTTTATTCCACTGCTCTAAAGATAGGAAGACTATATTGTACCACAATAATTTTTCTTGGCAAGGTAGATATCCTCTCATGGCCAAACCTTGGCATAAGGATTTTAATCCTCTTTCAGATTCCTTTAACAAGCTCCCTATATGGGTGTGGCTCCCTTATCTTCCGATACATCTGTGGCATGAGTCAATTTTTAAAACCATTAAAAATGTTATAGGGGATTTTTTATTTGTGAAAGAAGGTCTTATGGATTTTTAACACATGACTTGTGCTCACTTTCTGGTAGATTTGGATGTTTCTAAGGGCCTTCCTAAGGTGATTAGCCTAGAATCCCCAAGGGGTACCTAGACACAAATTTTGGATTATGAGGGGATCCCTTTTTAGTGCAAGAAGTGCCACCTGACGAGTCATATTGTTGCTTGGTGTGTAGCTGGGAAATCCAATTCCAAATGTCTACCTTCTTGGTGGCCTGAGGACTCCTCTGAACAAAATATTGACAAATAATCTATGGAAGCTCCGACTGATTCTGAGTCTGAGACTGAGGAAAGTATTCAATCTGATTCAGAGGTTGAAGATGATTCTTTGGTGAAAAATTCTAATGAAGCCCATGCGAAGGCAGTGGTTAGTGATTTTGCTAAGCTAGTGGTGGAGGTGGTGGTCTCTTCCCCTATTTCAAAGGATCCCTCTAAGATCCAGACTGTGTCTGGTTCTCACAAGGATTTTGTTGCAGCTTCTATGCCCACTGGGCTCCAAGGATCATTATCTTCTAAGGCATGGTTTGCTGAGGTAGCAAAGGTAGAGGATGGATGGACAGTAGTTAAGAGAAAGAATTCTAAGCTTTTGGTCCCCTCTCTAGATATGAATCTTTGGTCGTTTAAAAAAAAACCTTAATTCAAAAGGAATATCTAATGATCCCTTTTGTTGACTGGTTTTTTGGGGTCAGTTTACTGGTTGCTGTTCTGGTTTTCTGGTTACTAGTCTGGGAGGTTGTTCAGGTTGCTGATCCTATCAGTTTACTTTCAGACTAGTGTTTTTGACAGTTGTTTTAACTGATCATATATGTTGGTAATAGGTCCCTATAAAACTTGGTTTTGGTTCTTTTCTGTAAACAGGTTCCCTTTATAACCTGGTCGTGCTTTATAGTTTATCTTCCTCCTTGTTGTATAGGGTTTCGGGGTCCCTTCAAAACCTGTTTTCACCTTAATCTAAAACTTTTCCATAGACCTAACACATGGAATCAAACATAAATATGATCAGTTGGTATAAGCCATAAGGCAAAAGACATTTTAAAAAAAGATTGTGTTTTCCCAAATAAAGGCATAAATGATGATGAAAATAGATTGAATGAACAAAAAAGTGATAGTTTTTAATTTGGGTAGTTGATTAACCTAAATTATGTAACCCAAAAGAGAAATATCTATGTATCAATCCCTACAAAGCAAGGCCTAAACAGAAATCAATCAATGTTTGAATTTAACCTTAGAAAGGTTAATTGAAAACTCAATGTTTGAAAATTATGATTGGAATAAACATGTTAGACAAGATTGGATAGCATGACGATGCATGAACAAAGTCCAAATGGCATATGTGATATGGTTTGGTTGGTTTAAAACAATGGTTTTTGATACAAGTTCAAATAAGTCTTGAAATAAAATAAGCAACCTAATAGCATAAGCATGCTCTAATGATGCGATCAATGTTATGTTTCAAAGACTTAAAGGCTCACACTTGATAATGATGTGCGTAGCATAATAGTACCCATCTCAAACAATTAAAATACACACAAACATGTTTATAAAAAACTACAAGGCACAAGTGTGCTATAAAATGGCCAACATAATGCCTCTTTGATCAAGGAGTGATGTATAAACAAACTTGTTTTTGATATGGTTATAAACAAACACATAAATTTTAGTTTCAAAACACCAAATAATAAAAAGATAAGTGACCAAATTCAACTAAGCATAACATCCTAAAATCCTATCAAGGGTGTGGTAATGTGAGGTTGACTAAACTAATTATTTTTTGAATTTTCTAGATTGATCAATTGCATATGACTTTCACATCTGCATACAAAATAAACACATGTCATTTGAGTCCACATCATATGGCTTGTTATAAAAAGGTCTTTCCTTTTTTACAACCACTAAATTTTTTGCTTGTTTAGTTTAGTGTGATGTCTAACATGATCAAACATTATGGGTTTAACCTCTACTAATAGAGATGGTTTAACCGCTCAAACCATCATCCTAGTGAGGGGATCCCAATTTATATACCCCTCATGAAGAGGGGTTGAAGATGATATTAAGAGATGAAACCTCATGTCAAAGCTTCCCTAATGAACTAATGGGAGGTATTGACATCCCCCTCACAAGCCAAGATGCATGAAATAAATGACATAATAGAAATAATTTATAGTCGCCTCAAGATCACCTAATACTATTGTGAGTTTTGGGGGAGAGCTTCAAATGACATTCTTTCTATGTCTTGGATTAGGCTAAAAGTTTGATGAGATAGTGATTTTTATCCCTAATTTTTCTCATAGAGGATGGATGGGAGAGCATACACACACAATTGTTTTCACTAAAATACACAATCAACAATCAAGTTTATAAATAATTGAATTAAAGTTAATACGTTGCACCAAATTGAACATGGTTGATTAAATTCATTACTAGCCCCTTGGCTTTAGGATACATTGTTAAGCATGGGATATACTGAGAGAGGGGGTGAATCAATATATCATATATCTTATAAATATTTTACTCAATAAAATTTATTTTCTTTAACCACTTAATCATACATTCAAGATATGTAATAAAGCTGAAACAATAACATGCACCACATAAGAGAGAGATATACCAAATTTTTATGTGGAAACTCAATGTGAGAAAAACCATAGAGAAAAATCTCAAGTATATGAATGAGCACAAACTCAAATTTATAAAATTATCAAGCACCAACTTGTAGGAGCAACAACCCTTTGTCGAGTACCAACACAATAACTATTTGTGATCACCAACCCACAGGAGCACCAACCCCTCTTATATAAAACAAAAGTATCTCTTAATATTTCTTTCTCAATAAATGATATCACACTACTATATCTCTTTCTTTTCTCTCTTCTAATATTATACGTTAGATATAACATTTACAAACCATGCTCTTCCTTGCATATTACAAATGGCTTCACAAGCCTCTTTTTATAGCTTTCTAAATGACCATTGGCATTCACCCTTTGTGACCTTTTAATACACATATAAAATGATGCCAAACTTGTATGACCCTTCAAATTATATCATATGAAAAGTCATATGGTGACCCTTCATGGGAAAATGCATCATTTCCCCTTTTTATCTTTATTTGGTGACTTTTTAAATTCCTCAAGGTGACCCTTCATGGGAAAATGCATCATTTTCCTATTTTGTCTTTAGTGGTGACTCTTTGACTTCCTCATGGGCTCTCTTTTAACTTTATGCAACCAAAAATATATTCATTAATATATAACTAATATCAAAACACTTTAGCCAAGATATGAACATTAAAAACACCTTTAGACATTAAATGTTATAGGGCCTTTGTCAACAATAATATTAGACCTTTGACATCAATGATAATATTTCCAACATGCACAAATAAAAATAATTCCAAACCACCCAAAACTAAGTTGGCATTTTTGATCCCAAAATTTCCCTAAAGGGGATGGATGGGATAGCATATACCCACAACTCCTTATTTGCTAAACAAAAAATCAACAAATAATTTACATAAAAATGAACTTGATCAAAAAAACATATAAACTAACATTATGTTAAGCTCATTTAAAGGCACCAAAATAAAATGTGTTGTGAATTTTGGTCCATTGGATTTGATTATAAATTTTTAAAATTTTGAAAAAGCACCTAAAGCATAAAAAATGAACTACGTTCTTTTTAGATACCCAAAAGATGATGTAAGTTTGAAACAAGTTTAGACTTGATTACGTTCTTTATTATGCACCAATTGAAATGTTTAGATTAATGTTCATAGGAAACTTAAAAGTATTTTCATAAACACAAGATATAAAACATCTATGTTTTTAAACCCAAAGGTCCAATTGTGTGAGATTTGACTAGTTTGTTTTAAGCCCAAAACAAAGTGTGAAAGATTTGACTAATTCATTTTAAATGTAAATTAAAGTGTTTGTTAGTCAAATCAAACAATTCTATGTTGAAATGTTACTTTTTACCTTGAAAAAACAAGCGAGTAACCCCCTTATTAGAAGCACTTTCAAGTGTTAGCAAATGAGATTTTGTTTTGAGCTCTCAGGTTTTAGATTTAAGTAGAATCATCGCTGGTCAATAAAGA
This sequence comes from Torreya grandis, assembly GCA_037957365.1. NCBI lineage: Eukaryota > Viridiplantae > Streptophyta > Pinopsida > Cupressales > Taxaceae > Torreya > Torreya grandis. The sequence continues at coordinate 687,305 of JARHVA010005596.1, read as the reverse complement.
TCATTGACAATGACATGTCAACCTGAAGGCAAAACCACAAAAGATAAAAATGTTATATTAAGCAAAGATTAAAAAAATCTCAATTAAAAAACACAATAAATCTCAAAAAATAAAATAAATCTATGAAACATACAAATAAGTTAGAAGGTTGAAATAAAGAAAACCGAACACAAAATCATAAAAACCTGTAGTCAGTAATTTAGCCATAATTTTTAAAATATACACCTATTTGTCACTAAATTTTTTTATGTAAATTATAGATCTAGGTCTCACCTCTCTAAAAACATTTAGGACAAAATAGTGAATTAAAAAAATCTAATATCTCTTCACTAATTGTTTTTACCAAAAAATAAAAAGTGACTGTCACTAAAAGACTCAACTTATAAACTACACATCAGATTTTAATGAAAAATTGAGAGAGTTAAGATGAAATATTTTTAAAAACCCTATAAAAATTTTCAAAAAAATTAATAAATAGATTAAAAATAAGAGCTATTTTAACAAAAATAATTGTTCAAATATGTGGGATGTGCATTCAAGTCCCACTGAGTGTGTCATTTATGATCAAATAATTTGACAAAGAAAGGAGGTTAGATCAAGTGTTAGTAAATAAAACTATGAATTAAACACACTAACATCCTAACATCTTTAAACCTAGATCTTATGGGGAGATTAATTAACAAACAACAATTGAAAACCTAACTAAAATTCAAAGAACAATAATCTTTAACTTTCTTGAGAGCTCCAAATGATTTATTCATTTGGCTTGCTCGATTTATGCATAAAAAGTCTTCATCAATGACATATGGCTAACATCATCTCCTCTATGAAATATTATTGAATGTTTGGCTTGATTTATATGTCTTGGCTCAATTTTAAAATTATAACACTAGGCTTTTAGATTCATGAATCTATTCTTGCATTATAACTTTACTTTGATTGAGCTCTCTAAATGAAAAGCTCTAGGCTTGATTTTATAGGCTTTCAAATTCATTATAATGGGTGAAATATAACCATGGTTGAGTTTATTAAGCTTAGTTTAGTTTGTCATATTCTTAGAATATTCTTCTAGATATTTTCCAAAAATGACAACTCCCAAAGGTAATGATTGTATTCTAAGAGGTTCTAAGATGCTCTTAAATTTCTTTTTTAGTAATTGATTTATTAGCTCATGGGTAAAATCAATTAAGATTTAAAATTTATTTAACTTGACAATTGATTTTTATTAGGGTGTTCAAGTTAATTAATTCTTTTTAGGTATTTGGTCATTTGTTTAATTTTGATTAATTTAATGTGTGTATTGCCTTGTTTAATTAATCTAATAGTTCAAATTGATTTAATGCAAGGTTATGAAGCCAAATTCCAAACTAATTGAAATTATTAAGTTAAATGTTCAATTATTGGTAATAATTGGTCTAATAATCTGATGCAAATCCATTGGTGGCCAAATTTACATGTCTAAAGTTCTTATAGAACTTGAGAGAGAGAGGTCCAAAGGTCACAAGGACACTTGTCAAGCTAAGTAAAGGAGTTACTTGTGCATGAGAATAGGATATGGGATGAACCATTCAAATACATGGGATGGATTTAATGACACCGTTTAATACCTTTCATTGCCTTAACAGCATCAGGGACACCTTAAAATCAATTTCACTTAGAGTTTTCACACTTCTCACTAGTTTGGTCACTATGTCAGTTTTGACTCGTTGAGATAAATTAGTGTGTTTAAACACTTAGGATTTGTTATAAATAATTAAATGGACATGAGGGGTTATCCCAAGTACTAATACGTCTCCTAAAGTTAGTTTTGTTATTCCCAAAATCTGTCACTTGTTTTTGTGGACAACATGTCGACCATTTTAGTCCTGCAGGCCAAAATGATCTCTTCCTTTCTCAAAAAATGTTCTGAGCAAACAAGTTTTTCAATTAATCAAGCTTTTTCAGCTAAGTAAATTATAGGTTCAATAGGGGGGATTTCACAAGGAAATTTACAAACACTAATGTGTTTTCTAAACATTACAAGGACAGTTCAACGTCGAGGTTTGATCAAAAGGTTCATCGGCGTGGTTCAAAGAATTGGAATGAACCATTTAACCATTGAACCATTGAACTCTAAAATGTTCAAACAAGTTCAAAGGTTAAAATGGCTCAATAGGTTCAATGACTCCCAAAGGTTCAACAACTTTGAAATCTTCATAGATTTCAAAGTTCATAGTTCAAGCGGAAGATTCCAAAAGAAGTTCAAGTGAAAGGTTCAAGCGAAGGTTCAAAAGAGTTCAAATAATATGGAACAAACCTTTGAACCAATGAAATGATGAACCATTGAACTCCCAAAGAGTTCAAAGTGGTTCAAAGGTTCAAACAATTGGTTCAATGATATGTTGAAATCCAAAAATATACTAAGTGAATGTGGCTCTTTGAAAGAAATATTAAACTGACAAGCTGATTGAACTGCCTGAACTATTGAACCAGTGCACTCTGAAAGGTTCAAGGTTCAAGGTTCAAAGTGGTTCAAGTGACCAACGATCAATGACATCATCATGGACATCAAATTTAGGGTTATGAAATACCCATTGATTTTCAAATATGGCACAAACCTGAGAACAAACTCAGCGACCACCTGAGGAAAGAGCCAAAAGAGCCAGCAGAAAGTGAGAAGATAGCCTGAGAGCTTAGATCACTAAGAAGAGACAAAATATAGAAAGGAAAGAGGGAACTATATAGAGAATCTAGAAATATTTACAAAGAGTTATTCTAGTAGGTGGAGTAGTCCACCAGGTGGACATTAGAGTGCGCGAGCATTCAATGGGGCAACCTATTTTTCTCCCTTTGAGTAAAAGTGAATGGACAGTCATGTTAATATCTTGAAGAGGACCATGTATCCCATACTTTGGAGGAGACATTTGAGATGAATTAGAACACCAAAGTTAAGGCTGATGACCTGTTCCAGTATGGCCACTTCACATAATTTCAAATGCATTCAAGGCATTGAATGCAACATGGGCCATTTCCTAGAAACAAGTGCTAAAGTATTTATTTTGGTTGTTATATATTGTAATATCTCATTTTATGCAAGGGAGATCTCTTGATTATCAGAAGCAAAACTCTACCCAAATTGAAAGGCATTCCTAAGACTTTAAGCTCAAATTGTTAATCATATTTTATCAAATGAATGAGAAAGCAAGTGACCTTCAGACTTTATGTTGAAATAGCTTGTGTTATATAGGAAATTGTTCATATGTCTATTTCCTAAATACAGTCTTGTCCATTTAATCAAATAAATAGAATTAGTGAAAATAATCTAAAAGGTGTCCTAAAGCTGACTGTGGGAGACTTTGTGCTTCCACAATTGTCTTTAGTCAGTGTTTTATGTTTCAGTGAAAAAGATATTTTAGAGACTTTGAGCTCCCATTATCCTTTGTAACCTTTTATCTTATTTTAGTTGAGGTGGAGACTTTGTGTTAAATTTCATTCTACTATGTTACTACATCTTATTTTAGTAGGAGAAGCAATGAAAGACTTTGTGCTTTCATGGGTTTCTTGTGGTTACAGTTACTACCCAAGAAGTCTTCCTCTAATTTTTTGAACATCATTTCTGAAAGAAGAGAAATGCCTTCAATAATTACCTAGGAATTTTCCTTTACTCTGTGAACATCATCTCTAAAAAAAGAGAGATGGATGGTGTTTTCTCACCCGAGTCTATTTTTAGTTTATACTAGTATATAGTGGTTTATAGGGAACCTCACATTGATGAGAGGAGAGATTTATCTCATTATGCTATGGTAAACCTACATATTTTGCTGATCAAATATATTTATGTTGAGGTTGATATACCTATTTTTTTGTTAATTAGCTGGTGAAAAAATATTCACCCAATAATTTTTTTGTGACTCCACTGGGAAGAATGCACAGTTTGAAGCCTCAAGCTTCAAATTGAAGTAGTTCCAATTCTTTTCCATTTCCATTTTACACTCTGGTAGATCCATGGTATACATGAATATAGAGAGCTCAAGGTATTTTTGACCCTGTATTTGAGTTTGTGTGGAAAAATAACTTTGATCTTTCTCCTCCACAAACTCACCTTTAGCAAACTAAGAGTTTTCCTCCTACCAACGTTAGGTCTCCAATACCAGGCAAAACTTTTCTTTCCTTTGCTAGCAGAGCTTTTTCTATACATACCACACCAAGATTTGTTATCCCTCCTTTCCATTGTCATATCTGGAAGCTCAAGGCCCCTAGGTTAACACCTTTCATCCCCTAAATCTAACTCCACCCTTACATGAACTACCTCACAGTTCAAGGAAGAATTTCCCCAAGTTCTTTGGTGATGGGAGAGTTCATCCTAATGAGCTTATTGCAGCCTTCTACATAGCTTTTGGTCTGATAGGCATGTAATATGAAGACATAGTAGTCAAACTATTTGTATAAATGTTATAAGGTGTTATTACAAAATGGTTCTATCATCTGCAAGTGTAGACTGTAACTGACTAGAACACTCTCAAAGCCAAGTTTGAAGCTAGATTCAAACCTACAAAAGATGCACATGCCTTGTTAGCTCATCTTACACAAATTAATAAGGATCCTCATGAACCTATGCGAGACTTCATTGCTAAATTTGATAAGCTGAGGAACAAGATTCCTATAATTTCTCAACCAACACCTAAAAATCTTAAATGCTTCTTCATAAATTCTCAGCTTCCTAAAGTGAGTTTTTTATTGAGGTAGTCTGGATACATAGACCTTCTTATAGCTCAAGATTTGGCTACTAAGGTTAAAGATGATCTTATCCTAGCAGGAAAGATAAGAAGAGATCCTAATAGAAATAAATATTCTTCATCTTCTGAATATTCTTCTATAGGCACCACTGATCCTATGGTACAAAAGCTAGTAAATGAATTACTAGCTCTAAAAAAGTAAATGGCACAAGGGATGTTTGCTCCTCCTTATCAAGATATATGAAGGAGGACATTTCCCAACCAGTTATATCAAGGCAATGCTACCAGAAATCAAGGGCAACCAAATCATCTTCCTCACCTATAGGGGAAGCTTGCCATTGAAGTAGCAACAGCTAACTCAACAATTGGTTATCATGAATCTGAACATGATTCCTCTTTCAAACCTGAGTTTGATCAAGAAGATGATGCTAATCTCTTCACAGATGGAGAAGATGAATTAGCTGGAGACTCTAACATTAGTTTCCTAAATTACCAGGATGAAGCTCAAAGGGAGAAATGTTTGATGGATCATACGTTGTATTTACTAGGTCCCAGAACCAGTCAAATCAACAAGCTGATAAGGGGAAAATAGGGGAAGAATCTCAACCAGTAATTTTAATTGGTAAATAAGGGACTTCTCTACCTTTCCAATCAAAAGACTCGGTGATCACTAAAAAATTAAGTACCTCAAATATTCTTATACCTTCTACTTCAAATTCTTAGATCAGTACCACACCCCCTAAAAACCAAAATGATAGACTTTCTTCCTCTATTCCTAGTCTATTTCAGTCATTTGATATAATTGACCATACTAAAAAGACCAAAATTCAAATGACTGAGTTTGAATATTTACAAGCCAACGCTAATCAGTTAGATAAGTTAGTTGAATATGTGAATAATAAAGCCATCCTTACAGAACCAAATGTTCCAAAGGTGACTCCCACATCCACCCTAAATAACCTTGCCATTACTCCTCTTGTTGCCCCTAGAAAAATAGAACCTTGCTATGTTTCCCTATTGATAAATAGACACAAGCTGAGCAACTGCATAATTGACTCAGGAGCTTCAGACAATGTCATGCCTACTAAGGTGGCAAAATATCTTGGCCTCACTTTGACTAAAAATTTTGGGAGATGTTTCTCCATGGAAAACAAATAAGTGCCTCTATTGGGTCAGATCAAAGATGCTCAATTTGCATTTGTAGCTTTTCTATAAAAAAGGATTAAAATGACAGTCCTAGTGGCTGAAGTTCTAGCTTCTTATGGCATTCTGCTTGGTTGAAATTTCTACAAGGATGTTGGTGTTAATTTGAGCATGGACCTATCTAAGGTGAGGATACCTATGAAAGGCATCATGTAAAATCTACTTCCTGAGGAGTCAAAGTACATTGTCACCCAAACATCAACCCCTGAAGCTCAAATTCTATTTGAATATTTAGGAATGGGTAAATCCTTCCTATCCATAGAGGATGTTCCTATGTCATCAAATGAAAGTCCAATAGGTGACAATCCAAAAAAATTAGACATGAAACTTAAAGAATTGGTAGAGCACAGTTTAGGTGCAAAAGAATCCTCCCTCCCTAACAAAGAGAAATCTAAGAAAAGATCAGTTTCTGATGATGTCTAGATTCTATAATTTGATGGTAGTTCTTCTTCTACCACTTTTGGAGCAAGAATTGTTTTGATATCTTCTTAAGGAGATATTTTCCCCTATTCATACAAGTTGCAGTTCAACAACACCAACAACACTACTGATTATGAATCTTTGTTACTCAGGTTGAAGGTAGCTCAAGATAAAGGTGTTAAACTTCTTCATGCCAAAGGAGACATTGAACTGGTGGTTTATCAGGTGAAAAACCTGTATCAAACCAAGAATGAAATATTGTGTCATTACTGCAATCTGGTATGGGACTGTATGAAATATTTGATGCTTTCAATATCTCTATCGTGCCCAGAGAGTTCAATGATTGAGAAGATTCATTGGCTATTTTTATGACCCTCATGGTTCCTCACCTTGATTTCAAAGGGAACAAGTACACTATCAAATTGGTCTTTCAAACAAGTGTGCCTGATAACACCAACTATTGGTAGATATTTAATGGTGATAACCAAATCATTGCCTTTCTAGAAGAAATGGATAGCTTTGAGGAGATTTATTTTGAAGGGAGTAAGTCTCCACCATGGGAATCATCTCATGAAACAAATTCAAATGCTAGTGAAGAATTCCTTCATCTCAAAGGGAATAAAATCCCAAAAGGATTGGTTTCCCTTTAGAAACTATTTGATAAGTATGATAGGTTCATCAAGTAGCAATAAATGGATTCAAGTTCCTCTCAAGAGTTTGATCAAATAAATTTGAGTATTAAAGAAAATCCCAAGATGGTCAACATTAGAAAGTGTTACACTCCTGATAAAAAACTCAAATTCATTACTCTACTTCACCATTACATTGATATTTTAGCGTACTCTTATGATGATCTGAAGTCTCTCAAGCTTGAAGAAATTTAGCATGAAATTCCTCTCAAAATTGGTTCATTACCTCACAAGTAGAAATCAAGACAGTACAACCCTAAGATATCAGGTACTATTCTATCTAAGATTCAAAAAATGTTAAATGCAAGGATAATTTTTCTAATCCATCATTCCACTTGGATTGCTAACATAGTCCCTGTGAGAAAAAAGAATGGAGAAATTCCCCTTTGTGTTGATTTTAAAAACTTGAATCAATCCTCTTTAAAGGACAACTACCCCCTACCCATCATAGATCAAATCTTGTAAACAGTGACTAGTTCAGAGATGTTATCAATGTTAGATGGTTTTTTAGGGTATAATCAAGTGGAAGTTGGTTAAGCAGACCAACATAAGATTGATTTCACTACACCTTGGGGCACCTTTACATATCATAGAATGTCTTTTGGTTTGATCAATGCTAGTGCCAACTTTCAAAGAGCCATGGATCTTGCCTTTAAAAATGAAATAGGGAAGTTCATTTTGGTATATCTTGATGACCTGACTATCTTTTCCAAACATCACCCTGATCATGTGCACCATCTACAATAAGTATTAGAATGATGTCGATAGAATGGCATTTCCCTTAATCCTAAAAAATTAGTTTTTGGGGTTACAAAAGGGAAACTTCTTAGTCACATCGTATCTTGAGAAGGCATAAAATTTGACTCAGATAGAGTCAAATCCATCCAAGAACTTACTCTACCTACTAGTAAGACTACAGTTCATTCTTTCTTCAAAAAGGTGAATTTTATACGAAGATAAATTCCTGAGTTTGCAAAAAAAACTCACCATATCATTGACATGATGAAGGGAAAAGCTAATTTTCACTAGAATTAAGAAGGAAAGTCGGTATTTCAAGATATCAAGAAAGCTATCACCCATGCCCCAGTCCTAGTTTGCTTGGATTACACTAAAGACTTCATAATGTACAGTTATGCTTCTAAACACACACTTTCATCCATTCTAGTTTAGCAGAACAAAGAAGGTATGGAATCTCCCATTTCATTCATGATTTGTCCTCTTAAATCTCATGAATTGAAATATTCAAACATGGAGAAGCATACTTATGTTATGGTTAAGGTGGTGAAACACTTATATTTCTACATCTTGAACTCACACACTGTTACTCTGGTACCTGATACCATAGTAAAGTCCATTTAACTCAATAGGAGTTTGGTACAAGAAGGGGAAATTGGATTACTAAAATATAGGAGTTTGATCTTGTTATCAAACCTATGAAGCTTGTGCAAGGAAGAGGCCTCTACTAATTAATTGTTGATAACATACCAAAGGAAATAGGGCATGAAAAAACAAAGGTTAAAGGCATACCTATAGTTATCTTTGTCACTACTACAGATGAGTGGTACTCTAATATCACTCATTTTCTTACCTATGGTAACTGTCCTACCCACTTGTCTTGTAAAGAAAAGATAACTGTTAAATTGAAGGCTGCTAACTATGTCCTGTGGGACAATTGTTTGTACAAGAGGAGCCTTGGTGGGGTATTCCTTCATTGTGTAGACAAAGTGCAGTAGTCCAAACTTTTAGAGTCTTTCCACAATATGGACTATGGTGGAATTTTTTTACACCTATGACTGCTCATAAGATTCTATGAGCCATGTATTATTGTCCTACTCTGTTTCAAGATACATACACCTAGGTGCATAGATGTGAGCTATGTCAATAGTTCACTGGGAGACTAAGTTGGTTGCATTGCCTCTCAAGATGGTGGTGATCAAAGAGCCATTTCAATAATGGGGTATTGATTTCATTGGCACTGTAAACCCATCCTCAAGTGTTGAACATGACTATGTTCTCACAGCCATAGAGTACTTCACCAAGTGGGTGGAAGCCATTCCAACCAAGCATGTTACTACAGAGGTGGTATGTAATTTTCTCAAGGAAAATATTATTTTCTAGTTTGGGGTCCCAACCAAGATTGTAATAGATAATGTAGCATGTTTCTCTTCTCATGAGATTACCTAGTTTTTCTATAATTATGGGATTACCCTCTCCCACTCCTCTGACTATTTTTTGCAAGGAAATGGTCAAGTAGAATCAAGTAACAAGAATCTGGTGACCATTATCAGGAAGCTGGTAGATGACAATCAGAAAACCTTGCATAAAGCATTGTTTGATGCTTTATGGGTAGACAAGATTACACCTAAGAGGGCAATAGGTATGTCACCATTTCAACTTATGTATGGTTTAAATGCAGAGATACCAATCACCCTGGAACTACCAGCACTAAAGTTGGTGAAGGCTGTCAAAGATCAAACATTTGAAGATTCTATTGACAAGAGGATCATGTGCTTGACTAAACTAATTGAGTAGCGAACTATGGTGATAGACCATATTGCTACACATCAAAGTTTGGTAAAGAAGCTCTTTGACTAGAGAGCAAGGATTCATGATTTTCAGATTAGAGATCAAGTCTTGTTATGGGACAAGACAAGAGAACCAAAAGGGATGTATGGAAAATTAGATTCCCTATGGAGAATTCCATTTTCCATTCATAGAGTAAATGGTGAGAATAGTTTCTTGCTGAAGTATCAATATGACACACCATTTTCATTACCTCATAAGGGGTAGCATCTAAAGCACTTCAATCATTGAAGTATTAGATAAGATCGGTTGTATATTTGTATAGTCTTTAGTTTTTTTTTGTGTTGTTCATTTTCATTTTCATTTTTTAGCATATTTATTTTTGGGTGACATGACTCTGTAGCCCAATGGCATAGATAAAGGGACTAAGAGTTTGGATTCTACTCCCTTTGATCATTTTTACAATTGATGAAAGTTCCCCAACTGGAGCCAGCTGTTGTTCCCAAAATCTATCACTTGTTTTTATGGACAACATGTCAACCATTTTGGTCCTACAGGCCAAAATGATCTCTTCCTTTCTCAAAAAATGTTTTGAGCAGCCAATTTTTTTAGTTAATCAAGCCTTTTTAGCTAAAGAAATCATAGGTTCAATAGGCAGGCTTTCACAAATAAAGTTCCAAACACAGGCATTTCCTAAACGTTACAAGCATGGTTTAATGCCAAGGTTCGATCAAAAGGTTCATTGGTGTGGTTTAAAGAGTTGGAATGAACCATTGAACCATTAAACCATTGAACTCCAAAATGTTCAAACAAGTTCAGAGGTTCAAAGGGTTCAATGGGTTCAATGACTCTAAAAGCTTCATAGAGTTCAAAGTTCAAGTGGAAGATTCTAGAAGAATTTTGAGAGGAAGGTTCAAGTGAAGGTTCAAAAGAGTTCAAATAATATGGAACAAACCTTTGAACCAATGAACTAATGAACCATTTAACTCCCAAAGAGTTCAAAGTGGTTCAAAGATTCAAACAATTGGTTCAACGATATGTTGAACTCCCAAAATAGACTAAGTGAACGTGGCTCTTTGAAAGAAATATTGAACTGACAAGCTGATTAAACCACCCAAACTATTAAACCATTGAATCGATGCACTCTGAAAGGTTCAAGGTTCAAGGTTCAAAGTGGTTCAAGTGACCAATGACTGGTGATGTCCACATGAATGTCAAATTCAGGATTATGAAATAACCTTTGATTTTCAAATATGGCATGGACCTGAGAAAAAACTCAGTGACCAGCTGAGGAAAGAGCCAAAAGAGCTTGCAAAAAGTGAGAAGATAGCCTGACAACTTAGATCACTAGGAAGAGATAAAATACAACAAGGAAAGAGGGAACTATGTAGAGAATCTAGAAATATTTGCAAAGAGTTATTCTAGTAGGTGGAGTAGTCCACTAGGTGGACATTAAAGAGCATGAGCATTTAATGGTGGGGCCTATTTTTCTCCCTTTGAGTAAAATTGAATGGACAACCATGTAAATATCTTGAAGATGACCATGTGGCCCATACTTTGGAGGAGACATTTGAGATGAATTAGAACACCAAAGTTAAGGCTGATGACCTATTCCAGCATGGCCCCTTCACATAATTTCAAATGCATTCAAGGCATTGAATGCAACATGGGCCATTTCCTAGAAACAAGTGCCAAAGTCTTTCTTTTGGCTACTATATATTGTAATCTCTCATTTTATGCAAGGGAGATCTCTCGGTTATCAGAAGTAAAAATCTGCCCAAATTTAAAGGCTTTCTTGAGACTCTAAGCTCAAATTGTTAATCATATTTTATCAAATGAATGAGAAAGCAAGTGACCTTTCAGACTTTATGTTGACATAACTTGTGTTATCTAGGAAATTATTCTTATGTGTGTTTCCTAAATATAGTCTTATCCATTAATCAAATAAGCATAATTAGTGGAAATAATCAAAAAGATGTCCTGAAGCTGATTGTGGGAGACTTTGTGCTGCCACAATTATCTTTAGTCTATGTTTTATGTTTCAATGAAAAGGATATTGGAGAGACTTTGAGCTCCCATTATCCTTCATAACCTTTTATCTTGTTGTAGTTGAGGTGGATACTTTGTGCTACACTTCATTCTACCGTGTTACTGCATCCTATTTTAGTAGGATAAGCAACGAAAGACTTTGTGCTTTCATGGGTTTCTTGTGGTTACAATTACTACCCAGGAAGTCTTCCTCTAGTTTTCTAAACATCATTTATGAAAGAAGAGAAATGCCTTCAACAATTACCCAAGAATTTTTCTTTACTCTATGAACATCATCTCTAATAAAATAGAGATGGATGGTGTTATCTCACCCGAGTCTATTTTTAATTTATATTAGTATATAGTAGTTTATAGGGAACCTCCCCTTGATGAGAGGAGAGATTTATCTCATTATGTTATGGTAAACCTACACATTTTATCGATCAAATCTCCTTATGTTGAGGTTGACATACCTTTTTTTTGTTAGTTAGCTAGTGAAAAAATATTCACCCAACAGATTTCATCTTTAGAATCCTCTTAGAACCTACAAAACAAATAAAATAATCAAAAGTACCCTATTTTGTACCCTATATGTATAATTTTGTACAATACAAAAGTATGGAGAGTATCTTGAGAGAGTCTCCTAATATTTTAAATTGTCATCTTATGCAAAATATTCCATTAGATCAGATCTCCAACCTCATTTCCTCAAACTAGTCACTATCAAGGGTTTGCAAGGGTTTTGGCCTATTTTGACCTTTTAGGATTTTTTCATAGAAATTTGATGTTCAAACTATTAAAAAAATTCCAAAAGAATATTTTTTATGACCCATACTAACACATATAAACTTATTTGGCCCCCATATAAAGTACCAAGAGAGATATGAACTCCCAAAGCTAGCCTATCGAGTTCTTCTCTCCATTCCAACAGGCCTGAGTTATTCTTGAGCCTAAAAATGGATTCATTTTGGTTTTATTTGCGCACACACACACACACACACAATATATATATATATATATATATATATATATATATATATATATATATATATATATATATATATATATATATATATATATATATATATATATATATATATATATATATATATATATATATATATAACATATCTTATATGACCTCAAAAACATGTCTCAATGGGTTTTAATTCATATCTCATGTTATAAGTGTGAATGACCCTCATTTGGATACTAGGACTAAACCATGTCCAATAGGCCTGCCTACAACCCTTTATGTTATAGGGCATCCAATTTGAATTATTTTCATTCCATAAGATTGATCACCTCTATTAATACCCTATTAAAATTCCCCAATTCATTTGAATTCTCTACCAAGGTTTGAAAGGAAGTTGGCCCCCCATTTGGATTTTAAGCCTAGATATACCTATCTGCATACTTGAGGTTTTGGAAAACCCTGGTTAGTTCCATCCTTCTATGAATAGTTATTAATATTTTCCTAGGATATATATAACTCCACAAAAATATTTTCAAGGTCAAAACAACCCCTAGTTAATCCCTTTATACACTTTCCTCTAAACCTACTAGTTTTGCATAAAGGGAAGTGCCCTCTATCTGAGATTTAAAAAAGGGTAATTCCTATATTTTCTCAAACAAAATTCATATTTTAGGGCCTTAATAAAGTTATAAAGGTTTTATATACAAATTTTTATCTTCTAACCAGGTCATTTGATCCCCTAATCTCTTCAAGATCCAAGACAGACTCTTTTTATGATAGAGTATGCACAATGCTTCTTGGCATAGACTATATTGCCTAATTAGCTCCTTATATCTATTTGTATTCAATGTTAAGAGTTAATTGAGACCATAATGATCAATATTAATGTTTTTTATGTCTATTTCATCGTCTTAACTTTCCATACATACCTCTTACTGCTTAACCCTCCATCTCACTATTTTAGACTACAGACTATACTTCTTATATTGGAGGGTCTTTATAGGTATTCTTATATTGAATTTGGCTTTGGATACATACATAAGACCTATTACACCATTATTATATCATTTTTTATGTGTTTTTACCTCTTCATTCATGTTTGGAAAATACCAATCACCAAGGAACATCTCCCTCTAGCTCACTATTGCAGACAGTCAAACATAGTTGGTTGTAGGTTCTCATTATCAAATAAAGGGGTATTTGAAGGTGTTTATAGGATGAAAAAATATATATTCTATATTATTATTTTTTAATTAATGTTCCACCAATTTCACATCATACTTTAGCTTATTATGCTCTAGGTTTTCAAGAAGGAACACTTTTTTAAACTTTACCCTTGGTTGGTTATAGGTGCTTGCCCAGGCCTGCAAGTGTTCACTACCAACTTAGGATTTTCAAAACCTTAGATTAACTCCTTTGAAGCCATTAATTTAATTTTATGTTTTTTAAACCTATTTTAAATCATTTTTTTATCTCTTCCTCAAGAATCTCAACCCTTTTACTCTCTGCCTGCAATAGTCATCTTCAGTGGTTATAGGTATCTCTCTAATAGGACCTTGATCATGATGTGTAGAGACCATTTTTGAATTTTTAGAGTCACATAAAATATAATCATGACTATATTCACCTTGAAATGTCTAAAACACCATCAAAATACCATGCTTAGGTTACCGTCAGTTGTAAGTGGGTATTTAGGCTATTTGTACTGACTGTAGGTGTGTATGGGAGGTAAACATACTATATCATCTCCTTCTGATGATATGTATGCCATAATTCCATATTATGTCATATAAAACCATTATGGTGGCATGCTCTCATTTTAAAATTTTGATTGAATAGGTCTTTTTTTAACTCACACCATGTAAATACCACTGACTAAAAATACTATATAAATATGGAACTTTGGCCCATCTAAAAACCAATCTCCACTGCTAATTTATCCTTCAAACTTTAAAGAGTTCTTGTACTATGTGGATACTATAATAAATGGTCGCCTATATGTCACAAACCCATTTATAACCTTGCTACATGGTATTTACAAGAGGACCCAAGCTTCTATTTTGCATTTTTAGGGAAAACAATCTTAAACACAGTCAATTGACTCTTTAGCATGGTTTTCAACCTCTATTTTCTCATTTAACCTTGAAAATAGGTATAAAATGGAGTTAAATTGAACACTAGTACCTCAAATATAGTTTCATCATCTATTTTAACATTTCAAAATGGTTCCTTTGCTCTTTGTTAGGTTGCTTGAAGGTAGACTATAAGCTACATACAGACAATGAGCACAAACAGTCAACATACTCAAATAAATATGCCTTTAAAAATACACTCCCTTAATGGAATTAAAATGCAACATCAAGATGTATAAAATCGTGAAATAAGCTCCTATGCTCCATTTCAATGTTTTTCCTTCATGAGATTCTTGTACACATTCATTAATGGTTGCCTGACTGTGAATGTTCCATATCTACAAACTCATGGAAATTGCCTTGAAGAATGAATTTTTAAATGTAAATATAATCTATATCACATTTAAAACATGTTAAAGGTCCTATCACAACCCTCTGAATCTAGGATCAATCATAAAGATCTTGAAAATGGTGAAAAGATGCCTGTAACATAGCAAAGTGCCTCCTCCTACAACTGAAGATGACTCACATATCAAAACATCATGAAACATGAAAACAAGAATGGAGAGAACTATATAATAAATTCAACATCTTATTAAACCAATATTAGTAACTAGTTTATACATAGTTGTCCAAAATGAGTCAAAACCTATAAGGTGTACAAATTGATAAGCAAAAAAACATAGTCAGATTGTAAAGGTCAGTTCATAAATAATGGTTAACCAAAATTATAATTTATTTTATGTAAATTGATATATATTAGTGTAATACCACCTCCCAAAAGCATTTGACCTAAAACCTCTTTCACTGACCGTAACAAGCATGAACCTATTGATCACTTCTACATGTCTAGAAAGGAAAGAAAAGAGTAAAATAGTTTTGGGCCTTTTTATCACTTTTAGAGCATGTCAAGAATTTATGAGTGTGAGGAAGATGAATAGTTATATTACAACCTTCTCCCATGTGGCACACTTCCCCATGATCTGTACAAACATCAAACTCTTCTCTTTTCCTAAAAAACTATCGTTTCTTCTCAAGAACTTTCCACTTTTTAGTTATGTCAGTTGATTAAGACCTCTTAGGACACATGGAATGTTACATCACCTCTTGAAACCTTCACATTTCCAAAGATTTTATATAACCTATTAAATTCTTTATTTATGACCTCCAAAATGACTCAAAATGATATAAGGACTAAAAGACTAATGACTAAGGCTAAGATGACACTAAATGACATCAAATAACTTATAATACACCTCATGACAATATATTATACCCAATAAACCATATAAAAGTCAATTTTTTACCTATAGGAGTCCCAATTTGCCCTGTAGGGTCAAATTTGGTCAATAATACCACCAAAAAAGGAATTAACATTCAAGATGGAGATGAAGCCTAAGAAGAAGTTCCAAGGTAATAAATTCAAAGAGGATGACATATATAAAATTGATGAGGATGAACTAATTCCTTTGATTACTAGTAAATTAAACACAAGCTTAGGGAAGTATAAGGGTAAACTACCCTTTAAATGTTTCAATTATGGAGAGATAAGACATTTTTCTGGTAAGTGTCCTCATAAGAATGATAACAATTATGATGAAAATCATGGTGAAGGCCAAGATGAAGAAAAGAAGACATACAAGAAGAAATTATTTAGAAATTTTAACATCAAGAAGTCTTTAAAAAATAAGAAGAGTCTCTACACCAAAGAAGATTGTAGCATATCAGATGAGAATGAATATAGTAACTTAGCATATGATTATGAAGATGATGGTCCTACTTAAGATGAAGCTCTATTCATGGCTGAGGAAGGAATTTGCTCACATCAAAATAAGTCTACTTGGAGTGATTCAAATAATGATGAAGATGAGGTGGACTATGAGATTGTATTGATGAATGTTCTTATAAAACTAAAGGTTGAGGAGGAGATCAATAAGAAGATGAAATCGAAACTCAAGGACTATGAGAAGTAATTCAGTGTGTATGAGGAAATAATGAATGAAGACACCATGGATCATGAAGATATAATCAAGCATCTTAGTTTTCAATTGGAAATTTTATCTACAAGCCTAAAAGCTAAAGAAGATGAATTCAAGGTATGTTTCTAAAATTGAGTCTTTGAAATCTGAGTTAAAAATACATCTAGTAAGGTGAAGACATTTATGATATTTGAAAAGAGCTCATGTGATCTAGACAATATTTTTAATGGTCAAATCATGCTAGTGATAGAACTGGTCTTAGATATAAATAAAAACAAAAGAATTTAACTCAAGACAAGATGAAGACTATTATGACCAAGGATAATCATACTTTGAAGACAAACCATCAAATAAGGATTGAAGTTGTTAGTAGAATGAAAAAAATTAGATCAGATATCCAAATTCCATGAGGTATGCAAGATTTAACGGTTACTATTACACATGTAATTAATTTGGTCATAGGGCTAAAGAATGCAAGAGATCTGTTAGAAATGAGTTTACATGGAATTATGATGGGGTCATTAATCAAAAGGTGTGAATAGAGTTAAGTTATTTATATGCCATGAAATAGGACATGTTACAAATTTGTATCCAAATAATGTTAAGTCAAGATACATTTCTTGTGAAAGGTATGGTGTGTTATAATTTTGAAAAGAGAGGTCACATTACTAGGTTCTAGAAGCAAAGGTCTATAAGTCAAAATAGGTTTAATCAGGCTCCTAGAGTGCAAGGAAGAATCCAAAGGTAACAAGTGTGAGTCATGATGAGTCTATAGGTCCAAGTAATCTATTTTCTATGTTGGAGAATGCTTCAAAAGTTGAAGAGTGCCAAGGGCTCGCATTGTCTACTCATGTTGAGAATAAAGAGATCTAGCTCAAAGAAAAGACTAAGATGCTAGTTGAATCTAGTCCTAAGGTATGTATGTATCCAAATGAACATCCTATTATTGTTTATCATGTATCATGCAAATAACATCAATTGTTTGTGCCTAATGATGAGGTTTCAAGTTGCAAGGAATATTTTATAGATGAAAAGGTATGTCATGAATCTTTGTTGTCTCCATATATTATCAATCTAATTCTAGAAGAAAAGGAGAATGTTTTAGTGGTTGATTATTTTTCTTATCTTAAGCCTAATAATAATAACAAGAACTACAAGTATTAGATGACTAAAAAAGAGACAAAATATGAGGAGTTATGGGCAACTCTTGATTTTACACCATGGTAGAGCATTGTGGCATAGAGGAGGTATTTGTTTATGCTTCTTAAGAGACTCCTTCTAGTGGAGAAGTAAGTTTGTGTTCTCAAGATTATATTGTCAATCTAAATAGAGAATTGTGTTGATCTTATAAGGTCATTGGCTAAGGGGGAGAAATAAGTTCATGACCTTGTTTTAGAGATCTTGGAAGGAGCTATAATACAAGATTAGAATGAGTATTTTTAGATGGCATAATGAGTTTGATTCATTATAAAATAGTGTTTGGTGCTCCTAAAGGTCTATGTACTTCTTTGTGATGTGCTTTAGGTGTTTTGTGGTCTGATGGTATCTTGAACACAAATTGAATATTTTTGAGTGTTCTTGGTTCTCTTAGTTTTGGCTTAATGACAAGCAGGCCTAAAATAGATTATAGGATGTATCAGTTTTCAAAGGTATAGAGGATCAAACTTTGGTTCATAAGTGTGTAATGGGTGTCTCTTGGTGTGAAATAAGTTTTAGAAGTGTGTGTTGACTAGGAGGTTTGTTGACCTTGTTGTTTTTAAGATTCTAGGGTGTTGGGCTATGCTAGAAAAGTTGTTTGTATTTTAAATTGAGGTCTAAATATTTTTAATATGTTTAATAGGCCAAATGGGTGTTTAAATAAATATTCATTTAGAATTTAAGGTTTATGGTTCTCAAATTATTCAAATTTTTATCAATATGGAGGGTTAATTAGATAGTAGGTTTGTGAAGGAAGTATGTTGAATAGGATTATCTTGGTGATGAAAAATGGTATTCTTGAGGGGGAATATGAGAGTGCTTTAGATATAAAATTTCAAGTCTTGAAGATGTGTCTACTAAAAATTGTGGGATCTACATGTTCCATGTAGGGCTATAAGGAGGCTAGACAGGCCTAGTTTGAAGAAGAGTGTTTTTTTGCTTATTTTATTAATAAAATAAAAAATCAAGGTATGTTTGTTTCAATTAGAGTTATAAATTTTGTTGAGAGAATGTTTCCTATTTTTTGAGTGGCATGAAGTTTTGTTGATGGTCTTTATGGTATCTTGAGAGAGAAGGCTAGTAAAGCATGTATGATGGTTCTTCATGGTGTGTGGAGATATGAAGATGATCAAGATGTGAAATGTCTTAGAAATATTAGGGGGAGTCCCTCTCAGATTTTTTGTGGTGAGTTCCATCAAATTATAATGATTTTGTGTGTTCTTACTTCATTTGTTGCAGTCCTTAGTTGAAGAGAATGTTGGCATAGAACAAGAGGATGTTGTCAAGGCAAGGAGAAGTAGGTTTAAGGTAAGGGGAAGTTTTAATAATATTTATAAGATGGTAATTTCCTATTTTATGGTCTTTTCAAGTCTTTATTATCATTTGGTTCCCACTTTGTCATTGTGTCAAAGGGGAAGAAAGTTCTTATTGTGGGAGTGCTTAAAGAGAATGAAGGTGAGTTATATATTGCTATATATGATGGTTGTTGACATCAATGACAAAGGGGTATATTGTTGTAGAGTTGTTAATGATGTCATGGTGATGTCATTTAGGTGTCCTGATGAGTGGATGAAATGCCTTGATAGTCTATGTGATAATATTAAAGTGTGCAATATGTTTGCCCTAGTATGCTTGAAGTATGATTGGTTGATCTTCTATTTTGGCATGGTTATAAATATTTATGGATGGTTATGGTGATTTGAGGACGTGAAATATGTCCCTAATATTTTTTCAATGCTTTGAGTGCTTGTTTTCATAAGTTTAATTCATTTGGTTATCCATAGTTTTCATATAAATGCTTTGGCTCCACTAGCAAAAAATCTGAGTAGGCAGTTTGATGACATCACCATTATCATGTATAGATGAGTCAAGAGGAAATGGTCATATGGGTTTGTTTAGTATTGTTCCTAGTTCATATTCTTTAAATCTCAGGTCATTCACCTAATCATGTCAAAATATATGCATGTGTGAAGCTAGGCCCCCAGGAATTTTGATAGTGTTTTCCCATAACCAACTAAATTCACATGAGGCAAGAAAGAGTCAAATAAGAAGTTTGATGGTGGCATATCTCACATGTGTGGACATTCCAAGAGAAGGGATCATATAGGTTTTTTCAATTTTTTAGCCTAGTTCTTATATGCCAAAATTTAGGTCATGCAATTTAGCATGACAAAAGTTATGCATATTCAAAGTTGGTCACCCAGACAAGTTCTAAGAATATTTAGCTTTGTGATGGAAGATTTTGAAAAGGCATTTTAATATTGATATAAATCACATGAATGAGGGTTTCAGGAGTAGTTTATTATATTTTTATATTCTCCTATGTAAATATATCATATGGTCTAAATTATAGATCATGCATCTAAGCATAGCAAAATATATGACTATGCAAAATTGGCCTTTCTAGGCAAATAAATAAGGTTCCCATAGTCAAATTTACAAAAGTTAAATTTTGAGAAACATCGATAGTGTGTGTTTCTCCAAGAAGTTACGAATCAATGAGATAAGGATAAGTGCATGATGTTTAATACTAAGTAAAGATAAATACTAAGACTCTTCCAAGGATCAACAGTGAGCAGGTGATCATATAAATAGAGATCAATGGTGTGTATTAAATTCAATAGGTCAAAGTGATAGTTTTTTTATCATTATTAAAGAGCAAGCTACATGTAGGAGATCGATAGTGCATGGTGATTCAACATTACAAGATTGCACAAGATGAGGTTAAAGTAACTAAGATTTAACATTTAAGCATTAGTGCTTATGCATTAAATTTTAAACAAGATCAATGGTGCATAATTAATCTGAGCAGGGAAGACACAAAATGGAATAAAATTGGTCAAAATTTAACTATGATTGTTTAAATTTAAATATTTGAATTTAAAAATAGAAAAACCAATATGTGGTTTCTGGACCATAATGTTTAATGCAAGATGAATTTGTTCATGTTGTATAAATAAAAAATGAAGAAAAATCCATGGTGCATCTAATGAACCTGATTTGAAGATATATAAGTGTATATAGTCAAATATATTAATGTTCAAATTTGACTATGTGTTCATGTTTATTATACAAGTAACCTAAGAAGGATGTTTGAGCTTGTGTTGATGTCATTTCAATGTTTCATGATGACTTAGCTATTTTGGAGTGTTTTAGACTACATGAGGATGCTTTGTATGGTATTTGGAGGCTTGATCAATTGATAATTTGAATGAATAAAGGTTAATAAGTTGAATGTGTGCTTGTTCATAATGTTCCTATTCACCATATCGATGTTTAAGTTGTTTGAGCATATGCAGAGGTGAGAAAATATGACTGTGATCATTTGAGGATGTCAGATGGACATAAGGAGTGAACCCATGTATTTTAAAGTGGTAATGTGTTTTTATTTTTATCAATGAAGTGCTACATTGATGAATAGGTCTCCATGAGACCTATAAGAGCTACAAGGGACTTATTAAAAGGTGTATTTGCTTGAGGGTGACCTATATATGCTATGGCTAAACTATGAAGATTCTATTAAGCTATGTCTCAATGAGATAGATGCCTTAAGGGTTAAGTCATGCCTAATGGTTGACCAAGATGATGATGATCATGAATGCTCTATAAATAATTAAATTAGAGATGTTGATTTATAGACTTTGAGCAAGAGACTTGAGAGAGATTTGAGATAGGCTTGTGTGTGTTAATTAGGAAGAAAAAGAGGGGTAGAGTACCTTGAGGATGAGTTAAATATCATAATAGATTGAGGACTATTTATATAACCTGTATGTCATAATTATATTGGTACAATAGTGCTCTTATAGATTGAGTATGAGTGAAGGTGAAGAGTGATAAGCAGAGGCCCATCATCAGGTTTTGTACACATCAGTCCAAAGGTGGATGTGTTCATAGGTCTTGTTATGGAAGCTCATCATCTAATGTGGTTATAGCCTCCTTGCAAGATGAAACTCACTAAAAGTCTGGTTGTTGTTATAGCTCAACTAGACAGGTATTGAAGCACCTTGTGGGATTGTAGTCTCACTAAATAAGGATTGTAGTTCCTTGATCAATTATAGCTACTCTAAATTGGATCTTTTTATTATAGGATAGTAGTCTAATTGTAGGTTCTAGTGGGTTTCTCCACCAAGAGGGTTTCCCACATATGTCAAGCAATATGTGATTGATCTTGCATTATCTCTCTTTCTCATTGCTATGAATTTGTGTATGTTTCATGAATGATTATGTTAATTGATTAATAACTTCAAAGGATTGAAATAAAAATTAGATTTTTTAGTTTCATTTATTAAATCTCCCCATCTCATTTATTTTACCTCTAATGCCAAACACACATAAGGCAATAGAAATACATAAATTAAAGGAAACTAGACTAAACAACACACATTTTTTTATAAATCACTTAGGGAAGACAAAACATAAGAAATCTACTATACATAACTAACCTCAACATATCCTCTTCATTTAGGATCAAATGGGAAGCTCTTGAGGTTTCCATACTCCCATGACATAACATTATCCCATGTTGAATAAAGTCTAATCAAGTATTTCTCATGGAGTGAGAAATTACACTTGTATTTGGAGATATTGGCATACTCATAACCTTCTTAACCAGAAATCAAACCTTCTTAACTTATTCCCTTGTTCATGAATTGGCTATGTGAGTCAAGGACAAAATCATGCTCATCCCAAGCTTAGTTTCTTCACTTAAATAATTCCATTCTTATTACATCAATAGGCTACTCTTGATTGTCTATGACTTCTTCATGCCTAGCAACTGTTACCTTCTTAATCTCTTAAAGACCTTCACATAGATATCTATCATTTTAAAAAAGAGTGATTTCCATATCATCTTGGTCTATGAATACAACAACAACATTAGATTCTATTGATTATTTGAACTATATCTCTTGCTCATTTTGAATATTGTCATACTCATCATATATTGCCATATCATGAGATTGAACTTCTTGAGGGTAGCTTGTAAGATTAATTGTCTTAATAGGAGATTTGTACCTCTCATTAACCACTTTCTCTTGATCTTCCTGAGATGCTAACTTCTCAATTCTTTAAAACTCATTAAACATGTCCAAGTAGGAGTTCCACTTATCTCCAAGACCTCCTTGAATTTGATCATGAGACTCAACAAGGTCTTACAACATGGTATTCTCTTCAAGAGTTTTATCATGCATATTTTTATCATGATCCTTATCCAAGGAAACATCATTAGCATTTTCCTCATGGGATATAGGTTTAGTATCTATACTAGATCAAAAAAAATTCTTGTTCCTCCTAAAAGGCAGCTTCCTCTTCATCACTTGAAAGTATACCAAGCTTAACTTCAAACTTATTATTATCTTGAGGGACAATAAGCTAGTCAAACACTTCAAACTTATCAATGAGATTATGACATGGCTGAAAGTTACCTTTTTAAATCTCCACCAACTCATGTTCAGTTGTAACCCATTCAACTGTTGCATAGTCATCTTTCTCTTCATCAAGTTTAAGTTGATCCTCTTTCTCCATGAATAATGGAAGTTATTCTACCCATTCAAGACTCAAATCATCATATTTAGGCTATGTTAAACCTGATTCATGTTCTCATGGAGTGCTATCAAATTTTACAACTTCATTTTGGAGCTCATTTTCATTATCTATAGGGTTTACTTAAATTCCTAACAAGTCCATTATTCCATAAATTTATGGTATAGTTATTACCATGCCTATTCAAGATATTCTTCTTCACTTTTTTCAATAGAATTGATTTGATAATAGGTGTTTTCTATGTTAACTATCTCTCTCCTTTATCAAATTCATCTCTCTCATTACCCTTGAAGACTAATTAATCTCCTTGACAAAGAGGACTTCCAATCAAAATTTCCTCATCATACACTATAAAAACTCCCTTCATAGCCTTCTTAAGGCTCACTTACAGTTTATTTATCTTCATTTTCAATAATTTCCACCTCCTCACCTATCTTTGACAAACTATCATTCACATTGGAATGTCCATCTTCTTCCTTCAATGTAATTGATTATCCTTCACAAAAAGAGATGGTGGGAGGGAAAGAGACTTAATTAGCTCACTTGAAACCTACTAGAGTGTCCTTTCAACTTTGTATTTTAGGAAGACTAGCCTGATTGGATTCTTTTTAGATATTTACATCTTGAATGGTAAATGAAGGACATGAGGAGCTTATATGCTTTCTTAACTTGACCTCCAACATTGTTCATCCCTCTTGACATTGGATGGGTATAGGAGAAGATTCATTCTCTAGGATAGGCATGACATAATCAAGATTCATGGTCTAAAAAGGCCTCTAAGATGGAATGGTCTTGGGCTCTTGAGGAAGGGTGAATGGATTTAGAATAGACATAGATTTCTCTTGGGGAATACAATTCTTCCAAGTTGGAATATTAGGGATAGTGGACTCATTAAAATATTTATTGATCTTCTTTTGATGTTGTATTATAGTTTGGAGGAGATTTGGAGCAAAGGAAGGTTGACTTGTGATAGGATAAGGTGCATGAGACTGACTAAATTGGGTTTTCACTTGCTCCCATCTCATTAACCTATCTTCAACTAAGTGTATCAACTTATTAATCTCTAGGCTTTCATTGATTGGATGATCCTCATTCTCAAAACTTTCCCATACTATTTAAAAGCCTTGTAATAGCTTTTTAATCTCTTGAATGGGATATATATGAGAAGCTACACCATGTTCTACTTCTCTATTAGTCATTATCATCATCTTTATATGGTCTAGTAAGGCTTGATAAAAGCTGAGTAAAAGTTAATAAGGAATAGCATAGCTTTGAGAAGGTTGATTAGAGAGATAGGTGGGATATTGGTAAACTTGGTAGATATGTATTTAAGGGTTATTCAAGGAGAATCCTTGAACAAAACCAACTTGAAAAGACTGATATAAATGTACATAAGAGGCATTTTGATCATATGATTAATGATACATACCAATTTTTTATTTTTAAGGTACTTAAACTGTATATACTAGTTGATATTCACATGGAGTCTCCATTGGTAATTGATTTATTACCTCCAATGGTTGATGCATTGAATAATAGCATAAAAATTTTACTCAGAGGATGATAATACAATCCTACTAGGCATGCTAGAACTATTATAGCTCAAATTTGCACTATTGAGAGGGTGCTTCGATCCCTCTCAACTTGATCTATGCAATGGTATTAGTCCTAGGTTGTGTACAACCTCTAAGTGGACTAAACCTCTAGATTATAGGATTATCTCCCCTTAATGTATTAGTTAGGCTCTTAATTATACACTATTAGATTACAAAGGAAAAGGGATAAGGATAACATGAAAACAAACTAACTAAAGGAGGTGATACACTGAATCAATACCCTCTAATTTACTATCATCCACTAAGAACATGGATTAGGTTTGAATCTGATCACACTTCTCAAATGAGGACTTTCAATCATGAATGTTTCAACATGGTAGTTATAGACAATACATTGAGTGAGAGGGTTGGTCAAGAGGTTTAATCAAGGAAATAATGACTAAAAAATACACTTTTAAACCATGTAAAACTATATCAAACTCACCACATTACCTTTAATAATATAATCCATTTACAAATAGGTAGGAGAAGACAAATGAGAGAGAGTACAATCACTACTAGCATTCATCAACAATCACAAAAGTACACTAGTTGAAAACATATGAGGAGGTAAGAATCAAATTAATTCATTATTCAAAATAATATTACAAAGGTTTAGTTGATCAAGGATTCACCATACTCAAGCAAAAGGATCCTTCCAAAGCCAAACAAGGTTGTATATATAGATAATGAGAGAAAGAGAGAGAAATGTCAAATAAAAGAGTAATTTCCAAGTGTCAAGAAAGATTTATAATCAAGGATGTTTAAGAACAATTTATTAAGGTCTTCAAAGACATATTTTTCTTTATTAAATATGCATCCTATCTCAAATGGCGTGGGGTTTCTCTATTTGCTTGACACATCTTGTCTTCTTCTTCTTCAAACTACCCTTCTTTTGGCTTGGGAAGTGCAAAGTGGCATCCTTGGTCATCAAATCAACTTGCACTGACCTTTGTCTCTTCCTTTACACCTTACATTTTTTTAGAACATTCTTATACTTACATTTTAGTAGTGGTCATATCTTCTTAGGTATCTTGAAACCCATTAGTCTCATTATGCCTCTCTTTGCTCAAAAGCACTAAATCTTACTTTTATCATCATGAATGAAACATATCTCCATTAAATGCCTTTCTCTACCTTCAAAAATATATATATTAATCCTCTTTAATGCTTCAACCACTCTCTAATACTTCATTTCACACCTAAAGCCCATACTCGCCTTTAATTCTGTATAGCCCTCAAAACATACAAAGTTCCTTGCATAAAACATTTTACAAATGATTTAAAAACATTATCATATATTTTAGTACCTACTATTATCTTTTTGATCTGTATAAAATTTCATGACCAAACACTAAGTGCAAGTACACTTACTCTACTTATTTCTCTCTTGAATTATCCCTCAATTAGGTCTCTAGGCCTAGAAACTAAGATTTGGATATAATCAATGCTCACACATTTGAAACTTCATAGAAATGTTTTATTCACTTTCCATACCCCCTATTCATGTTCCATTCCAACATTTAGGACTTGAAACCTTATACGGATGGGTGAACCAAGAAATGGCCAAAACCCTAGTTTAGATGCATCATCATGCTCAAGAGGAAATTACAGTGATTTATCAATAAATTTATAGGTTATAGTGCATTATTATGGATTTTTATGGCCTTTAACATCATAATATAACTTAATATACTAAAAATAATCTCTCTAAGAGTATTTGATATGTTTGTAACTAAGCTTCTTGGACAATGAAAGTAATGCATTCATATTTTTTTGCCCAAATTGGTGGATTAAATGGATCATATACCCTAATATGAGTCATCAAAAAGTGTGTATATTAATATTAAACCTTTACCCATTCTAAAAAATCCATTACACTTGATTTCAAGGCCTATCCTTACCTTGCATACTCACAAATAGGCCTATCGCCATGTTTTCTAGGTCAATTTTATACACTGTAATTTTTACATGTGCCAACCAATGGCCTATTCATGTGTCCAAGAGAGGTATGAATGTTTTTTAATTCATTTCAAGGGTCACCCAATACATTTTGAGTGACTAAATGCATTGTCTCTCTCATCATGCTTTTATAAGGGTTTATGTAGGGTTTTAGGTGTCTTAGACCCTTAAGGATTGTTCATAAAGCTCAGGCCCTTAATGAACATCCAAATTCCATGGATTATTAGTGCATAGTGTGGTATCTTATTAATAATATCTTAATTTACAAATAATATCCTCATGCCAGATACAATCATCTCAAATTTCTCCTCTCAAGTTGGTAGACTATATGAGTGAGGTCGAGAGATAAGTTTTAAGCTTATAAGCCTTTAAAAAGTTGTATGTTGATTAATAATGATTCAAAATGGTCTTAACACTTCCTATGAGATTATCCAATGCTTTTCCAAACATATTAACCCTCTAAATGATCTATGACATGGTTTGCTCCCTCATGAGGGTTTGTTGGTAGCTTGAGTTACTTGACCCTAGAGGTCTATTTTTGGTGCTTTTGTTCATCTCAAATTATCAAAATGATTTGAAGATACCTTCCATGGATACTAAGCACCTAAAACACCCTACTTTCCAATCCAAATTATCAACTTAAATCAACATTACATCCTTTTTCTCATTGTTTATACCAAAACTCTCTTGCTTGTAGGTGTGCATTAGGTGTTTAGAGAGTGTCTTGATCTTTCTAACCTGGGAGGCACCATGAAAGCATAATTATAATTATTATGGACCTGAAACATGTTAGAAATTATCATATCTCTCTTTCATAAATGTATACACCTGTGAAACCACATTATTTTCTCTCTTTTGGTGTTGAAAACCTCTTGAAACTACCACTTATTTTTTGAACTAACTCAAACTGACTTGATACATGTTTTTATTTGTACAAGTATTTCTTCCTAAACTTTGGTTTACACCTACCATACTTTAGATACATTGGACAGGACAAATAAAGGACTTTTTATCAATGGTTTTGCACTTGGGAGACTAAACAAGACCTAACACAATTAAAGACCTTTACCTTAATCTTTCCAAATTAACCTTAAACCTTGTAAAAAACCTTATAGATCCTTATTAAAACTTGAAACAACTTGAAAATACCAAATTTTAACTATGGGGTTGATAATTTGACCTGTGAGGTCAAATTTGTTAGAATTACTCATCTACACTATTGCATGATTCCTCAAAATTTCTTGAGCAATATTCACCCCCATATTTTGTGAGATACACCTTTATCATATTCTCTATCTAATTCTCCACAAGGATATTAAACTCCTTTAATTTATTTAAAACTTCATATTTGTTCTATAGAAAATATTTCTAGGTCTTTCATGAGAAGTTATATATGATGGATCATCCACTACTCGTAACACATCAATTTGAATAAATTAAAATATTTCACTTGCTCATGTAATATTTATGGTAAATTTCACTCGACTACACTTCCCATAAATTCAATGATCACACAATTAAAATTTCAA
The DNA here is from genome assembly GCA_037957365.1 of Torreya grandis. Taxonomy (NCBI): domain Eukaryota; kingdom Viridiplantae; phylum Streptophyta; class Pinopsida; order Cupressales; family Taxaceae; genus Torreya; species Torreya grandis. The sequence continues at coordinate 658,816 of JARHVA010005596.1, read as the reverse complement.
GTGAAAATCCATTGTACCTTTAGTCTTTGGTGCAAGCAGACCTTTCTCACCAATATGGCCTATCCTCTAATGTTAGATAATTTTATCCTCCCCCTAAAACTGATGTGCAAGTCCTTATATCAGTATTTACCTTCCAAACCATATAGCTATTACATGTGATACTTACCACTCTCAAATCAAGCCTAAATAGAGTACTTTTTCACATAGCCCTTACCAACACCATTGTTTTATCATCTTGCACCGTAATCTAATTAATGAGACATGGACACTTATATCATTAATTTTAATCATAGAGATTAAATTCCTATCCAATAAAAAAATGTGCAAGACACTAAGGAGAGTCTTGATCCTCCCAAATTTGAACTTCTCCTTCATACTTATTCTTCCCATGATCTTGTATCTCAAGTTTTCTCCTAGAAAGGCATCACCACCATCATGTTATTCATATTTACAAAACCAATCCCTAAGAAGAGGAATCTAATAAAAGGTACCTCAATTAATCATCCATGCATCATGACATGCATGCATAATAAAATTTATGAATTATACATCTCCATTTTCATCATTGGATACCTTGTCAATTAAACATTGTCTAGCATCTAGTGATTTAGTCTTTTCCATAATTTTCATTCTATAGTCCTTATTGACAGGCCTTATCTTGTTATAGTTATAAAACTTATTCAAGGGTATTTTTTAAGTATTAGATCTACCTTTATAATTTGAATGCTTATCCCCAGGCTTTCACTTGATTCTTTCTTGTGATCTCCCAGCATATATTAATCACTATTTGTCTAATAACTCTCTAATAAATTATTCCTCATCTCTTTTAATAATAGAGTTGTGACTATTTCCTCTCATTCTAGTTCAAATTTACTACTAGTAATAGTCATTATTAAATTATCACACAAATATAGAAAATAAAAAATCAATGTGGTACAAATTTCTTCATCATCCATTTTTACTTCCATGGATGATAACTAAATTACCATAGCATTGAAGGCATTCAAGAGTTATACAACTAAGTCACCATCATTCATGCATAATGAATACAAAATATTTCATAGGAAAATTTTATTCACCAGTGACTTCACTTAGTGCAATTTTCCCATCTTATCCCAAAGTTATTTCACAGTATTTTCAATTGAAACATTTAGTACAATTGAATCCAACAAACACAACCTAATAGACCTTTTAACTTTTCTATTAAACTTCTCCTATTATTATGATTTTATTCCCATTGATAACATGTCTATTACAACAACCCACTAATCTCAATCTATTAAGATATCTTCCATCTTAACTTTTCATAACTAAAAATGTTGATGGTTGAATTTACAATCTCTATTCTTGTGTTTCTAATCATTTTAATTACACAACATTGTTTTGCATAAAAATCTAATAAATAAAACCATCTATCACATTATTTTTTTATTTATATTTGAAATTATAAAAATAAACCTAATCTAATGCAAATAAACAACTAATTAAAATTGATTGTAAATGAATATGCATTCACACAAATCTATTTGTAAAGATATCAAATATTAGGGTTTTGATAAAAAATGAGAACTTATATGTAGTTAAAATATGTAGACTTATATAAGATCATGATTGATTATAACATAGATTGATATGCCTCTTGATTTGTAGATTTGATTATTTGACTCATTTGGATGTGGTCGACTAATTGAGACAACATTTCTTACCTTTGTCTAGGAGTAGTGGAATTTTATGTGTTTACTATGGAATAAATCTATAAATTAGAAATTTATGCAAAATTTTTTACCTAATGACATCATGAAATCTTGTGCTATAGTTTATATTTTATTATAGTTTCTTCCAAAAACTTGACAAGGTCCTACAAAAAAAAACCAAACAACCAAATGAAAAAGGGGGGATTTAGGGTTAGTGGAATAGTCAAGTTGGTCCCAAAATCCCCACTATAATTGAGCATTGCCTACATGTCCCAAAAAGGACCTCATGTCAATGTAGTTTTTCCTCTATTATGTGTGTGACTGGATCATATGCAATGTGAATCTAAATTATCTTCACTTAGGCCCTCCTCTTGGTCCAAGAATGAAATCTACATGTAAAATTTAAACTTTAGATAAATATGAAGGTATTGAGTTTGTTGTAGTGTATTTTTCTCTCTTCTATGTTTATATATATATATATATATATATATATATATATATATATATATATATATATGCTAGATTTAAAATGCTTCTTAATATCCTTTAAATAAAAGACTCCCAAATTCAAATTACAAAAACCCATTGGTTTGCTAATATTACTCAAAAGGAATAAAATAATCATAAAATAGACCCACATGAAATGTGTCTTAGAAAGGTATCAAAATAATGCTTGAAAAACACTGCTCCTTTTAAACAATAATGTGAAGCATGATAGTCCAAATAAATTAGTTTTCTTTGAAATTAGGAAGACAATAAGATAAAAGATAAAATAAGGTCTAGGGATCCCTACAATTCAAATAAGAATTGAAATGGAAGGATAATATATAGATAACATTAGTGTGAAGGGTCAAAAATAAAGGCATATGATTAAAAATAAGATGCACCAAAATAATCTTAATTTAGAATTAGGAGCCTATATATACAAAAGTCATGAAAAGACATAATACTTGTGTTTGATTTACCAAATTTGGGTTTCAACATTTTACCACTTTTTATTATAGTAGTGTAATGAAGTGAAAGTATTAATGTTTCATTATTTTTATGCTTTTTCAATTTTATCTAATTAGCTACTAAAAACAAAGTATAAGCAGGGTTTTTAAGATTACCTGGAGATATGGATGGTTGGTTGCACACTGTAGATCAAGATCAATTGTGAGAAATCCTCTTTGGCTAGGGAGGAATGACAAAAAATTCACCACACTTAAACAAAAAATGGATTAATAGAGATATGAGTGGGTTGTCTGGTTACAAACTAGTCCCAAAAAGTGGCACACTTTCTCAGATGGATGTCAGCCCACTATTTTTTATAAAAGATATATAAATAGAATAAGACTAGAAATTATAGATAAGATAAAAATATAAATGATTAGATGAAACTATAAATGAATTAAGATTAAGATGCAGAAGTTAACACAAATAAGGGTTTGGTCACACAAGTGTTACAAAGGGTTATCGATAAGTTTAGGCTAGGAACTAGACCTAATACACATAAGGCTGGCTAAGACGGTGGGATAAATATTGGATAGATGAGGGATAAGGATTCTAAAATAAGTATTAGTAATAGATTATGGAAGTTTAGGGATGATTAATAATAGATTAAAGAGGTTTAGGGATAGACAGGAACTTATAGAATCAAACAGAAAGACCTAAAGGGTTATAATTAAAGGGGATCAACCATGATCCTATAAGATCAATCAAGATATTCCTAGATCATGGTTAATCCTGTCATAGTGCATAGAATACAAAAAAGAAGTTTCCATAAGGATGTAAAAGGTTTAGGAAAGGATAGAGATGTCTGCAAGCTGGAAATGGGATAGAAAGGGATCTAAAACACAGAGTTTAAAAAATTTATTGATCTAATAACTTATAATGATCAATTTAAACAATATTTGAAAATAAATTATAAATGATAAACTAAACAAAATGACTTACCTGATTATGATTTTGGTCCTTCAATTGCTTGACTTGTGGATAATATTTTGGACTCCAAATGTTGTAAAGTCTGATCTCCGAATGCCTGAAACAAACCTCCAAAGTCTAGGCCCTCCAACCTGCATATTTTTTGAACTATTTTGTGGATGGTTTTACATTCTTATATGGTTCGATGTTGATTCAATAGAATCAACATCAATCTAGGGACATTGCGATTTACATGCTTATTTTGGGCTGCATGATTGCCAAATGGTCGGGGATTCTACATATGACATGGGGGAGTTGGTTTTTGGGTTGTTGTGGATGGGAATAGGTTTTGTTTTTTTTTATATAGGATTTTCAATTATTTAAAATATTTTGGGTGGTTAGGGATGGTAAATAGTAATTAATAGGATTAATTACCATGGGTAAATAGGGGGTATATACATAAAATAAACATTTAAGTATAAGTGGACATTTAACTATGGACATTTAGTTTTTTATAATTTAAGTTATATTTTATGTATAGACTTTCAAGATACTTGAGAGTGGTTTCATAAATCTAGGAGTTAAGATGTAAAATATAAATTTTTGGAGGTTTTACCACATTTCAGACCTAGCTTATTTTAGGGATTTAGGATTTTAGACTTAGCCTATTTTAGGATTAGTTTATACAAGGAAGTTATGACAAGTCACAACACTTTGTTTTAGTGAACTAGGGATAAAGAGATAGGCTAAAAGATGGTAGAATAGGGAAAGGGTGCTAAATTTTGGCATCTACACTTGCCCCTTTTTATAGAGTGGTCAAGAGAATCGAGCCATGAGACAAAAATATAGAAATAAAATTTAAATAAATGCCCCCAATATGCCCTAGTTTGATATGAGAATGTTTCAATTTTCCCTTTTTTGTAGAGTGGTTGAGAGAATCAAGCAATGAGACAAAAATTTAGAAGTAGAATTTAAATAAATGCCCCCAGCATGCCCCCGTTTGATATGAAAATGTTTCCCCCTCAAATTGAGAACTAATGAAGGGAAAGGAGATGGATATTGGTTTGACAAAGGATAGAGAAAGAGGGAGATAATAGAAATGGATAAAATAAAAATGCAAATATATAACTAGGGTTGACAGACTAAATGTGCAAATCCATCTTGGATAAATAGATAAACGGATAGGTATCCAAGACCAAAAGAAAATGACAAAAAATGTCAACACATCAATAACCAGGGTTAAACTCAAATAAGGACTAAGGTATATAGACAAAAATATATGTAGCCAAATAAGACATAAATTTGCCTTGAAACACATGGGCTTAAGATTTGGCACTAAGATAAAAAGAAATAGATGAAACTAAACATAAGTTGTCTAGGCTTGTAAAGGGGGTTTCGGATATAGATTCAGTTTTTAAGGAAAAATGCTCAAGCTAACTCAGACTGTGGGAGCAGTAGGGGTTAGACTTCCACTAATCCAAGGTTTTGGTTTTTTGGTAAATAAATACAAAAAGGATGGCCAAGGACAAAAATGTGACTGTTATGAAAGTTAAAATCAAAGCATAAATAAAGAGATAGATACAAATACATATGAATCATAATCACTTTTTTTATGATAGTATGGATAATAGTATGCTAAGATGTAAATAGATGGGTGAAATGGCATCACACAAAGGCTGTGACCTAGTAACAAAAGATGCAAATTTGGATAAACAAGAAGAGAATGAACACAAAGGTTTAACTCCTTTAGAATGGGTTTGGTTTAAGGTAACAAAAACAAAGCGGGGTCCTTTTCAACAACTTATCAACATGGACCATAGTGAACATGGGGTTTATCAAAAAGTAAACTCCTTAAAGCTTTACACTTGACATATTTATGAAGGTAAATAAACACTTTTAACAAATTTGTGAAAGACACGCTTATATTTCCTTGATTGGGTAAAAGAAGTGTGACATGTATGAAATAGTTGTGGGTATACCATCCATCTCATGTGAAAGGCAATGTCTTTATAGGTGACTTAGGATGATCCATGGGCTAATCCATGCTTTATATATAGGAGGCAGATTAATTAAATCAAGAAGTCTACATAATTGGAGAAGATTGATCAAGGTGGGAAGTCTTCTATGGTATATATTAGATTTTGACCTTTTGATTTAGGGTGATTTTTTTATTTTGGTTTGAGATATTTTGGGAAGCTAATCAATGTAGGAATCCTCTAGTTGCTTTGCTTTTTCTAGAAATATAGCTAGCCATCCTTCAAGGGAGTATTCTAGCTTTTGATTTATTTGATAACTATCCTTCAAGGGATTAGTCTATTCTATTTATGTAACTTTAAATGCTTGGTAGTTGTCCTTTAAGGGAGTAGTCTAAAATTTTGACAATGACCCTTTTGAGTAAGATATCCCAAAAATTTTGATTTTTTTGATGTGAATTAACCCATGATAGTCTTGTTCACCTTTTAGAGACAAAACCAAAACACAAGGGGGGAGGTAAATGTTAGATAGAATTAATATGGGAAGTCGAGAGATAATGACCATGGGGTTCCTTCTTTAAAAAGGTGGAATGTGTCCATGAAAAACATGCTATGAGCAGAGCCAAGGTACTCACATTTAAGATTGGGTTAAGTATTTGTAACAAAAAAATCACATGATTCTTCCCTTTATTGCTCTTAACAATGGAAAATGGGTGAGAATGGGTTTAAAGGTCTTTTGGTGGATGATAAAGATCAAATAAAAAGTTTGCATTAGATAGAAAAAGGTAAAAGGATACTTGACCATGAAGGATTCAAGTGAAAATAACATAAAGGGGGAGAATTTTGCCACATACTTATATGATCCACACCAACTCAAAGTAAAAATCTTCCCCTAGTGGGAAAATAAATCTTAGCGGATGGATAAAGCAAGCTCAAAGGGGTGATAGCATCTTCATCCATTTTCAAAGGCTTGCTAGTTTTTATTTGATGAAGAACTTAAGACATAGGTAGGGGTTTAGGTGGGATGACCTTTACAATACCAAGAGGGTAGAGAAATAGTTGATTTAGACTATGCTTCAAAAGATTTTAAGGTTGAAAACTAAAAATGAGATGGATGGAGCAGTTTTGAAACATGAACAACTCCAATAAAACTATCTTATTATCCCTATCAAGAAGCTTCAGTGTAGTGTCTAAAAAAGGCTTGTAATGATTAGGATTCTGACCTAAACCTGATGACTTGTGCTTAGGAAACCTTTTAGACTACGGATGTGGTTGATTAGCTGGGCTAAATTGGGTGATATATTTTAGGATATTGATTCTTGACTAAATATATAAAACATGAATTTTTGGATACCGAAGTGAATGATTTTCATAAAGAGGTTGATAAATTGATTGGTTAACTTGGTTTTGGGTTGATTTATATTTGGTGATGGATTTATAGGATTGATAAAGTAAGGTATACAATGGATGGGATTGTTTGATTTGGTCTGAAAATGAGATGAGGTGACAAAATTTTGACTCTCACCTAAAAGGAATAGGATCAAAGGTAACAATGTTGTCACTATCAAATAAATGAGGGTGAGAAAACTATAGAGTGAATGAATTGGATTAACCAATTCAAGTGGATGACTCGAATGATTGGGGTTGAGAGGCTCCTTTACTATTAGAGTTAAGGATGGGTGGACAGGTTAAACTTGATCCATAAGAGGGTTGATGACAATGGTGTCTTCCTTTGTAACTGTGTTTAGAGGAAGATGCAAAATTTGAATGGACTCAATAGATGCATTGGATAAGGTTTAGATAACCTCCTTAGTAAGAGGCTTACTAGGGATGGTTTTAGATACAAAGACACCATGGCTTGAAGGATTTTGACTAGAAATGGTGAGGTAACTCACATAAGAGGATGACTAACAACAAATTATTGATTTTGTAAGGGATGGTGATTGACTAGCACAAGCTTACCATGATCAACCCAGTCTTGGACCAATCATTTGAAAGATTTACATATTTCCAATGTATGACCCATGATATTATTATAGGGGAAAAATTAATTTCCCTTATACCAAGGTGGAATGAAATCATATAGTCTTAATACAATAGGTTTGATAGGAGGTAGTTGGATTATTGATGCTTTAAGAAACTTTTCCAGAACATAAATATATCATTCCCCCAGTGGAATATATCATCAGGTAGGATGTTTTGGAACTAGTTCTAATGATTGTCCCTATAAAGAGAATGAACTAGTTAATTGGATTGGTACAGCTGATGGAATTGACAAGGCTAATTGGATAAGTTGTAAAGGTTGGGGTAAGGATTGATAAGGTTGAGGATAATGTTGAATTTTTTTTGGATAATAGTTAAATGATCTAGGATAAGGCATGTATTGAGGTTGACCTTACTTAACTAAGTTTTGAAAACTAGCATTATAGGGTAGTGATAATTAACTTTGTCCCTTAGATGTCATAGTATAAACAGAGTAATTAATATACTCATGAGATGGAAGAAAAACATGCCCCATGTGATTGGTAAGGTATTAAATCAATGTTTGAGGACTATTATCAAGGGTTTTGGCAAAGGTTTCATAAGAGATCTTAAAGGTTTTCCCATTGGTAAGGATGAGGATCTAATAGTTCCTTAACCTATTACCAAGTAAAAACTATAAGGCTGAACAAGTGGACCGAGTTATACAATAGTGGAAGATTACAAACCTTACATACTCAAACAAGTAGAAGACAACAAAAATCAATAAAAATAACATATACTAAAAACATTAAATGCTTAGCATTCTTTGATCATGTTACTTTTTAATTATGTGAAACTTGATTGGTCTTAGATAGGGTACTAAACATAGATTTCTAAGGATGGTTTTAGGATGTTTAGGCACAAACCCTATATATAACCTAAGGTATGTGAGGTGTAATTTATACTAGTGATGGTACGTGGCTTGGTACTTCAGGCTTACTCCCCTCACATCACAATCCCATAGCCAGTGTGGGTGCTTATCCAAGATATACCACTCAACTAGGTTTTATACTCAACTAAAGTACTAAGTTGGCACTCCACTCAGTGATTAAATCTAAGTGAAAGCACTGGGAATAAATATCCCTACTTTGTGATGAAATCTAAGTCAGTTCACTATGTCATGTTTTGATGTGTGATTTTTGATTTTGTGGTTTGTTCATGTGTGATTGATTTGTGGACTAGCAAATTAATTAGCCACCTAATTAATCTAGATAGACTAATTCAAGCAGACAGACTATGAATGAATTTTGTTTTTAATCCAAAATTAAAAAATTATTTGATTTGGATGTATAAAAATAATTCAACTCAATGCAAAATAAATACACATGAAATGCAAATCCTATGCCTATGATAATTTTACTTTAAAGAAGAAAATATAGTGAAATTTATTTGATTAAAAGGAAATGTAAAAGAGGATGAAATTCACTAATGTAACTACATGCACATGAAAATAAAAATAAAAGGACCCACTAGTGGTCCCACCAGGCATGCCAAAATGTTATAGTATTTTTATGTTTTTTCAATGTTATCTAATTAGCTACTAAAATAAAGTATAAGTAGGGTTTTTAAGATTACCTAGAGATATGAATGGTTAGTTACGCACCATAGATCAGGATCGATTGTGAGAACAAATCTTTAGTTGGGGAAGAATGACCTATAATTCACCACACTCAAAAAAAAATATATATTAATAGAGATATGGATGGGCTGCCTGGTTACAAACCAGTCCTGTGAAGCAGCATGTTTTCTCAAATGGATGTCAGCCCACTATTTTTGATAAAATATATATAAATGGAATAAGACTAGAAATGATTATGAATAATATAAAATATATAAATTATTAGATGTAACTATAAATGAATTAATATTAAGATGAATATTTCAACACAAACAAGGGTTTGGTCACATAAGTGTCACAAAGGGTTGTTGATAAGTTTAGGCTAGGAACTAGACCTAATACACATAAAGTTGGTTAAGACATTAGGATGAATATTGGATGGATTCAGGATAAGGATTAGGAATACATTATTGAAGTTTAGGGATGATTAGGAATATATTAAAGAGGTTTAGGGATAAATATGAACCTAAAGAATCAAATAGAAGACCTAAAGGGCTGAAATTGAAGGTTTTTTGCAAAAGACACAATCGACAATGATCTTATAGGATCGACCATGATCCTATAGGATTGATCAATATCTCCTTAGATCACGGTTAATCTTATCATACTGTATATAATATGAAAATTGAGTTTTTAGAAGGATGTAAAAGGTTTAGGAAAAGATAGAGATGTCTACAAGCTAGGAAATGGGATAGAAAGGGATCTAAAACATAGAGTTTAACAAGTGTATTAATCTAATAAATTATAATGATGGATTTAGAAAATATTTGAAAATAAATAATAAATGATAAACCAAACAAAATGATTTATCTAATCATGATTTTGATCCTTCAATTGCTTGACTTATGGATAGTATTTTGGACTCCAAATGCTATAAATTTTGACCTTGAAATGCCTAAGAAAAACCTCTAAATTTTGGGTCCTCTAACCTACATATTTTTTGAAATCTTTTGGGGATGGTTTGACATGCTTATATGGATTGATGTCGATTCAACATAATCAACATTGATCTATGGAAGTTATGATTTACATGTTTGTTTTGGGTTGCACGGTTGCTAAATGGTTGGGGATTCCACATATGACATGGGGGAGTTGGTTTTTGGGTCGTTATGGATGGGAATAGGTTTTTTTTTAATATGATTTTTGGTTGTTTAAAATATTTTGGATGGTTAGGGATGGTGAATAGTAATTAATATGATTAATTACCATGGGTAAATAGGAGGTATATACATAAAATAAGCATTTAAGTATAAGTGGACATTCAATTATGGAAATTTAGTTTCTTATCCTTGAAGTTATATTTTATGTATATAATTTAAAGATGCTTGAGAGTGGTTTCAGACCTCCAAGAGTTAAGATGAAAAATATAGATTTTTGGAGGTTTCACCACATTTTAGACTTAGCCTATTTGAGGATTAGTTTATACAAGGAAAGTTGCAATAAGTCACAACACTTTGTTTTAGTGAACTGGGGATAAAGAGATAGCCTAAAAGATGGCAGAATAGGGTAAGGGTGTTAAATTTTGGCATCTACAATTAAATTAAAAGGAAGAGAGTGATACCCAAGCTCACTTATGTTGCATATATTTGATTTCAAGTGGAGATGTCATGGATCCAATGTTGATCAACCCATGTGGAGAGAATAAATAGTCTCTAATCTTGTTCTCTTCTTGGCTAGAGAATTGAATAAAACTTCAAGTGATTCTTGGGGAGTATGAACTCCTATTAGGAGTGCACATGTAGATTCTAACATTATATTATGAAGAGCAATGCTTTAATTTCCCCAAAATATTTATTGGTTAGAGATGTGCCTATAAGTCAAACATTGTTTAGCTTTAGCCCCATAAAACTCAGTATACTAGGTGCTAATTTAAAAATATAATCAACCACTGTAGATGGAATAATATTCATTTTGGTGCAAAATTGGTACAAAATTGGTGGAAAACTAGTGAAAAATATAATTTAAACTGAGTCTAGTGTAAACAACATATAAAATGACATGAATTATCATTTCATCTATAGACTGTGGTGTAAAAAATATTGATGCTGAGAGTATGTGCCATAAAACATGCTATCAATCTAATAATTGATCAACTAGATCAAAATATCTTAGTAAAGAATCTTAATTCTTATTAATAATTTTTTAGTCAAATGGGTGTTGTGTCATGCCCCCATTATCATAATATATGTCAAAACTAAGTCATATTGTGTCAAATGTGAGCATATCTCATGCACATGCCCCACTCCTAGTGATATCTAAAAAGTCTAAGTAAATTGTTTGATCTTGTCTTAGAAAATATTATAGCAATATGTGATAATCTATAAAAATTTGAAACAATTATTTTTTGATAAAATATAGATAATAACACTCTATTTGGACAAAAATGCACCTGTGATATTGTCCTTAGGGAATGAACATGTCTGAGTATAACAAACCTTTTCAAAATTTGAAATAAATTAAGCATTTTATAAGTAACTATGTCAATCTACCAAACCCTATGTTATATTATGAAAAATTGTGTATAATTTGTATAGAGCATGAGTAAAATTATAATGTATTGAGCTAAATGTGTATAAATTGAAGCATTATACAATTTATTGAGCTAAATGTGTGTAAATTAAAGCATTATGAGCCATAATTGAGAGTGTATTGAGTATTCTAAAGTATAATCTAAGTCTAAATATAATGTGTAGGGAGTATGAGCTAAGTCATTTCCCCTTGTGTAACTAATATTGTATAAATAACATTAATTATATGCCCATTTTGGTAAGAGGGATGAGTCTGGTGTGAATAGATTGAACCAAAAGTGAAAGTTGGTGTACCTTGAGTTATGAACTTTGTTTATTAGTTTATAATGTTTATTATCAATTTTTAATATTACTATGGAAAAATAAATAACATGTAATCTGGGTAATGAAAAGGTGATAACTATATCAAAACATAGGGCAACATGAAAGGTGTTGTGACCATGTTTTGCATGGAAGAAATAGTGTTTGAAAATAAGATATATATGAGAATATATTGGTTGTTTAATGTGAAAAATGATGGATTTGATAATATTGCTCCATATTATCATTATGGCATACCTAGTAATATTTATATAATTTTGAAATTTTGAAAATTTAATTCATTTTAAATTCTAAAATAGTGAAAATTTGAGCTTTGAGTTTCAAAATTACCTCAAAAGAGATATTTCTTTTAATCATTTTGATGAGGTGGATGATTTCATTCAGGTAAAGGAGGATGTGGGACTAGTGAGTAATGAAATTGATTCTTTTATCATTTGGAAAATTTTATTTAGGTTAATTTTATTTGATTTTATTTGCATTTTTTATTTTAAATTTTTCAAGAGGGGCCTCATCCTCAATGGGCCCACAATGTCTTGACCTATTTTTGGTTTGTCTAAAATGTTACAATAATACCTAGTGTTGTTGTCCCTTAGGGGAGGTTGTGTCCAATTTTTCTCTGAGTTATAATTAAAGAATTTTGTATTGAATGTTATTACTTTCAAATTTATGTTTGGTATTTATTTCTGTATAATTTGGTGTTTTTCATATTGGTGTAGGAGGGCATCCAATGTAAAGAGTTTTGATGGGGTTAAATGATGGATATGGTTTGTTTGCTACCCTTGTTTGATGATGACATGAGTATTATTGATAAGTTAGGCATTGGATATAATGTGTGGTTAAAATTCATACTTTATGACATACACATGATGATGACATTGGTTGAGAGGTGGGATGATGACACTTCTATTTTATGGTTTCCTGCCATGGAGATGAAAGCGACTTTGAAGGATGTATGGAGGATATTGAGATTGTTAATTACTATTTTTAGAGATATGTTGGAGGGTGATATAGTCCCAATCCCTAATGTTCTCTCCCATAGGGTTTTGACTAGGATATCTCTTGCACATAGACATCATAGTGGATACTCAAATCTAGTATTATTTGATACTATGTTATTGGGTGTTCCTTGTGTGCATAATTTTCTTATTATTTTATTGGCATCTTTTGTAGTTATAGATGCCAGTGGTGTATTTATCTATTATAAGATGTATGCCATTATTCAAGGTATTCAAAAGCATGGTATGATGTATTATTGGGGTCATATGATGTTGAAACATTTATATGAGTATCTTTAAAGGTTTACATATGAGGAGTTCAGCGATGGGATTAGGTTAGCCACACATTTGCACTGTTAGTACTATGAGCCTATTATGGTGACCTGGCTGGTGGGGATGCCACATGTTGATTGACCACACTCTTAATGTATTTTCACAAATATGGGTTAGCAAAGGGGCAAGGGTGAGATTGGATCACCATGCACTATAGAAGATTTATTGATGATTTGATCTCTAATTTAATTATTTGGAGACTATAAATATGGTGCATCATTGATTCATATCTATGTCAGTTTTTGGTACCATGATAGATGGATGAATGTTTATGATCATTTTCATTATGAACACATTACTCGATAATTTAGTGTTTGACGAGATGTGCCCCTAGCTTCTTGGGTGTGGGCACAGAGTTTTAGAGCTCTAGTGTGACTAGAAGATAAACGGAGACCATTTGATGTAGATCTTGCCCCATTATTATATATGAGATGTATCCCATTATATAGGTCCCAAATATGGATAATTTTGGGTTCATGGTCACTTATATCACCTAGTGGATTGAGCATAGATGGCCTAGACTATTTCTTACTAGAGGAGATGAAGACATTGATGATCTGGTTAATGTGCCACTCATGAGGGAAATTAGAGGTATAATATTTGTCATAGTTAGCCATAATCAAGGATTAGGCTAGATATGGTTGAAATCATGAGGTTGAATCTATATAGAGTAGTGAAATCTGAAGAACTCCTTAAAATAGATGAATCTTATCTTCACAACAAAAGGTTGAAATAACATTCATTAATTAACTAAAATGTACATAAGAAGGTACATTATATAATTAATAATTAGGTCATCCAAAAAGGTAATTAACTCAACTCATAATTAGAAAATGACTTAAAGTACATTTCCCCTAATGACTTATTATTAACTTAAGCAAGTTAATTAGATCATGTAGGTAAAACCACATAGTGAGAATAATCATACACTAACACCTTTATTAAGCATAGATCAAGTGGGTAGAAGAATTGGTTCTCATCATAAAGGCCTGGTGAGGTACCCAAGTACATAAATATGGTCCCCCAAAGGAGGAGGAGACAGAACTACCTAAACCCCAAGAAGAGTTCACAAATGAAGATACTTGCTCTTAATGAATGGTTTATTTAATATATTAGAAATTTGATCTATTGTTTATATGTATCATAGATTAATGATTTTCTCATAATATACATGTGAATATCAATATTATTAGTTCATTGATGGAGGACCAAATTCTTGTAGATCTATATTGTGCTTTGTTATCCTAAAATATGATTGTTGGTTATTGAAACTAGATGCCAAACTTAGTGAAAATACCCTAAAGCCAAATAGAATACTTGGATTATGAAATAGTGATCCCATTTCAATACTAGGGAAGTAAAATAACAATCCCAAGTTAGTCATTGATAACTTATCAAATAAATAAGTTTTCATTTTTTTGATGGTGGATGAAGAACTCCCTATGATCAATAAGTCATTCACATAGATAACAAGAATCAATAACGAATCATCATGCCACAAAATATAAGAATTTAAATTAGAATGGCATATAGTGAACCCAATTGAAAGAATAAAAGATTCCATCTTAGCATACCAAGCTTGATGAGCTTGTTTGAGGCCTTAAATAGATTTTCAAAGTTTATAAACTAGGAAGGAATAGTCCACAAATCCTTGTGGTTGCTCCATGTATATTAAAACGTTGAGGTTGTTGTGAAGAAAGGCACTCCACATCTATCTGATGAACATCCCAGTGATGTGTTGTGACAATGGTGAGAGAGATTTAGATAGATCTCATTTTGACAACTGGGGCAAATGTATCTGTATAGTTAATGCCAGGTACCTAAGAAAAAACCTTTGTTACCAAATGTGATTTGAATTTGTCTATGGACCCATTTTATACAATTTTTATTTGGTATATCCACCTACATCAAACAATTTTTCTTCCCTTAGGAAGAGGAACTAAATCCCAAGTGTTATTTCTTAGCAAGGAACCATACTACTCTTCTATAATAGTATCCCACTTAGGAGAGCCTAATTCCTTAAAAAATTATTGTGGATCAAAAGAAGATGTAATGAAAGCATGTAGGGTATTCTATAATTTTGAACATGTTCACTTGGTGTCTGATGGATCTACAACCTAATGGCTATCACTTTACAGTGTCTATCTAGCCCAAGGAGGACCATTGCGCAAAGAATTAGGAGGTGATTCCTCATCCTCTAAAGATATTCTAGGAGGAGGGGAATCCTCATCACTACTCTTATCATCATAACTAAAAGAATAATTTAGATCATCAAGAAGTTACTCAAGTAGATCTAAATCATTAGAACTATCATCAAATCCTAATACATCCAAGGAAGGGGAGGAGTGTCGTGTGCAGATTCTGAAAGACCCTTTTGAAAATGAACATTCCTCTCAACAAAAAACTCGTAAGTAGTTGG
Organism: Torreya grandis; assembly: GCA_037957365.1. Lineage (NCBI taxonomy): Eukaryota > Viridiplantae > Streptophyta > Pinopsida > Cupressales > Taxaceae > Torreya > Torreya grandis. The sequence goes on along the minus strand of JARHVA010005596.1, from coordinate 643,011 downwards.
ATGGAGAATTTTGTATCTCTTAACACACTCAGTACATCCAAAAAAGATGTAAGACTAACTCTAAGGTTCCATTACCTTATGTTTCTTATTTTAGGAGATCAAAATGCTTAAAAGTTCTTAAATATGGGTTTTGATTGTTCTAAGGTTTAAAATTAGTGACTCATTTCAATGTTTTATGAAGAACATGATTCTAGATATAACAGTCACAGTTGATGGCCTCAAACCAATACTGAGGCACAATAGGCTTGGAGTGTAGCATAAATTTAGCCATTTCCTTCAAGGACCTATTTTTTCACTTTTCAACACCATTATGTTGAGGACTATATGGAACTATACATTGTAGTTCAATACCTTTTAATGTACATAATTACTCAAAATAGTTACTGACATTCTCATCACCATTATTGGTGTGAAAAATCTTGATGAATTTACATTACTATTTTTCTACAAGTGCCTTGAAGTCCTAAAAATGATCAAATACCTCATATTTATATTTAATAAAATACACCTAAGTATGCCTCAAAAATTTATCGATGAAAGTAAGCATGTATTTAGTCAATTTTAGAAATGGACTAGCAATGTCACTATGGATAATTTCTAATATTTGTTCAACTCTCTATGATTTTTCCTTGTCATACATCCCCTCAAGATTCTTACCAAGTATGCAACCCTGGAAAACTCTTTCAGAAAACTTGACTCAAAGCAACCCTCTTGACGATCGAGTTACTCTAGGTAGTGATAGTTGAGATGGTTAAATTGTTCATCCCCTAATTTACTCCCCCCATCTGAATGAGTGAGTAATGTAGTAGAGGGTTAATCATAATAAAAATGTGAGAAATTATACAATCATGATTGGTGATCTTCTTTCCCAAATGCAATAATGGAGTCACTATCTACTTCCCTAATAACCATTGAATTGGGTGTGAAGTCAACTTTATTGCCTAAACTAATATGAGTGATTTGATAAATATATAGGAGATTGGTGGATAAATAGAGAAAACATATAACATCATTAAATTTCCCATCATTCACTTTAACAAATCCATGCCCACTAACTTTAGTGAAACTATCATCACCCAACAACATGGAAGGCATAGAATAAGGCTCCAAGGATGAGAACATGTCAAGTGATGAATCAATATTGTGTGATGCACCAAAATAAATAACACATGTGGAAGGTTGAGATGTAACTACAAGTGTTTTACCTTTATATTTTATCTTATTAATGGCTTTGGCCTTATAATACTTATACATTGATGAACCTTGATTGGAAGAATCAGTGACACTGATATTGTGATTCTCAAGTATCTTAATCAGTTGGTCAATCTATTTATTCATGCATTTGGATTCATCATGACCATATATATTAAAGTATCCACATGCAATTTGTTCTTTCATGAGTTTTCCATATAAGTATGAGGCATCTTTTGATGTGTTATGGACTTAGCATTAGATTTTGACCCTTTATTTGCTTTGGGTCCTTCTTGTTCTATTTCTTATCCTTGCTACCAAAAGCTTTTTATATTTCATGACTCACTATTAAATCATGTGATTTAAATGAATTAAGTGTACCTATTTGAATGATTTTGTCTTGCTACCAAGTTAATTTAATAATAAAGTCATCCAAGGATAACATGGTCCATCTAGCTCTGAGGGCAGCTTGGTGGTGTGGAAGGTAGAAATGAAGACAAAATAGTTAAATCCCAATTCAACAAGGATGGAAAAAATCAATTGATCATCCTTTTTGTTAATGTCACATCATTTGAATTTCAACTTGAGTGATTTGAACTTTGTGAAAAAGTATTATACTATATAAAAATCTCTTGGGCTTAAATTGATAAACTTATTCTCCAACTATGACCTCTAATTATGTCATATTTTCTAAAGAGTTTTCTAATATGTTCTAGACTTCATTAGGAGTAGTATCAAATTTAATATGAAAGAGTATATCGAGAGATATAAACAAGTATAGAAGACTAGAAAACTAAAACACAGATCCATGGTATAGAGATACCTAAAACACAGATCCATAGGTAAAGTAGAGTTATTTTTCTTTACCCATCATGATTTGGTGTAAGCTTTTGATCTTTAAGAGGATTTGCATTTTGACTTTCTAATGATGATAGTTGAATGGTGTAAGAATTAGAACTAAAACGTAGGTCCATGGTATATAAAAAGTATGTGTTAAACTATGTGTATTAAAGACTATGAATATATAACCCCCTAAATTTTTAGAGGTTAAGATTTATAAGGCATAATAATATTACCAATACATAAATATTGAAAAAACTTGCACTTTAAAAAAAATGATATCCCAAAAGGAGCAACAGGTTAAAATTTATGTGTGTTTGAAATTCTAAATGATGAAAGAAATATCCACTTTGCAAAACTTAAAAAAAATTGAGTGTATAAAAGTTTGGATTGGGTGTTAAAGTTAATCCCCCATTCATAGGAATAAAAAATTAATCCCCCTTAATGTGATCATGTAATATGACAAAAGGTTTAAGACCTTTTGTGAACGAATAATGTCACATTTTACTATATTAAATTTGATGTCTTTGTGGCCATCACTATGAAAATAGGGTGGGATGATCCCACAGTGTGTTCAGATAAGTGCCAAAATATGAGGAGTGTTTAAGCAGACATCAGAACCTAGATGATATCCAATTAAGCATCAAAACCCATAGGTTGCTTCTGCATATCTTGAAACCTAGAGGATGTTCATGTAGGGGCCAAAACCTGATAAGAATTCATATAGGGGTTGAATATCAATAGGGGTTTCCATAGGGAATAGAGCTTGATAAGTGTTTGTACAAGAGCTAGAACCTAATAGGTGATCATTTAGGGTTTAAAACTTGATAGGGGCTCATGTAGAGGCAAATGTCCAATGAGAATTAAAATTACACCAAAGGTTATTAACAAGGGTGTTAGAGTTCATCAAGTTTCCATATAATCACCCAAATGTCCAACCAAACTTGTATTTCTATCAAGAAAAGTTTGTGAACTATCAAAACTACCTATGAGGGGTGGATATTATGTCAAACTAGAAAAACCTCTAAAAATATAGATTCTATATAGCTCCTCTAAAATACGATAAATACTCACTTGGTTTTTTTAAAAACCTATAAATGGTTTTTCTTCAAAGTCGCCAAATGTGTGGATTTTTTTAGAATTCAAAAAATAACCTTGAACCCCTCTAAAAATGGCCAAAAATGGATTGTCATGAAACTAAGTCATGTTTACAACCATTCCTAGGGATTTTCCACCTTCTAAATCTAGTGACACTATCTTTTTTTTACTTAGAGACTCTAATTATGTATATTTGCATGGATTTTTGAGAAACCCCACCAAACCCTAGAAAACCAAAATTAATGAAAATATCAAACAAACTAGAATGCAATATCTCATAATTGAATTGATGGATTCATCTATGAATGTTACTCTCCATGTCAGAGTGAGCTATAATCAATGATCAAATTGGATAGGTTTAAATGCATGAGGTTGAATCTGTATGGAGTAGTGAAATCTGAAGAACAACTCAAAATGAAAAAAGCTTGTCTTCACAACAAAATGTTGTATTAACATTTATTTATTAGCCAAAAAATACGTAGGAAGGTACATGCTATAGTGAGGAATTATGTCACCCAAAAAGGTAATTAACTCAACTCATAATTATAAAATGGCTTAAATTGCATTTTCTCTAATGACCTATTATTAAACTAAGCTAGCTAATTAGACCATGTAGGTACAACCATATAGTGGTAAAGCCTATACTAACAAAAATTTTAAATTAATTTTTTAGTGTACTTTGTTTTTTTGGAATTTTGAATGATAACTAATGTCTTTGACTTTTATGTTTATGTAGGTGATTAGGATTATTGGATTATGATGATTGAGTTGACATTACATCTATTGACTCATCATCTTCCCAATGATGTGGTGGAGAGTGATCTAATTGAGTGAGTGACAATGGTTGTCAGGTGCACACCCCATTATTTGATTGAGTTGTGATCACTCTTACCACATGAATTTAGGTTGTTATAATGTAAGATGAGTTAAGAACAAATCTGTAAATATTAAAAATTACCCCACCAAACTTGATTTCTACTTAGGTCCATGATTATTGGATGATTATGTCTGCTTACATAGAGAGCACATGGATCTAAAGGCAAGACTAGTTATACACGAGGACCAGGAGTAGATGGAGAGATTGAGATCTAGGACATGAGTTAATCTTGGGACTTCTACTTCTATGGATCTGTTGTTAGTAGAGATGAAGGATGTTGAAACAGATGTGGAAGGTCATGTGTAACATGCTCCAATTATTAAGCGATCATTTGTATAAACTTTTATTGTATGTCATATAATTAGATAACTATATATATATATATATATATATAACTGTATAAAAATATAATTTTCTTTAGAATTTTAATTTTTTAGAAGCATGTGGGATTTTCACATTATACTTGAAATGTATGGTTTATGTTATTGCATATTTTTAGAAATCAACATTTTACAATTATGATGTATATCTGAGTGTAATGTGAAGAACTATTTGAACCATGCATAATCATCTATCCACCCTAAAAGAGATAGGAATTCTGAATCATATTTATTATCTTGCATATCTGAATCATTGTATTCTAATTTTGAAATTATCTTGTTGGAATAAATATAATAGGAATTTATGTAACATCTATCATAAAAATAGTTATTAGTTCTCGCATTGTCAATGTTAATTGATTCTTATTTCCTTGTATTATAACACTGTTATAATTTTATTCATCTTTCTGTATTAGATTCCACTTTTGTTTAACTAGTGATATCATTGATCTCACACAACTACATTCTCTACATGAATTTCTAGACACATGATGAGTGAGCATTAGTTCTTTAGTAGGAACATCTTGGGATAACTTAGTTATGGTAGAATATGATTTAGTAGAATGAGGAGGAGAGTGAATTTCTAGACACATGATGAGTGAGCATTAGTTCCTTAGCAGGAACATCTTGGGATAACTTAGTTATGGTAGAATATGATTTAGTAGAATGAGGTGGAGAGTTGGATGTTCCCTTTAATAAGACCTATGTCAACATACTGTAATCACCTAAAAATAACACTTGAGTGCTAAGAGTGCTACTTGAGAAGGGCCTATTTAGACACTTAACTAGCTTTCATGCAAGCCACAGGCATCCCTAAACATCCCTAAATCAGTCCCATACCCTCACTTTTATATCATATCCCTTAGTACCTCAAGTTCTATGACTTGTACACTAACATCATAATAGGGGAAGTAGTGCCCTATAGCGCTAGTGTCTTAGTTTTTGTGTTATTGTCTTTTTCCCTCCTTTTATTATCAACATATATTTTTTCAACTAAAAGACAACCTAGGGTCCACCTAGACATATTTTAAGACCCCATAAAAGCACTATAACAATATATATACATGAATTTTATCCCTCTAACCACTAGATGGAAATAATATACAAATTACACAAACAAACTCAGAATAAGTTGTGCACAATCAAGGTTATCAATCCCTATTATGTCATAATTTTGCATACAACCATCTAAAAAATTCATAAGTTTAGATTTTTTAGGTTTCTAGTCTTAATCATATTCAAATAGCTCAATCCAACATTCATATTGGCTTCACTTACAACATCACTACCACTTAGATGGGGAGAACTACATTGAGCTTGATCCCTCTTTAGAGTATTAATATGTAGGCAACTCTCATCATAGTGGGGTGTTGAGGATGTACAACCTACCCCACTAATAAGACACTTTAGTACTTGTGCCAACTAGATGCCACAACAACATTAAGGTTTAGCATTTCAACATAAAATTAATCAAAATAGGTCATTTATAGATATCCAAAATTCATGCACATAGGAACAGGCATGGTAGACCCAGACATAGGTGCACCTAAAAGTTTAAAATAGTTTTATACAGAGGACACTACTACCCAAACAGGGACACTTGCACCATATGGTGCTACTATCCAATTATGGTGCTAATATCTAAGAAGGTTTTTGACACTTGAATCTTGTTTATGACACTAAAATAAACCTCTGTCTTAGTTTATAGCTTCTATATCTCCCATTTTAGTCATTTTCTAGCCAAGTAGTTTACATTATTTATTGTTATTTTTAAAAAGGTCAATTTAAGTCAATTATATGACAAATTAGTGGTTGTATTTATTGCATATTTTCACCCTAATTTATTACACTCAGAACTTTTAACAACCTAGGGCTTACACTCCATAAAACCCTAAATAGTTAAATCATTTGGTGAACCTGACATACTTTGAATACTATTTTAAAAACCTAGTTCCATCCTAGGGTTTGTCTTCTCCATTTTTGAGTAATAAATTAGGGTTTATTAAATTAGTATTTTTTATTATTTTTCACAACATAACTGATCCATATCAATCCTCTATTAGGGTTTCATTGATTAAATACTTCAAAATTTTGTCTCAAACCCTCCCAACCCTAGATTTGCATACCAAGTTCTCAAAAACTTAAAAAATAGCCCTTATAGTTTCAAATAAATTCTAATTTTAATTTTATACATTATGTTGAATATTTCCTATATTTGCATATATACCTATGTTATATTACATTCTACCTATTGTGTGCTTGTTATTCATTATTTATATTATATTATTTGGTAAGTTTAAAATTAAATCTAAGAAGCCTCTTGCACCTCACCCAGTTAATCACAATATGCCTATGAATAAACACAAACTTATGCTTATTTTCATAGTTTACACAATTTACATTCATATGATAATAATGTATCCTCTAGTCCATTAGCATGTGATACTTCTTTGAAAATTATCAAAATAAGAGATACTAATAAATCTCCCTCAACCATTCTTATTACATTAAAATAAATTTCTCATCCTAACCTCCATAAGGGTGATAGCCCATTTCCCTCTCACTAGTCCAAGCTATCACCCCTCTAAAGGTTATGGTGAGAAAAACCAAAGTTCATGGATGTAGTATATCAATGTCTAAAATTAATAAAAAGTTTCAAGAACTAAACGAACATCTTGATGATGATAATATGCATTTACAAGAGGTAATTTCCTTGATGCATGTTATGGGTGATTTACAATAAGTACACCATATCACATTGGAAAGTAAAGCATACCACTCTTGGGTTGATTCTAATGTCATCCATGGCAATCTTATTCCATGTAGAATCTTCAATACAAAGTTGCCACCCAACTTTTATATACTATTGTTACCAAAATTTGATGGGCATAGAGACCCATACTTGAACCTTCACGATTATGGGAAACCCATGGCACATATCACTAACAACTTAAATCTACTACAGTTATTTCTAAAGTCTTTTATAAGGTGAGGCATTAAATTAGCTTCATAATGTACTCCTTAGTGGTTCATTACACACATATGATTCATTAGAAGTAATTTTTCTCAAGCACTACATATAGAATAAGAGACCTCAATCCACATATGATAGGTTGCCTTTACTACACTAGGGTGAGCCAAAACTAGTAACTAAGTACATTTTAAGATTCAAATCATGTATTCATTAGTTGATTTACTAGCTAATAGATTTAGAATTGCATTACATCTTTGATAAAGGCCTCATTTTCTCTCTTAAAGATAAATTATTATATCATAGATCCAAATCATTCTAGCATCTATGTAACTTATTTATGGCATTAGAAAAAGAGTTGGGACTAATTGCTACACATTCAGAGGTAAATTTGGATGTATGTTTCTTAGAGTCATAGTCATCCAATATGGTACAAGCACCTAATCCACCTATGATTAATGAAATATGGAAAAGGAACAACCAATCAAAATACTCAACAAAGCCAAAGAGCCACTTTACATAACATCTCTTATAGTGGATAAAGCACAAGACACCAGCAGTGGGACCACATAGTTTTTAGCTAGAGATAGGCCTCATGACATATTATTCACATTCTAAATAGGGGGATGATCACCCTTCCTTTTGATCATCACCATCTATCACATCACTTATATAGGATACTCAATAAACCATGTTATAATTTTCATCAGATAAATGGACATTTAGATAACAACTATTATACACTCTGATCTCATTTTGATCAGTATGTTAACATAGGCATTATAGCATTTGCATAGGGGTATGGAGATATCCTTATCCACATTCATTTAGATCACACTCTACTATGAGTGAGTTGTCTTATGATGTTATTTTTAAGGAACCATTGCTTACTCATTGTATAATCCATGTGGTTTATAAGACACCTACTTATGTGATATCTCATGTAACACAAATTTAGCAGAGATGACAGCCAATTCATAGATATCAAAGCACAGTCTTAGTATGATAAATGATTAATATGTTTGTCAAAAATCAAAGATATCATAACATAATCTCAATTTGATAATTGATTAAGATATTTATCAATAATCATAGAGATCATAACACAGTTTTAATTTGACAACCAATTAAGATATTTGAAAGACATGATGCACAACAAATCATAATTTTAACATGACAAAATATTAAGACATTTGTAAGACATGATGCACAATAGAACACAATTTTATCATGACAACCAAATAATATATTTTCAAGACATGATGCACAACATAACATAGTTTCAGCACCACAACCAATTAAGATATTTGTAAGACATGATGCACAACATAACATAGTTTTATCATGATAATCAATTAATATATTTATAATCCATGATACATAATATAAAAAAGTTCCAATATGAAAACTAATAAGATATTTTTAATACATGATGCACAATAGAACATAGTTTCATCATGACTGTCGATTAATATATTTTCTACAAAGTTTACAAATCTATTTACCACTAGTACATGATAAGTAGTATCAATTTAAGAGGATATTTATACACCTACATAGCATGATCAATATGTTCACTTTTTTACCATGCCATGTAGGTTTAGATAGTGCCTCCCATAGTCTATAGGTCAGATTAACCAACTTCACAAATTCAAAGCACAGTTCACAGACTTGTTCAGTTAACTTATCAAATTCTTAGCCCTATTTCATAGGTAGTGTTAGCTACAGATCACTCATCATAGTTAGTCCCTAGACCACATATACCTTTTCACATAACATGCATGATTATTTTTCTTTTATTTGACACAAGACACCTTGATAGTGAGTCTCTTATGAATCTCATCAGTTAGTATGTTATTCCTTGTCCATAGTTTCTTTATTTCTTGCTCCCTGTATATAGTTTTATTTTCATGTTGCTTGTAATACCTTATATATAGAAAATACAAAAATAATATAATGTGTCAAAATATAGAAATATTCAAATATGTACTCAAAAATATAAATTATAGATTATGTGTGTTATCATGTTTACATCTCTTATATTTGCTAGATGTTACATATGCTAGCTATTTTAGTATAGTCTATTTTTATCATATATACATGTTTCACTTATTCTTGTTAAGTGTTCATAGATACTTACAAGACTCAAATACATGACATAGATCTAGATTTGCTACTATCTATCCATTGGGGGTATATATATATATAAATACACAGGTTCTTCATTTGATACATTTACCAATTTGGGGGCATCTTATACATAATTTCAATTTCAAGATTATATCTTTCTAAACTCTAGATCACAGATTTAGCATTGTTATATATTGATATTGATCATCTTACACCTACTTAGATGTTTTTCCAACTACTACAAATTTAGACTCAACTTATGTACATCTTAGCTCTTATTCATATTTTTACCACATGTTCATGTATACTTTCATTTCTATCTTTCTTAGTTTAGACTTGATTGTGTCTCTATGATTTTTCTATTCAAGGGCTTTTGAATATGCCATTGTTTTATGCCTCTATGCCTCTTCTTTTCATTATATGTATGTTTTTGACATGTGCCCATTTCCTTGTGTGTGTCTTCCTGATTATGTGTGTGGACATTTGGACATGTCTTTTTGTGTGGATCTAATCCAAATTACTTGTTGTTTGCATATGTGGACAGTTAAACATATCCTTGTATGTCTTGCTTTCTCAAATTTAGTGATGTGCCTATGTCTTTTATAGTGTGGGCCCTTGGTCTACTTTGCATGCCTCATGTTTATTGTATGTGTGCATCATGGCCATAGCACATGTCTCTTTCTTATTACACACTATAATTTTAGATATCATGAGGGACCTCATGTATCTCCTTTTCTTATTTGGGTGCCAAAATGGACATCATGCCCCATTTGCCTAAGTAGTTACTATGTTATTACTTAGATTTATTACTTATATACATTATTATATCTATCTTGATAACCTTGTGAATGTTATATCTAACATATATCATACACTACAAACTTATGCTTAGATTAGATTACATTCTAATGGTATATGTGCACATCATATTGGTTTATTATGTAGATATCATATAGACTCTAGATAATACACATTTTTAAAGCTTTTTATTTTAAGGATAGTTTTTACATAGGTTCAACAACACCTCTCAAAAGAGAGGCTATTAATAAGTGTTTGTCACAGAGATCAGGCTATCTGAATGGACTCAATGTACAATTTTGATCACATAGACACATAATATAGAAATCAGTTTGAGAAAAAACATAATGAGAAATAATGTCATAGAGATTAGTTATAGGTGCATAGAAATTAGAATAATTGGATATTCACACCCAATCAGTACATTAGTTCCACATGTTGGTACTATCCAAGATATGGTGCTATTGTCTAGTAGCCTTAGTTTCAGAAAAATCTAGATTGGCCAAAAAAGAATAGTGGGTACAATCCAGGTTTACACATGTTTAATTATAAATTATTAGTTTTGGCTTAGTTTATCTTATATTAATACCATATTTCTTAGATTTGGGTCATCATGCATGACATGGTCATTCCCATTTCAATTTAGAGGCTCAAATACATATAACTCAGTCCAAAATCCATATACTCAGATATCATATTTAGGGGTATGTGCATGGAATACTATTTAACTATGCTCATTTATACATTGGTTGATCAAATTAAATGACAAACTTCATGTCATTCTCTATGTTGTACACATTAGACACTATGTTCTAGCTTACACACTAGGTTCATGTCTTACTCTATTTGTAATGGTTGATATTCTTGAGTAGCATAGATCTACCTAATATTCCTAAGTGGTCATAGAGCTGACATACATAGTTGCACGTCTCCAATTATATTGCATAGTTTTAGCTTTAGATGCATCTACTATACATGGTTAGGCAATGATGGATTCATAATCTATTTGACTTATTTAGCCAATTATATAAGAGGATTAAACACACCATCAATCTAGTCCAAGTTATTCACAGGTCATGATCCACCAATCAAGGGTGCGCAATGATGGAATTAAAATTAGTTTAAGTTATTAAGCCACCCACACATACAAATTGAGCAATCCATCAGCTTAATATAATTTTTTTACCAATTGATCATTATCTACATGCACACATATAGGTTATCACCATGTTTATGCATTGGTTCACGTACCCAATGATGTGTATTCATTCTTTTCTTCTCTCTTATCTCTTTACTTAGTATTTTATTTTGATTTTAATATCTCCTAATTAAGTATTAATCTATTCACATTTCATTTATAGGACATGTAATGGAATATGCATCATATACTTAGATATAGGCTTACGGGTTTTACCTCTTAGGTCATTCCAAGTATGCTTATTTTTATTTTATATTAATCATTTCACTTTGATGAATTTATAGAATAAAGGGGGGAAATGTAATCACCTTAAAATAACACTTGAGTGCTAAGAGTGATACTTGAGACCACCCATCCCTATCTTAGGGACTATTTAGACACTTATCCAACCTTCATGTGGGCCACAAACATACCTAAACATCCTTAAAGCAATCCAAGACCCTCACTTTGACATCCTGGCCCTTAGTGCCTCAGGTTATGCCACTTAGACACTAGCATCATAAGAGGAGTAGTAGTGCCCCATAGTGTTAGTATCTCAGTTTTGGTGTTATTATCATTTTTCCTCTTTTTTACCAATGGACATATTTTAAAATCAAATACCACATAGGGTTAACCTAAACCTCTTTTAAGACCCAAAAAAGCACTAGAATAGTACATATACATGAATTTTAATCCTATAACCACTAAATGAAAATCAAATATAAATTACATAAATAACTAAAAACAAGTTGTGCACAATCAAAGTTATCAATCCCTATTGTGCCTTACTTATGCATACAATTATCTACATCATTTTTAATCTCAAATTACTCAAGTTTCTAGTCTCAAGCACATTCAAATCACTCAATCCAACATTAATACTAACTTCAATTGCACCAGCACTTAGATGGGGATAACTACATCAGGTTGATCCCTTTTCAGAGTATTAGAATGTAAGAAACTCTAATCATAATGGGGTGTTGAGGATGTCCATCCTACCCCACTAACAACACTCTTTACTACGTGTGCCAATAATATGCCCTAGAAACATGGAGGTTTAGGGTTTCAACATAAAATCAATCAAAATAGGTCATCTACAGAGATCCAAAACTCATGTGCACAAGAACAGTTTTGATATATCTAGACACGGGTACACCTAAAAACTCAGAATAGTTCTACATAGAGGATACTACCACCAAAATATGAACACTAGTGCCACACAACACTACTATCCAATTAGGTTGCTACTATCTAGGAAGGTTTTTCACACCTAAATCTTTTTCACAACACTCAAATCAGCATTTATCTTAGTTTACAGCCTCTATATCTTTTATTTTAGTCATTTTCTAGTTAAGTACTTGTTTAAATTATTTATTACTATTTTTAAAAAGGTCAAATTAATTCAATTTTATTACAAATGAGTGCTTTTATTAATTACATATTTAGACCCTCATTAACTATACTCAAACCCCTTAACAACCTAGGTCTTACACTCCATAAAACTCTAAATAGTAAAATCACATACAACTCAATTTTATTTTTAGGTGCACAACAATCATTATCTCGATGACCATTAATGTGATGATAGTTTAAATAAGGAACATTTTTAATTTTGTCTAATTTATGTGATGGATGATAATGATTACAAATAAGAGTAATCAGATTTTTATTCAATAATGTCTTAATAATGTCTTGAGGCATATTTTTAAATAAATCAAACTAAATGGGTTGATTTTTATCATAAGGTGTTTTAGTATCTATATGAGTTGATATAAAAACTAATTATTTCCATATATTTATTACTTTAACCTTTAGTTTATGTGGAATATTTTCTTTAAGATAAGGTAGATTAGGTTCCTAAACAAGGTTGGATGACTCTAATGGTAACAACTCAATATCAAAATCTGGCTCTTTATTTTTCTATGTAAGTCCCACTTTCTCCTCTAATGCAATAATCTCATAACAAATATGTTGAAATGTGTTTGATATTTGATCAAAATAATTTTATTTAATAATAAAAAAAATACCCCTACCATATACATAATGTGTCTCCAAACTGGTTGGTTGATAAATTAATAGTTGCATACATGTCTTAAACTGTAATATGTAATCACAAACTGGGTCTGAGTTTCCCTTATGTAGGGATGGTAGTCTCTCATAAGTAAATATGGGTATCTTATTTTGGATAAATTGAATAATAAATACTTTCTATAACTCATCATATGTATCTAAATATCCACTAAGAAGAGAATGATTAAACCAATTCAATGCATCATCTTCTAAGCTCTTTAGAAATAACAGTAATGAAATCAAACTGCCAGTGTAACCATTCATAGTTTTTTTATAATCTCTTTTATGTAAAAAATAATCTCCATTTCCATTGAAATTAAATAATTTAAATATCTAATAACCATGTGGTAATGATGCATATAAGATATTGTGCACTATAGGATTACCATGTATAGCATTTGAATCAACCCAAGAGTGGTATACCTTACTTTCTAAAGTAAGTTGTACTTTATGTTGTAAAGCACAAACAATATGCACTAGATAAATAACCTCTTGTGAAGGCATATTAATATTATTAATGGGTTCATTTAATAATTGAAATTTATTATTAATTTTAGCCACTGGTAAGTTATTTTGAAAAGGAGGAGAAGGCTTATGAGTGAATTATTCTTTATGAATGTTAGGCTTGGAAGATCCATTGGTAGTCAAAATATCATTATTTTTCAAAGGAATATTATATTAGACTAAAATAGAAGAAATAACATTGATATTTTCATCACTAGAATCAATATGTTTGCTTGTTTTATTTTTCAAGGTAGAACTAAGAACATCATCATAAGATGCAATCACATTATTATTAATCAAACTCTAATTTGATTGATCATGTAATAAACAATAATCATCAACATGAGGGGAGGGTAAATAATGATATATATTAGGATTATTAGAAACATTTTCATCTTCCCTACAAATAAAAATCATTATCATTCCAATTATCATCACGATCATTATTTTTTCATTTATAGAATCTACATTTGAAAGACAAGAAATTCATTTTCACAAGAATAAGGTGTAGAATGTACATTTGTATTTTTTAATTTTTTCAAAACATCATCGCATGTAATGGGAATACAATATTTACTTTCATTATGAACATTATAAATCATACCATTCTTATTTTGAGACAGGGAGAAAGGAGGAGAAAATATTACATTTTCTACCTTTCTTAAAATAACATCACACTCAAAATAACACTATTTTATTTTTCATTAGCCACATTAGAAATATCAACACGTTCATTATTATAAGAATGTAGGATAAGAGATACATTTGCATTTTCTACTTTAGTAGTATCATTATCATATGTAATAGGAACATTACTATAACTAGAATGCGACTCTTGAGACACAATTGTCATTTTCATTGTATAAAGGAATTTTAAGTTTTTTTATTTATTTTGTGAAATTTTGAAAAGAGACAAAGTGAAATTTGTGATAAACTAGGAGATTTATCAAATAATGCATCACCAATGAGATGTTATTTGGGAATTATATTATCTATTTCTTTCATATGGATTTTAAGAGAAATGTTAGAAGAGGTAGGAGAAGAACAATCATCTACATTAATATATTTTGCACATTGATAATCACTTAAATACTATTATTCAATGTAAAAATATTCATTATCATCATTATACATATAATCATGATCTTTATTATTATACATCACACAATCTTGATAACTAGTCCATTTTTTATTATAATTATAAGGAATGCCTAAGAATTTATCAATAGGGTGAGAAGGAAGAGATTCTTTACTAGCCATTTTAATTTTTCCAAAGACTAAAATAAGAAAAAGAGGAGAGATACAAATCAATGCTAGAAAACACTCTAATATAATAGGGAAATAATAATTTGATTTGAAGACCCTATGGATACAATTTTAGAAGGAAACCCTAGGGGTAAACTAGGGCTTGCAATGTTCAATAAACTAAAGCGGGTTCATCAATATGTTTTATCAAAATTAGAAATTAGAAAAATAAATCTAACCTAATGCAAATAAATAAATGAGTAAAATAAATTGTAAGTAAATAGGCATTCACACACATATATTTGTAAATATATGAATGATTAGTGTTTTGATCAAAAAGAAATAAATGGAGAATGAGTACTTATCTGTAATTTAAATATGTAGACATGTAGATGATCATGATTGACTATAACACTAAGTGAGATTCCTCACAATCTATATGTTTCATTATTTTATTGATTTAGACATGGATAAGCAATTTAGATAACAATAGTTTATGCCTTTGTATAGGTAGAGCAGTCTTATTTACATTGACTATGGAATAGACCCACAAATTAAAAAATTGTGTGAAGTAACTATAGATATGTTTATACCTACTAAGATCATGTGATTTTGAGTTATATTTTGTATTTTATTTTATTTTCTTCCAAAAACCCTAGAAATATCCTACATATTAAACCAAATAGAAATCAAATGGAAAAGTGAGGATTTAGGCTAGGGGAATAGTTTAATTGGCCTCAAAAACCCCACTGTAACTAAGCATTGCCTACATCCCAAAAGGACCTCAGGATGATGTAGTTTTCCCTCTAATGTGTGTATATGTAACTAGATAATATGTAATTTGAATCTAAATTTTATTCATTGAGGCCCTCATCTTGGTCCAAGTATGTAATCTAGATGTACAATATAAACTTCAAATATAATCTAGGTACTAAGTTTGTTATAGTGTGTTCATCTCTTTTTTATGCTCTATTAGATAGATAAGTTTAGATGTAAAATTCCCCATAGGCATATTTAAATATAAGACTTCTAAATTCAAATTTCAAAAACCTATTAGTGTGTTAAATTAACTTAAAAGGAATAAAACAATCATAAAAATTACCCAAATGAAACATGTCTCAAAAAAGGTACCAAAAGTTATGTTGAGACAACACTGTTCATTTTAGATAATAAAGAAGAGCATGATAGTCCAAATAAAGTGGTTTTGTCTTAAATCAGGAAGACAACAAGATAAAAGATAAAATAAGGACTATGGTTCCTTATGACTTAGATAGAAATTGAAATGGAAGAATAATATAATGAGAACAATAGTGTGAATGGTCAAAAGGAAATACATGACTAAAAGAAAGAAGAGTCAACATAGTATTTATTCTACATTTAGATCCTATAGATATAAAAGTAATAAAAATAGATAATTCTTGTGGTTATTTGACTAAATTCAAGTGTCTATAATTATCTGAACTCTACGTAATGATACCACTTGGATCTGATACCAATTGTTTGGGATAAGCCCATGCACCATTATCAAATGCATAGATAAGATATGTTATAAAAATCATAAAATAATAATAACAATTACATGCACACAAAAAACACAAGATTTCACCTAAGAAAACCTTTACAGGTTAAAAATGCAACACAATAACCTTATTAAATTATAAAATCAATTGAATTGTTTACAAAACTACTATTTTTTAAGGTTTTTTAGTTTTTCATACAATATTAAATTATATCTACACTATATTTTGTATCTCATAATGCATGCACTTCACTATGTATCTTCACATTCATGCAATTACTTGCATCCCTTACACTTGACCATGTAGAAAATCACATTATCATATCCCTAAGAATATATATGCCTATATATCAACAAATTACTTTGTAATTCCTATGTATAAGGGGAATCTACAATTTCACCAACTAATAAGAAATTTTATCATTGCATATACCTCCTCAACAAATCCATGTTAGGGCATTGCTAAGATGCTACTCACACACCTCCAATTGACAGTTAGAAAACTGTATAGTAATGACTCAAGTTTGAATTGCATTACATTATTATGTTGCATAGATCCTTACAACATCATAATATGAAACCAACCTATGTATACCTTCATCTAACCTTCTTTCACATATAAATTTAATGTGCAAATATAATGTGTCATAATGTTGTGAAACCCTTTTATGCACTTACAAAAATACTTAAAATTACACTCATATAGGTACTCAACACTACATGAAATGAGTTACTCATGTGAAACCATCTAATACACTCATAAAATTATGTATGCACAACCATCTAATGCAATTTTAGAATTACTTAACACTACACTCACATAAGTAATCATATGCAACCATCCATTGCACTTGAATGTGTACTTAACATTACACATCCATCTATTACACTTGTAGAGGTACTTTAATGTTCCACATCACTTTCATTTGATAATTCCATTCAAAGTTGTAACTATTCATGATAACTATAATACACAGAGATCCAATCAAAGTGTAAAATACACTTTAAAAAACTATGGCCAAGAACCTTGAATGTTTGTTCTAAAAGTATTACAAGAAGTAATGATGTTGAAATCATCCCTGGTGTCTTTTTGCCAATTATTAATTTTGATAATGCTTTTAAATGGATGAATAAGTTTAATTTGATAGGTTTAGTCACTCAAATTTAGTTATGAATACTTGATAATGTCAATTTTGGCCTACTTTTATATTACTTGAGTTGAGCAATTAATCTATACCTATGTCACCACCTCACTCTATCTTGAGTACCTATATAGACCTATCCCATTATAAGTTATTATCTTTCACCTAAAAAAATGATTTTAATCACTAAAAACTCCTATAATCATCTATAATGAAATCTCTAATTCTAATTTTCACATGTTCCCTTCTGGATAAGATCGACTAGTATGGGTCAATAATAGAAGTCAATTTTGACACCTATGAGTTGATCGTAACCTTCACCTTAGCAACGACTAGTTTTTAAATTTAAACCCTCTCATTTATTTTGTTTTTCATTTTTAGGATAGGTAGTGTGAGGTTTGTCTCCTTTTATATTACTATAAAGGTACATCTAAGTCACATATTCTATCACTTAGCAATTTCAATATTGAGGCACACTTACACTATTACACACTAAGAAAAGCTTCCCCATTCTTTCCAAATATGATTTTGATCATTTGAAATATTATTTATATAATTCAATACAAATTAATTCAAAATATTACCAAGTAATTTAATCCACATCTCTAGTTGTATATATGTAGCAAAAGGATCACAATCACACAAAGCTCCATAAGTATGATAACTATGTGAGATTGATTTCCCTCTTTGAGTATTGGATACATAGGCAATGATCCATCATCATAGGGTTAATTCTAGTTATCTTATCCCATTACACTCCCCTATTTTTCTCTTTATAAGTTTTCAATTACTGTAAATCCTATCAGGGTTTCAACTTTGAAGAAGGCATTTACAAGTCAATCACATTCATTTGAAGGTCAATTTTTTATAAGTATTCATGTTTCAATTGGTTTTATATGAGTGTCCCTTTATTTCTTAAATTATATATAGAGAACAAAATTTACTAGTAGATATCAAGCATGTTAGTTGATCATCTCCTCTTTATAAGAATCCTAACCTTGAGTAGTTATAGTCACATCTCTAAACGCACATACAAGATCAATCTGAGTTGATCACTTATAGTTATCTATTAATCTTATTTGATCACTTCCAAATATATATCAAACATGCATAGTCAAATTATAAATAAAAAATAACTAATTATTTTATTTTATTCATAATTCATCATATATCATTCATTCATCTTTTTTATTTACTTTCATTATGTTTATCACAATACTATTCATTATATCTTAATTAGAGTTAATACATAAATTAATTTCAAATTATTATAAAACATATTGGTGAATGATTTTTTTATCATAATTTATGTCATGTCCCCTTCTAGTTGACATCTTTTCGAGCGGATGATTAGCCTATTATGTGACCCTCGTAGGCTGATGGGATGGATAGAGGGTCTTGATGGAGCTTGGCTTGGCTTTGAGTAGCAAAATTGTTCCAGTTGGCTTTCGTTCAGGCTCTTTCAGACATGTATTAAGGGAGATATTAATATTTGATTAATTTAATTAAATATTAATTATTTGGTCTAATTTTAAAACCCTAATTCTAATTTAAGAAACCCTAATTCTAATTTAAGAAAATCTAATTAGGGCAAGCACACTTTTTTGAGGGTATAAGGGTTTCTCATGGGAGAGAGTTGAATTATGGATTATTGATTGAAGACAATTTTTGCTAAGGATTTTCTTGAGAAGACTGAGCCAAGGGTTCTAGTATTCTATCTGCATTGAAGAACGTGCCCTCTTCAGTGTGAGCGATTTAGAGGCTGTGAGATATCAGTTGATTTATTGCCAGGTTGAGAGATAACTTCACACAAAAGTTATCACAGGTATTCACAGGGATTTATTTTATTAGGTTTTGATTTAGGGTTTTGATTCATATATTACACAGATAAAGATCTTTTGTATTAGAGCCATATATCTTGACATCAGGGGTCCAACAAATAGGTTGTGTTATATTGGCAGCCGTACAAAGTCTGTACATATCCATGCAAATCTATACGCTTCAGTGGAAAGCGTAGAGACCGACATTGGTAGGTAGAGACCGACAGTGACCGACATGGGCTGACCCCCTCACCGATGTCAACAGGTTAATGAGACTAGAAAACTGATGGTGGTAGTATAACCGATGTCGGCAACTGTGTTTTTGACACAACAGGCTGAGACATACCAGATCCAAATTTTATTCCTAGTTTGTGGAATACTCAAGTTATTAACACCATATTTTAATATTCTTTTATATGCATGACAGAGGACATCTATTGTAACCATCTGAGTGAATAAATAAGAGATTATACTATGGTTTATTTATCTATTTAAAGATATTTTGCACGAATAAAGATAAGTAATTCAATAATATTTAGTTTCAAATTTCAAGGGAAATAGGGAATATTACAGTGGTATCAGAGCTAAATCCTACCATCTTGAGGGTTTGACAATCTTATGCAGCCACAAGAGTTGGGACCACATAGGTATTTCACACGTAGTACAGCTTTGCTTGAAGGCAATCAGGTTTTAGAACAGTAGCCAATCACCATGAGTGATAGGTGTGAGGGTAGCCCACACATGGGCCATAGGCATAATGATGATTAGGACACCAAAGAATTCTTTCAAGTTATGGCTACAGGCCAGTAGCAGATGAATCAGGCACTACAAGCACTCACTACTATGGTAGAGAGGATGAACACACCTATTTGATAGAATGGGGAGCAAGGAGATAATAGGAGTGCTACTGTTAATCAGAGACCACAGTTGACCCATTCTAGGACCACTGATAGGCCTACATGGCCTACATTTATTCAAGAGGAACCAGAGGCTCTAGTAGAGGAGGTGATAGGAGAGCCCCTATTTGTTGACACACTTATGGCAACAAATGAGGAGTGGGAGTTATTATCACCTGAGGTCAAAGAGAGGATTACTTTTGACCGGTTCATCACACAGAGGAGAGAGCATAACTGAGGACAACATGATTAGAGACCTAGACACCAGAATAATGATCTGAAGCATACTGCGAGCAGGCTCACACTAGCGATGTTTAATGGTAGTGGCAAGGTCACAGCGTAGGCCTGGATTAGTAAGCTAGACACATTTCTCACATTGCATCTGATGGTTAAGGGAGATGCTATCAGATATGCAACACTGCATCTTGAGGGAGTAGCTCATAATTGGTGGCACCACAGGATGGTGACACTCCATCATGATCGAATCACATCTTATCAGGAGTTTGTGGATAGACTGGAGGAGCATTTTGACAGGAGGGATCCAAAATCCTATTTTTGAGAGTTGGCATAGTTGTGCCAAAGTGGCAATCTAGAGTCTTACATTAGTGACTTCCAGAAGTTATCAGTCATGGTCCCTGACATTTTAGAGAGGTGACTTGTAGTGCTCTTCATGGAGGGATTGATAGAACCATTGAGGGGTTGGATCAAAGGCTTTGATCCTCCATTATAGGAAGCTATGAAGAAGGCGTGTAGTATGGAGATGGCAGCCACATCTAGTAAATTTAACTCCAGAGTTACTTCTTCATTTAAGGACAATAAGGGCTTCAACTAAAATAGAGAAAGACCAAGTTTTAACATAGATAAATTAGGTGTTAAGAATGATTCAAAGGCCAACCCAGTAGCACCACCTTTGGATAGAGAGGCTCTTAATGATCTACACAGAAAGAAGCTTTGTTTCTACTGCAAGGGTCCCTATGATGCCAATCATGATTGTCCTTTGAGGCCTAAGGGCAAGGCAAATCAAGTGATGTGGGCTTATTATGAGGATGTGGAATCAGAAGATTCTAAACATCAGGAGAGTTCTGAGGAGCTAGAGGCTGAGGCTTTAGAACCTAAGGTAGAGGCAGATTCAGAGCTCCAAGCTCAAGAGGCATGCCTATCTAGCATCTAGCAGGAGGGCTCATTCAGACTCCGTGGAGTTTTGGCAGGATAGAGGGTCATCACCCTTCTTAACACGGGAGCCACACATAATTTTATTGATACTAGATTTGTGGAGAAGCACGGACTCACCATCAAAGATTTTGAGGGCATTAGAGTTAAGGTGGCCGACGGTTACACCCTTAGGTGTGAGCAGATGATTAGAGATCTCCCATTGCACTTGAACGACTATGAGTTCAAGGCTGATTATTATGTGGTGAACATGGGGGATATAGATTTGGTCTTGGGCATGAAGTGGCTTCATTCCCTTGAGGTAGTCACTCTTCATCTTAAGGACATGGAGATCTATTTTGATGTTGATGGGAAGACACACATTCTTAAGGCAATACGAGATGGCAACATCAAAACTATTTCTTTACATCAGATGGAGAGGCTCATGCGACATGACATGGTAGAGTGGGCTGCTGAGTGCACATTAGCACCAATATAGGAGGGACAGTAGAAGACTAAGTATCATCCTGACATTCAACAATTGAGAGTCAAGCATGATAAGGTATTTAGTGATATTCCACTAGGGAGACCTCCAGATAGGGAGCTAAGCCCATTATGATTACTCCTTATCGACATCCTAAGTAGTTGAAGGATGAGATCAAAAAAATAATTAAGGAGTTACTTGCTATGGGTCACATTCAGCATAGTAAATCACTGTTCGCTTCTTTAGTTGTTCTGGTGAAGAAGAAGGATGGCACCCTACACATGTGCATTGACTACAGATCCCTGAATAAGAGAACCATTAAGAACAGGTATCTAATACCTCATATTGATGAGCTTATTGATGAGCTCCATGGTGCACACTAATTCACGAAGATAGACTTAAGGTCAGGATATCATCAGATCAGGGTTCGTGAGCAGGACGTTGAGAAGATAGCTTTCCGTTGCCATTGTGGACACTATGAGTTTGTAGTGATGCCATTTGGGCTCACTAATGTGCCAGTGACATTTTAGTCCACCATGAATAGAGTCTTCCATTCACTACTGAGGAGATTTGTACTTGTTTTTTTATGACATTCTTATATACAGCAGGACTTGGCAGGAGCATTTGGCTCATCTGGAGACTGTACTCAGCATCTTGGAGAGGGAGTCCTTGTATGCCAAGGAGTCCAAATGTGATTTGGGGATGACTGAATTGTTATACTTGGGTCATATTATCAGTCCAGGGGGAGTCCGAATGGATCTTGACAAGATCCATGCTATCATAGACTGGCCTATTCTAGCAAACCTTACACAGCTATGGGGATTTATAGGTTTGTGTGGGTTTTATCATAGGTTCATGAATGGTTATTCATGACATGCAGCCCCTATGACAGATCTGATGAATAAAGGTGCCTTTTGTTGGAAACCTGAAGCACAAGAGTGTTTCGTAAGGTTTAAAGAGTTCATGACTACGTGCCCAGTATTGGCACTACCTAATTTTTTGAAGCCTTTTGAGCTTCAGTGTGATGCTTTACGCAAGGGCATTAGAGTGGTGCTTATGCAGGACAAGCACCCCATAGTATATGAGAGTCATAAGCTCAGGGGACTAGAGAGACTTTACAGCATTTACAATAAGGAGATGCTTGCTATCATGCATGCCTTGGCAAAATTTAGGCAATATCTCGTGGGCAGCACATTTTGCATCAAAATGGACCACAACAGTTTGAGACATTTCTTGGGGAAGTAAGATATCAATGACCGTCATCAGAAGTGGGTGAGCAAATTACAAGCATATGACTTTGACATCTCTTTCATTAAGGGCACCCAGAATGTAGTGGTTGATGCCCTTTCACGTCAGTCGTACTTGAGTACTATGGTCCACATTTTAGAGGATTTGAGACATATGATTATGGCAAAGTATGCCAAGGATACATGGGCATCCAACATTATTGAGGGATCGATAGTTGACACCAGATATACTCTTGTGAATGACTTAATCATTTACAAGAGCAGGGTTTATTTGATCCCAAGATCAGCAATGAAGAACATTCTCATGCGAGCCTTTCATGATGTACCTACTTTAGGACATCCCAGGTATTTCAAGACCTATAGATAGATTAGGGAGAGATTCACATGGAAAGGACTCAAGGTAGATGTTCTTCAGTATGTGCGTGAGTGCCCTATTTGTCAACAAAACAAGCAAGAGAACACGTACCCAGCAGGATTGTTGTGGCCACTTCCAATTCCTGATAGGAAGTGGGAGTGCTTGTCGATGGATTTCATTATGGGCTTGCCTAAAGCCCAAGGATGAGATTGCATATATGTAGTTTTGGATCGGTTAACGAAGTATGCCTACTTCTTTCTGATTACCACCACATACACAGCTACACAGGTAGCAAAGGTTTTCTTCTGAGAGGTATTCCGACTGCATGGGTTGCCTCAGAGCATAGTGAGCAATAGGGATAGTCAATTCTTGAGTCACTTTTGGCAGGAGGTGTTCAGACTCTGTGGGATCGAGCTTACACAAAGCACCAATTACCACCCATAGACTGATGGACAGACAAAGATAGTGAACAAATGGGTGGAGGGCTACCTCAAGAACTACATTGTAGGGCAGAAAAAATCTTGGGTCAAGTGGATTCATTTATGCGAGTATTGCTATAACATGGCTTTCCACATGACCATTCAAATGTCTCCTTTTATGGCATTGTACGGGTATGAGGTGCTGATTTTTCTAGATTTGCTATTAAGTGACAGTAGAGTGCTGAGTGCTAGAGACTTATTGTAGGAGAGTCAAGATACTATGAGGACTCTCA
Organism: Torreya grandis; assembly: GCA_037957365.1. Lineage (NCBI taxonomy): Eukaryota > Viridiplantae > Streptophyta > Pinopsida > Cupressales > Taxaceae > Torreya > Torreya grandis. Next base: position 618,406 of record JARHVA010005596.1, on the reverse strand, counting down.
AGGAGAATATTGCTAAGGCATAGAATCAGCATAAGTAGTATGCAGATCAGTGGAGGATAGAGAGATCCTTTAATGTGGGTAACATGGTCTATCTTATGCTGAAGCCTTATCGTCAGTCTACTCTTAGGAAGAGTGGAGCGGAGAAGCTGAAGCCACGTTATTACGGTCCTTTCAAGATCTTGAGGTGTGTTGGAGAGATGGCTTATGAGCTAGAACTTTTGGTAGAGAGCAGGGTACACAATGTTTTTCATGTATCATGCCTCAAAAAGGCATTGGGACACCGTGTGTTACCTTCTACAATTTTACCTCCCTTAGATGTTGCATAGGAGGACTATTAGGGAATATTTGGTAAAGTGGAGAAATTTTCTAGTGGAGGATGCAACATGGGAAAGTGAGGATATTCTTCAGCATCCAGAGTTGAGATTGCTTGAGGACAAGCAATTTTAGGAGGGGTAGACTATCATGTCCCCTTCTAGTTGACATCTTTCTGAGTGGATGATTAGCCTATTATGCAACCCTCCTACGCTGATGGGATGGATAGAGGGTCTTGATGGAGCTTGGCTTGGTTTCAAGTAGCAAAATTGTTCCAATTGGCTTTCGTTTGGGCTCTTTCAGACATGTATTAAGGGAGATATTAATATTTGATTAATTTAATTAAATATTAATTATTTGGTCTAATTTCAAAACTCTAATTATAATTTAAGAAACCCTAATTCTAATTTAAGAAAATCTAATTAGGGCAAGCACACTTTTTTGAGGGTATAAGGGTTTCTCATGGGAGAGAGTTGAATTATGGATTATTGATTGAAGACAATTTTTGCTAAGGATTTTCTTAAGAAGACTGAGTCAAGGTTTCTAGTTTTCTATCTACATTGAAGAATGTGCCCTCTTCAGTGTGAGTGATTCAGAGGCTGTGAAATATTAGCTGATTTATTACTAGGTTGAGAGATAACTTCACATAGAAGTTATCACAGGTATTTACAGGGATTTATTTTATTAGGTTTTGATTCAGGGTTTTGATTCAGATATTGCACAGATAAAGATCTTCTATATTAGAGCCATATATCTTGAGATCAGGGGTCCAGCAAATAGGTTGTGCTATATTGGTGGCCATACAAAGTCCATACAGATTCGTGCAAATTTGTATGCTTCAGCGGAAAGTGCAGAGACCGACATCGGCAGGCAGAGACTGACAACAATCGACCTCAGCTGACCCCCTCACCGATGTCGATAGGTTAATGACACCAAGAAATTGATGGTGGTGGTATAACTGATGTCGGTGACTGTGTTTTTGACACAGTAGGCCGAGATGTACCAGATCTAGATTTTATTCCCAGTTTGTGGAATACTAAAGTTATTAAGACCGTATTTTAATATTATTTTATATGCATGACAGAGGACATCTATTGTAACCATCTGAGTGAATAAATAAGAGATTATACTATGGTTTATTTATCTATTTGAAGATATTTTGCACGAATAAAGATAAGTAATTCAATAATATTCAGTTTTAGATTTTAAGGGAAACATGGGATATTACAATTTACAATTAACTTGATGATTAAATATAATTAAGATGTAATGAATAGAAATAAAATACATGGTGTAAAATAACTTATGACAAATAAAATGAAAGAAAAGTATTGAAATTAGCAAAACACGATCGAATAAAAGAAGACCAACTATGAATAATACAAAAGACTGTGTCAGAAGTATCACAAATGGGAAAGGATTGAGTGAATTCTCTATTATTCAAATATGTAATCTTTATAAAATTAATGAAATCAAGGTACAATCATCTAAAATTGTTGGAAATAGGTTTGTGTGTGTAAATTTGAGCTTTGCATGCACATGAAAATCAAAATTTAACTCTAATAGGGCTTGTAATAGTTAAAACCTACAAATAGAAATGGGGGAGTGTAATGAGATAAGATAACTTTAATCATCCTCCTTATGACTTATTTTTGCTTACATATCAAATACTCTAAAGATGGAAATCAATCTTGCATAGTTCTCCCACGTAGAGTGTTTTGTATTATCATGATTTATTTATTATATGAATGCATTTAAATATCAATTGATTACTTGATAATGTTTCACTTAGTTTGGATAAAATAGGAGATTTACTTAACAAAGGACCATTTAAAATTATTAAAATCAGATTTAAAAAGAATAGGGAAGCTTTGTTTAGTGTGTAATAGTGTAAGTGTGCATCAATATTAAAATTTCCATGTGGTAGAAAAGGTGACATAGATATGTATTTATATAAATCCAAAAGGGGAAAAACTCACACTACCTACCCTAAAAGTGTATACCAATATATAAGGGAGAGTCTAAATTTGAAAAATAGTCATTGTGTGAAGGTCAAGATTGACCTATAGGGGTCAAAACTAATCGACACTACTAATCTATACTGGTTGATCATATCCTGAATGGAAACGTGTGAAATTTATAGTCTAGGATATTTGTAAATATACTTTAAAATATTTTTATAAAATTGGAATATTTTTTAGGTGTAATGTAACAAATAAGAAAGAAAAAAGTTTGTATATGTACTTAAGATAGAGTGAGATGGATAAGTAGGTTTAAATTAAGTGGTCAAGTCAATTAAATTGAATGTGAACTAAAACTAACATTATTAAGTATTCATGACTAAAACAGACTAAATACACTTTATCTACCCTTAATTCTAGAAATGAAATTATTAGAATAAATATAAAGATATATACCTAAGTGTGTACAACACACTTTACCTTTAGGAGCATACAAGGTATTTCATGAAAAATCCTACAATGATGTAGAAGTACTTAATGTCCATATGTGAAATTAAAATTTGAAATGTAACTCAAATTTGAAAATATTAAAAAGAACAAGGAATAAGTACATTTATATGTATGAAACCAATGTTACTCTTGTAAATTTTTTTGAATATGATGCTTCCCTTGAAGCATTAAAAAATTGGTGCTTCTCATAAATCACTTTAATAGATTGGTCCTTGAATTGAACCAATGTCCAGTTAAAGGTAATCAAGCCCCAATTTCAATTGAACATGTATAGAAAATAAAACTTGTTGAGGGATGGAGAAACCTCAATTCATGATATTGGTTTTTGTAACCCTAAAACATAAATAGATTAGAATCCAAAATTTGTAGACAATAATGCTAAAGAGCATTGAACCTCTAAGTTATGCATTATGTACTTTAATTGAATCAACCACTATAGATGACTTATAGATTTAATTTTAAATTTGTTTTTAAGTTTCTGAATGCATTATCAAAATATATTGGAGAACATCCTTACTCCTACCATGGTCAAGTATAACATAAAGTATTGAAAATATGAGATGAATTTGCATCATTCTCATATTGATAAATGTAGAATCTGTAACTATATGTAGATGCAAATTTGTAAATTATGTTTGAAGTCTATGCATGAATATATATCATGTACCAAAAATTATATGAATTTTTAATTTGTTTCCTACAATGTGAGTGCATATGCATGACATATGCCTCCAAAATCTATACCAATAATTAAATTTCAACCATTTTGAAATCTTAGAAACTATATTCTATTCTCAAAATTGATTTTTGTACATATGGGATTATATCTATATGAAACACCCATTGAAATGCCCCATTTTGAGATATGTGTCTTGAAAGTCACTCATCTAAAAATAATAGTTAATTGTATTGTGTATATTAAGATGTAACTAATGAATATTGTATCATATGTGAAAATTATGTTAACATAGTAAGATGTGTACCATTGAAATCATGTATTTAACATGTGAGATAAGACCTATATAAATGTATCAATGAAAATCATAGTAGTGAATTATAATAAAATAATGCACAAAAAGGTATTGCATGATATGAATCATGACACTCATCAAAATTTACAAGCTTAATAAGCATAGAAACACAACAAACACAATGTTATCCAATAAGGCCAAGGGTTATATGCAAAGGAAATGTTCAAATGCTGCATAAGAAAAAAGTGTACACATGAGGACAAGGGCCACATAAAAATGACATGAACAATGTTGTAAATAAAGGACATTTTTAAATATCACACAAAACAAAATGCCAAGGGATAAAATCAATGGAAATGTTTAAATCCCATAAAAAAATTAACTATCTTGTAGATATGTTCAAACGATTACACACAAGGGTCGAGGGCCATACACAATAGACAAGAAATGTATAATTTACTATGTACAAGTAACATCATAAATACAACATAAAATTAAAAATATAATATACACCATGTATATGTAATGTGATCATATCCTAGAAAATAACGTATTCATTTATATAATGTAAGATATATATGTCAGCAAGACATTTGTCAAAAAGTATATATCTCAACCAGTATAGGAGTTATATAATGATAACCTTTAAATATATATGCACTCACACTACATGAGCATGTTACAAATTAATACAAGTTTGGGTACAAGATATAGATTCATGCACAAGTTTTAAATAGATTTTACAAATTTGCATCTAAATATAATTACAAATTCTACATTTATCAATGGTGGCATGATATAGATTCATGCCATATTTTGAATACTATTTTCTATTTGTGGCCTTGGTAGGAGTATGGATGTTCTCCATTTATTTTTTATCATGGATTCATAAAATAAGGAACAAAGTGACAATTGAGTCTAAAATCCATCTGTAGTTATTGATTTAGTTAGTTTATAATGCATAACTTGGAGGTTCAATGCCCTCTAGAATTATTATCTACAAATATATTATGGATTTCAACTTGTTTCCATCTTGGGCCTACAAATACCAACAATGCAAATTAAGGTTTTTGTGTCCCTCAATGGGTTTTATTTCTATTCATATTTGATCTAAATTAGGGCTTGATCACCCTCTACTCACCATTGGTTCAGATATGGAACCAACCTCTTCAAGTGTTTCATCGTAAACATCAATTCTCATATGCTTCAAGTAAGCATCTTCTTCAAGCAAAGTTACAAGAGAAACATTGGTTTTACACATATGGGTGTACTTGTTCTTTTCAATCTTTAAAAATTAAAGTTATATTTCAATTTTAAAATTCATATATGAGCATTAACTACTTTTACATCATCACAGGATTTTCCATGAAATACTTTGCATGATTGGATTTTTCTCCCAAAGGCAAAGTGTATGTAACAGATTAAGATAGATCTATAACTTGTCCTACTTAGTAAAATCAAGTTTGGAGAAGCTAATCAACTAACATCTAATGTGATACTTTGTATATTAGGGGCATGACCAAATTGGACATGTTAAACCTAATCAAGGGATATCTTATCAAATCATACTAAATGAGAGGTTTCTAAAGCCTCTAGTCAAATAACATTATACAAGAACCCTAGTTATGTTTTATAATACATAAAATAAAACTAATCTAGTGCTCACCAAAGCTTGTGGCACAAAATGGGGTGGTTTGACAAAAATAAACAATCAATAAATCATGATAGGAAAATGGGGGCCTAGATCACATGGTGGAAGATGGAAAGAAAATAACACCCTATAGTTATACTAAGTTTAGGCATAGAGGTATCAAATCAAAAATTTATACATTCAAAACCTATTACTTTATGCAATATCTATCTATCAAATGAAATAGAAAATGTTAGAGATACTTACCTTTTAATGAACTTATCGAGTTTCAATCTCTCCCTTCACTAATGATGTTTTTCAAGAGTTTATTGTGGCTTTAAAATGATCACACTATAGAAATTAGATAAAAATTAAAAGACTCTTACTTTGCATCCAAGACTTCCCATAAGATAAGTATCTTCTCTCCAAGATAAACCCTAAGAAATGGATCCTTCAAATGTAGATGTAGTAAACTTTTAAATTTTAACAATGCAAAAATGAATATTTCTCTTTATTGGATTGAAATAAAGGTTATATTTATAGTAATGGATAGGTCCTAACCCTTCCATAATTTTATCAGACAAGGTTGGCCAACATGACCCAGTTTTAAGAAAGTTATTGATATGCCTCAAACTATGTCAATTTCATAGTTAGAATGAGGGAGGGTGGCTAAAATTTATGATGTGATAAACTAAATTCATTTTAGGATGGTTGACTTAGCATAAAAGTTGTCTGGCATAGTTAAAATGAGGGAGGGTGGTTGACAATGTACGATGTGACTAACACTTTGGTGTTCTTGATGGCTGACTTAATTGGCAAGGTGGTTGACCTAGTAGGTCAAGTGGTCAACTATGTACTACCTATTCGATTATGTTAAATCAAATGGATGATTGTGTAGTGTCATGTTGACTACGTAAAAAAATAGAGTGGCCAATCTAATTAAGTATATGGTCGATGTAAGACAAAAATGTTGTAATTGGCCTATGTAGTTACATACATTATCAAAATTATTATAAAATAAAAATAGGTTGATGAAATATATTAATTACTTTATGTTTAGTTTTTAAATATATTTTTTATTATTTAAGATAAAGAGTTGATATGTGCTTTGTTTTTTGATATTTTAAAGAGGTTATGGAGACTCTAGAGATTAGTAGATGTGATTTGGCTACTTGATCTGCTTGATAGATTATCTATGTAATATTAAGCATAATTGACTATATTATATTTTCATGATATTATAGAGATGCAATAGATTTTGTTTAGTGTGGAGTTAGTCACCATGTTCTTAAAAACATGGGAACAACTAACACTTTTAGGTGGGTGGTGGATAGGGATACCATTGAGGTGGGTATCACCCTAGAAGATGTCCATGTGTTGATTAGTCTTTTAATTTTAGGCATGACTATGGTGTATGATACACTAGATACAAATGTAGAAACACCATCATTAACATTATGGGTGATTATCTCTAAGAGATATATTTAGACAAGCTTGCAAGTGCACCTATTTGATGTATATGTGTCAGTCATTATGGATATCTAGAATGACATTATTAGAATTGTGACAGTGCATGTGACCTATCACAAGCTATATGGGAATGTCCCACTATATATTATTACATTATCTTTCTCCATGTTAGATCTGGGCAAGATGTATGACTTTTTATCTATGATTTAGGTGCAGTTCATGCATGATTTTTATGGTTTCTATCACAAGCGAAGATGAATATGGGCCCCATTATATTATTAAGTAGTTGAATTTTTTAGATATTTGTTGAACCCCAAATTTTAACTAAGTATTTTGGTATTTTGGGATGGAACTGGCATGGCACAAGAGGATCATAGTGAAAAAAGACTATGGCATGGAACTAGTGAGGTGCAAAAGGACAAAGGTGTGAAAGCACCAACATAAGAAGACCCAGTCAAATATGGTATATAACTATGAAGAACCTAAGAGCATAGGACATAGAATAACAAATAAATACTTGAGGGGTACAAGGGAAGAAGGATATGGTTGAGGAGTGATTCTCAAGGGCCATCTAGACTCTAACCATCATGAGCTTCACACCAGCCTACAAAGAGGAAGAAACATGGAAACAAGGATCTAGCATAGAAAAAGTATATAGGGGATACAAATGTCTGGGTCCTTAGATAAAATAATTGATAGACTAATACAACTCTCAATCCATAGAGATTTCATTGGATAATCACTCATGTCATTTATTATGTAACTACTTGGTTAGGGAAAACAAGTATAAATACCCCTATATGAAGTCATTGTAAGGTGACAGAGATTGGATATCAGTTTTATTAAAATATAATATAGAATTATAGATATTACAATTATTTTTTATGTTAATGTTCTAAATTATTGATAGTTATGCATATAATGTTAGGTTTGTATTGATTAACTTGTAATTATAACTCATTATGAGATTGATATAACTTTTACTTTTAGAATGTGTGTAACAATCTTTGAATTTTATGGCATTTATCTATGTAATTATGGTTGTTAAGCTTAATGAGATGAGGATCAAAGTAGTGTATTTTTTTGTGTAAATTCTAATTAAATATAAGTTCAAACTCAATAATATTACTAGTATGTTACTATGCAACATAACCCACAAGAACCAGTCTCTTATTGTGCACTTCAGGGGAGAACACAAGACCACAATCTTACATGAAGGGCCAACATGCTAGCTCATTGGGGCTATACTTTAGTGCTTGAAAACATGATTAAAGAATAAAAACCCAACATTTTATTTCTATTATTAGGACCTATAACACTTGTTACACAATAATGGAATATGTTTGAATGTATCACACTTGAAATTATTAAACAATGGATTATTGGGTTCAATGATAATTTTTTGGTTCCTTATCTTGAACCAAGATTTTTTGTATATCAGTAGATGGAACAAAATATCTATAATGCATTATATGAAACTTTCTTTATTGAAATCCATGTTCATTTGTATGCCTGGCTATTTGCTTATGCTCAAGGTCAATCATAAAATTTTGGGAGAAGACAATCTTGGACATTAGAATGTCAAAGAGCTTTAGCATGACTAGGAACATAGTGGACACATGTAGTTGATATCTAGTGGAGAAGAGTGTTGAATAGCTACATTTTCAAGTATGCTTTAACCAATTAATCTTTTCCTAAAGAAGCTAAGTTCTAGTTCCTTAGAGAATTACATGGGTGGTATATTAGACATTTTTTACTAGAAGTTAAGAAATTTTTCATTGACTATGGGCTTGAGACTCTACCAATGGAAAAATAAATCCATCCTTACATGAGTCACATAATTGGAAAGGGAATAGAGAAGTGTTGATAAAATATTTCAGGTTTAGAATGGTATCCAGTCAACAGGCATTATGGAAGCAAAAATATAAGGAAGCTCGATAAAGGATCATAGGAGAGATTGGTATGAGAAGGGACTAGGAGAACTCAAGAAGTGTTGTTATATCTGTAGGGAAGTAGAAACACACAAAAAAGACTCCATCACTTTCAAACCATACCCCATGCCACTTTTATCATATGAAAGAGAAACTAGCTAGACAAAATAAACTAAAGAACCAAGTTTAAACCAACTGAGTTCCCAAACCATAGTGCACATTCATGCTTTTGAATTAGATAAATTATGTATACATAATTGGGATATAGATAGTATGAAATCATAAATTGATCATATAAGGCAAATTGTAGTTGAGCCAAATATAACTCGTATAAAATTAACACTTTCTTTCCCTCTTTAAGGGAATTTTATGGCTCAACTTTGGATGCATGGTAGACTTGGAATTCATAGTGGACAAAATACAGGCCTAAATCTTATCAATCAACCAATTAATGTACCCCATGGCATGGGTGTTGTGATCAGAGGTGTTAGAGGTAGACTAGGAGGTGGAATGGGAGGAAGTGGTGTACTTCCCCCTCAAGGGACAAGATCTGGGGGTTCTCAATAGCCACCATTACAAGCACCTCAGCTACCAATAGTATATTATGAAATGATGTTTCACCTACCTAAATATCAAGGTCTGGAGAATGCTGCAAAACATGTCCATAAGTATGAACTCATTTGGAGGGTGTGAGGCATCACTTCTTCTAAGTGAAAGGCCACATAATTTGTGACTATACTTTTGGAGAGAGCACATAAGTGGTATAGGAAGTTTGACCCTCAATAATCGATAATTGACTATGATCAGCTCAAAATGGCATTCCTTTAGGAATTTGACATTCATAAATTTTAGAAACAAAGTATTATCACATTGAAAGATATAAAGTAGGAGCTCATAGAAAGTGTATGGAAATATAACGCATGATTCAAAATACTTTTGTTAAAGTTTTCATTTAAAATAAATGTTGCACAACATGAACAAAGGTTTGTGGGAGGTTTGTTACTTCCTATTTGATGAACATTGTCCCAAAAGACTTTCACTAGCCCACGTGAAACTCTGAAAGCCACCCTCCATGTTAAAATTGCTGGTAGTATTAACACTAGGATTAGTCCCATCATGGAAGACCAAATACATTCAATGGCATTAAAAATTGAAAAACTAACTAAAAATAGATTTATAATGGTCTTTAGTGTATCAATTATGAGTTTGAAGGTCATAACTGAAGCAACTACCCACGTAAAAACATATGCACTGTATTGAATCAATCATGTGAAATTTTCCATGAAGAGAACAATGCACTCTCCTATACTCTCTTGTAGTGAGATACACATTTTAAGGTGTTTTAATATTAAAAAAAATATGATGTCTACATCCATGACATAAATGATTATCAGTTAATTAGTAAAATCCATGAATCACATACACACAATACACACCAAACCTCTATGTCTTACAATTAAGATAATGGTGTATATCATGGTTAAATTAGAGGGTGAGAATGAGTAGGTGGTCATTTCCCACCAATAACATGTTATAAGTGTGTATCCTTAGACCAATATCAAAGGGATTGTCCAATTTATCCAACGTGTGCTTTTTGTAAAATGGAGCATCGATTGAAAGAATGCCCTGACCTATACACAACCATCACTAAGGAGAGAAATAAAAAAGGTGTAGGTATGATTAGCATTGTGAAACCACACTGGAATCTATGCTCAAGCACCCCAACAACTCAATAAGTGAATATCACTATGCCTAGTGATGGATAATCTTAGTCTACATCTACCCCTATTGAGAAGGTACAATGTGAAGAGCCTCGAGCAAAGAAGTATCATGATGCCCAGAAATAGAAGAATGTAATCTAGAACACTATGACACTAGTATGCTAACTACAAAGATAAATTCAATTTCTTAAGGACCAAGAAGAAATATAATGTGATAATATGTAGAAGGCAATAGAGACTCAAAATGTGGTGTGAGATAATTTTTAAGAGTTTTGCAAGCGTATGTTGGATGAAGACATTATCCCACAAATGAGTATTTGGCTTAAGAATCATGTACAAGCACCAAATGACACTCAACCTCAATTGACTTGGAAAACTAAGGATTTTTTATTAATTCATGCTTGATGGAAAGATACCCCTATTCCTCCTAGCCCTCAAGAGGATAAATAAATACTAGTAAATGTTGTCATCGATGGTTGGTGATTCGAGAGATTTTAGTTGACACTAGAATTGAGGTTAACGTCCTCACCAAGGATACATGGTATAAAATGGCTAGTCTAGCATTAAAATCATCACCACACATATTATTTATTGCTAATAAAACTTGTGCTCTATCGATTTGTATCCTCAATAATGCAATGATTGATATCCTTGGAGTGCCTTTCAAAGCTGATTTTGAGGTTCTTGAGTTAGATAAGGTATATGATTTTTTAGTTCTATTAGGGTGACCCTGGTGTTATGAAAACAACATAGAGTTAAGTATTAAAAAGTGCTACATCAGTTTTGAGAATATTGATCAATACATTTTGATTTCATTAGATCAAATACATAGGCCTTAATACATATAACGTATTAATGTGGAAGAAGATATTAACCACATCTATAATGTCATAGCTAGAGGTGGTAAGTAACATTATCTTACTCCTAATGGAATCCTTTAGTGGATAAACACTCAATCCCTTTTTGATATTATAAGCAATGCTTGTAATAATTGGGCCCATGGTGATAATGACCTCACTAGAAGAGAGTGCAATGTCATTGGTAGTCATGAAAACATTCTATTCTAGTATCATAAATGCCATAATTTTGTTCTCCTTCTTACCAAACAAGTCGCTATGGGATCAATGATGGATGCATCATTAGAAACACTTGATGAAGATCCTTTATTTCACAAAAAAATAGAAGTCCATGACTTTATCCATTGCCTTGAAGAATTTTATAACTCTAATAATGATCATATACAATCATTGGTTCACCTATTTGATGGTATAACCTCAAGGTGGTGTTGAACCCATAATGATCAAATACTTCAATGGGAGCAAGTATGCTCTAATTTACATCACTAATATCATCATGACAACTGCATAAGGGGAATAATCATCTATAACAGATTATGAGCACCTGAACCCCATATAGAGGCTTGATAATCCATGTGGAGAGTTGAAGAGACTTTGTTGCTAGAGTACCTGTGGTTACATGCTTTCTATGGAAATTTATGAACCTGGGAAAGAGCATGGTATGTTCATGAAGAGAGATATATGGGTACCTATTTTTGGCATCTATTGAAAGAAAACTTAAACTCAAAATTATCTTATTCCTCTCCAAGAATGGATTTATGCCTCACTCTCTAGGCCATGAGTGAAGTAGTGGTTGGTGACATTAGTCCCATTGAAGCTCACCTATGATATATCCATGATGTCCTAGAAGAAGTTCTAGTTCTCTTCAATGAACCATCTACCCAACCTACTCCCATGCCAAAACTAGTTTTTGATCAAGGCTGACGTGAAGAGATATGCTTAGGGAAATAGAAACTAGTATTTTAAGTAGATGAAGGTGAAGGTTCTAACCCACCTCACCCATTGGAAAATAATTTGGAGGTCCATACAAATTAAGGTTCATGAACTATTCATGATAATGGTCCTGATGAAGACAACCCTTACTTCAAACCAATTCAAACTATCCAACGCAACATCGATATAGAAAAATAACCAAAAATAGCTATTATAGGTAATCATTGGACTGACATAGAAGTTTAAAATATATTTGAGTTATTAAAAGAATACCAAGATGTCTTCCCAAGAAGCTATAGTGAGATGAAAAGTGTTTATCCATCTCTAGGCAAAATGCATATCAAACTAGTTGACGGTGCTCAACAAGTCAAAAAAATCCCATATAGACTAAATCCAAATATATAGGTGTGCATAAAAAAAGAAATTAACAGTATGTTGTATACCGAAGTGATCACCCTAATTGATGAATCTAAATGTGTCATTCCTATGGTGATAAGTATAAATAAATAAGAATGCATTAGAATTTGTTTTGATTATCAGATACTTAATGCATATTATGTTATTGATCCCTTCCCAACACCATTCATAGAAGAAATACTTGAAGGAATCACTAGGTTTGAAATTTATACTTTCACAAATGGATTCTCCAAGTACCATCAGGTATAGATTATTGAGGAGGATCAACCTAATACTACGTTTACCACTGAATGGGGATCCTTCACATTTACTATCATGACTTTTGGGTTGAAGAATGCACCAGCTATGTTTTCACATATATTCATTGTGGCCTTTAAATATTTCATCCATAAATTTATTTAAGTCTACTTGGATGAATGGATAGTCTATGGCTTGGTCAAGGACCATTTTTATAATCTTTAACTTATTCTTGAGCATTACCAAGTCCTAAAAATATCACTAAATCTAAAGAAGTGTCTTTTTACTATGCCTTTTAGTGTTATTATAGGATATATTATTTGTAAGGATGGACTTTTGGTAGACCCAACAAAAGTATATGTCATTCTTTGTCTCTGAGCACTGAAGTCTTAGCATGAAGTTCATGCCTTTCTAGGACATACAAGTTATTATAGGAAATTCATTCATAGATATGAAAATATTATCGTGCCTTTGGAGGAACTCTTAAAACATAACAAGCACTTCATCTAGACTTGTTCCTACCTAGAACCCTTTGAGGCCTTAAGATGTTAGGATCTATGGAGCACAATTGACTACCTTGTGTAAGTAACTAAACATGGAATTTAACCAAAATGAATAAGTAACTAGAAATAAGAAATAGCACAGAATATGAGAGACAATACACAACTTGTATTAATACTCATCCACAAGGAAATACAATGAAGAGATGCCACACTCTTCCCACAGCTCTCAGGCTTCCCACACCCAGTGTACAGTAATTCACCTTCAAGAGTTCACTCTCTCAATTATGGTCACAACAAACAACTCAAACACAGAGTTGTTGTTCACCTCCAACCAGTCAGTAACAATACTGCCAGTCCACCAGTCAGTAACAATACTACCAATCCACCAAGTACTCCACGTACTCCAAGTTCGAGTACACCATGTACTCCAAGTAGATCTCACTTGATCTTGCTACCTGTTGTGTTGCTGATCTCCCTGATCTTTCTACCACCTGTAGATCAACTTGGTTTTGCACACTTGCAAACCTAGACCTCACACACACACACACACACCTATAGATCAACTGACCTTACACATCTAGATCTCACCTGATTTTGCTATACCATAGATCAACCTGGCCTTGGACACCTACCGACCGAGATCATACACACATCAAGAACCCTTGTCCTTACCTCACCAAGTCCTTATGATTCTCCAAACCAGCACCCCTGTGGATCTTCTACTAGATCTTACTCTCCTGTAGATCTACCTGATCATACACACTTGGCACTGTGGCACTATGAGGATCTAACCTTTCTCTCTCTATCTAGCACACTTTACAATATAGCCCATGGATCTCTTAAATAGATCCCATATAAACAATAATTAGACATCCAATTATAATAATTAGAAATTCAGCTCAAGACTAAAATTAGTCTTTACATGCAAATAACCAATTTGTTAAATAAACTGTTCGTGAACTAACAGTTTTGGAACTACACAGGCGACCAACATCGGTCGCTGTCTATCTAGAGATGACCGACATTGGCCAATCTCTGATCAATGTCGGTAGCTTCCTATTTACTCCTGACTGACGTCAGTTGGCTTGACTAATGCTGGTGACTGTGACACTCAGCAACCTCCTCTATGTTTGCATCAGTGAAGCTTTTAGCTCCACAACCTAACAATCTCCCACTTGGAGATAAATAGTTGCACTTGTACCTGTACCTATACTTATACCTGTACATCATCTAATCTATTTCCTAGCTTGTATCCCTCTTCAAGATTAATCCTGAAGACCAACCACCACACATCCTATGGTGCACCACATGTCATCCAAGTAACCTACCACATCTAAATCTATGAACTATCCATCCATAGGTGTGCAAACTAGTTCCGCATCCTACATAATGAACCTCGCTACTACCTTATCCACATAATCATCTACAGACAAAATCAACCTGTGACCTTCCATGTCTCTAGAAAAACTCATGCCGAAGAATTTCACTCCTCCAAAATCCTTCATGACACACCTCTGAACTAACTTTACCTTTAGCTCAGAAAAACCCTGCATGTGTGACCCTACAACAAGCATACACACAACATACAGTAATAGGATAATGTCACAAACATCATCCAACTTGGTAAAGTAACCACAACGATTACATTGACATTGACTAAAGCCATGCTTTGTCATACACCTGTCAAACCTGTACCATTGTCCTGGAGCTTCCTCAAGACCATATGACCTGGCCTTCCATCTCACGTGTCCA
Organism: Torreya grandis; assembly: GCA_037957365.1. Taxonomy (NCBI): domain Eukaryota; kingdom Viridiplantae; phylum Streptophyta; class Pinopsida; order Cupressales; family Taxaceae; genus Torreya; species Torreya grandis. The sequence continues at coordinate 603,201 of JARHVA010005596.1, read as the reverse complement.
TTATCTCTCTTCTTTAACTAAGGAATCCATTCATCTCTCAGTGCTTTCATATCGGCTAACAACTCTACCAAATCTCCCATTTGGTTCTTCTCCAGAGAATTCATGCCATGCTCCCATTGTTTCCTGAATCCTACCTACTCTATAGTGAGCAACAAGTATAAAGAAGGGGAATAATGAATTTGAGGCTTACTTACCCTTTTAGTCCTCCATATGGGTGTTTGAGACTCCTTGACAACTTGCTATCCACCCAAAATCTATTCTAGTGACCGATGTCGGTCACCACCCAGTCTACATTCGATCGACATCAGTTCCATGTGACTGACCTGACTGCCAATGCTAGTTCCCTGACCGACATTGATGTCCTCTTGGTCACCGATGTCAGTTCCCTGACCGACACCGGTAGCCCCCTGATCGACACCATCGACTTCTTTAGTCTGCACATGATCGATGTCGGTGCCTACTTGTTCAACGTCGGTTCTTCCTAACCGACGTCGGTAACTATGTTTTCTTGTGAGTGATGACTTTTTACTCGTGAGCTCACTTTGGATCAACACCCTATCCAAACTACCTTGCTCAGAGTTATTCAGTCCCTTTCACTGATCTCTATCCATCATCTCCTCCATAAACACCAAGGCTTTCCAATTCTTAAGTTTGTCAAACACATCTGACTTCCTCTTAAGAACATGCATCTCCTTCTTACTCATGTGACCAAGCCTACAAAGCCATGTCTTTGCAACAAAAGGAAAATTAGTAATACAAGTAGGTAGATAAAGAGTACCTACTTTCTTACCACATGCTAATTCAAGTGCATCCATTGTGAGAGTTACTGTGCATCTCTCATCACCCAACTTTCCTAAAGAAATTAGCCTCATCTTCAGAATTAGGACTTGCATGACATCCTTCAACACCCATGTGTTGGCTGTCTGCAATTTTAGCCACACTTCCCCTTTGCCAATACTTTGACAAGGCTCACCAACCCCTAAATAAATCTTTCCAAAGTCTCCATAGACCTTAACATGGAAAAATACTCTATTTGGGGCTGCATGGAAAGAGACAACAGAATCTATAAACCAAGATTCTACTTTATCCAAGGAACATACTAGAGCATCTAGTGCAATAATACCTGCAACACATGCTACTTTATTTCCTTCATGTTGATCTTCTACCAACTAGCAATCTTTCTTTACCTACTCTTTCTTTCCATAACACCATAATTGATCATTCTTACCATTAAATTTCTCCATTCTTAGCTTACTTTCTTCTACCATTGCTATACTCCCACTCAAATAGAAACCCCTGTGAGTGACATGTAATCAAAAAGCACTTAACACACTCTGAAACCAAGGTGTTAGTAACCTAACCAAAGCTCTGGTACCAACTGTTAGGTTGGTATCACGCTCTGAACCTTCAACCAGGCTCTGATACCAACTGTTAGGATCTATGGAGCACAATTGATTACCTTGTATAAGCAACTAAACACAAAATTTAACCAGAATGAATAAGTAACTAGAAATCAGAAATAGCATAGAATATGAGAGACAATACACAACTTGTATTAATACTCATCTAGAAGGAAATACAATGAAGAGATGCCACACTCTTCCCACACCTCTCAAGCTTCCCACACCTAGTGTACAGTAATTCACCTTCAAGAGTTCACTCTCTCAATTACGGTCACAACAAACAACTCAAACACAGAGTTGTTGTTCACCTCCAACTAGTCAGTAATAATACTGCTAGTCCACTAGTCAGTAACAATACTGCCAGTCCACCAAGTACTCCACATACTCCAAGTCTGAGTACACCATGTACTCTAAGTAGATCTCACCTGATCTTGCTACCTGTTGTGTTGCTGATCTCCCTGATCTTGCTACTACCTGCAGATCAACTTGGTTTTGCACACTTACAAACCTAGACCTCACACACACACACACACACACACACACACACACACACACACACACACACACCTACAGAACAATTGACCTTACTTACACATGTAGATCTCACCTGATCTTGCTATACCGTAGATCAACCTGGCCTTGCACACCTATAGACTGAGATCATACACACATGAAAAGCCCTTGTCCTTACCTCACTAATTCCTTATGATTCTCCAAACTAGCACCCCTGTGGATCTTCTACCAGATCTTGCTCTCCCATAGATCTACTTGATCATACACACTTGGCACTGTGGCACTATGAGGAGATAACCTTGCTCTCTCTATCTAGCACACTTTATAATACAGCCCATGGATATCTTAAATAGATCCCATACAAACAATAATTAGACATCTAATTACAATAATTAGAAATTCAGCTCAAGACTAAAATTAGTCTTTACATGCAAACAACTGGTTCATTAAACAAACTATTCATGAACTAACAGTTCTAGAACCGCACAGGTGACCGACATCAGTTACTGTCTATCTGGAGATGACCGATGTTGGCCGATCTCTGACTGATGTCGAAAGCTTCTTGTTCACCCCTGACTGACGTCGGTTGGCCTGACCGATGCCGATGACTATGACACTCAGCAACCTCCTCCATGTTTGCATCAGTGAAGCTTTTAGCTCCACAACCTAACATAAAAGACAAGTTGGTTACCACTCCAATCCTATAGTTCCCTAATTAGACAAAACTAATCCATGTCCATGTTGATGCTTGTAGAATGGTAGTTGGTGCAATCCTTGCACAACCAAGTGAAGGTCACCTTGATCACCCTATCTATTTTACTAGTAGAAAACTTACTCTGGTTGAGCAAAATTACACCACCATAGAGAACGAAGCCTTATCAATGGTTTATGCTCTACATAAATTTTGACAAAACTTGTTGGTAACTCCTTTTGGATTCTATACAGTTCATGATGCTTTAAAGTATCTAGTAAATAAACCTATGCTACATAGATGTATCTGCCACTGGATAGTGTTGTTTTAATAATTTTAATTATTTATCATGGTCAAACTAGGAAAAACTAATTATTATCATGATCATCTCTCTCGAATTGATTCCATAAAACCACTACACACTATTAAAGATGACTTACTTGATGTTCAACTATTTCATTTTTCTCATGTACCTAAGGAGTTGGAAGATATTGCATCCTTTCTAATTAATGGCTCAATGCCCAACTGTCTGACTCCTTAGGACAAAAAACAACTCATGGGCCATGCTTCCCCTTTTAAACTCATTAAAGGGGA
>JARHVA010005595.1:1082500-1154255 GCA_037957365.1 Torreya grandis | reverse complement strand
ATAACAAGACACAACCTACAAAGTTATGCAAAGCACATATTTAGACCAACAAACTAACTACAAAATTGACCTAAAATTTGATTTCATCCCTTAGAATCAAATGGGAAAGTGTTTTGATCACTTTTAAACCCTAATATGGAGTTATCACATGATTATTTGTGTGTAATTGGACTTTGGCCAATGTGTGATAACCTCCATCTATATATAGGACTCTCTTGGTCACTTGGGAAAGTGGATGGACCATCTAGTTTCATTTTTATGTACATGGGTGAAGTATAAGGGTTAAGATCCCAATCATACTCCTCTCAAATCTTTTTATCTTACATCATCAACCTCATATTGCCCTTAGTTATAGTTTAAAACTAGTTCTTTTCTTTTCATTCAAGATGATCTTTCATAAGTTCTTACTCTTCAAGTTTTGGTTGGTGCAGAGGTGAGGTATCTAATTTCAAGTAAAAGTGTTCTAAGTCCTCCCAAAATGACATCTCATCTTGGTCAATTAGCAAATCACAAGGTCCATTTGAACTTATACCATCTATTTTAAAGTCATCAAGTTGATTACTCACTGCCTTTACTTTGTTAGGGTCATCATAAGGTTCTTGATTAGCTAAAGTTTGCTCATGCTCATTCTTAATGGAAGGTGATAACTCATCAGTCCAATCAATTAGAATATTTTCTTAAATTTACACCCCTTATGTTGCAGTGCTTTCTTCATTTGAAACATTAGCTTGTTTTTCAACTATATCACTCAAATCTACCTCACTAAGTTGCTCAATCTCACCCAAAAATTATAAACACAAGTGTTGCCACTAGTCTTCCAATGTATTATTGAATTTGATATCAATAGTATCATCATGGATGTTTCCATCTTTATGAAAAGACAAGCTTATGTTTCATTTGGCTCAGTTGCATCATTATAACATTACAACTATCTTTTATCATCCAAATTTTTATCATGCTTACCCCTTGATCTATTATAGTACATAGGGGTCCTAATTTGAATCTCCTCTTCATATAAATTAGAAGCATCCTCTAGAAGGTTCTTTTAATAGTTAGCTACAACTATACCATTATCTATCTCTTGAATGACGACCCACTCATTTACCAACTTTTATATCTTGTCCACCATGCTCAAATGATCTAATTCTAATTTTGGTGTACTTGACTTATTTTCAAGATGGGAGAGGGTAGGTGGGTAGTAGATATCATTAGGTTTCTTAATGCTACAAGGTTATCCTTCCAACTAGAGATCTTGAATGGTTTCTTAGGAATATCTTAGGATTGAGGAGGGATGTGAAGTAGGGCAATAAGCATTTGATTAATAGTAGATGAAGGACTAATAATAGATTCCACACCTACTTTTCCTTCCTTATCCTCATTTTCAATTTTTAAGGGTGGACATGATGAAATTAGGGTCCATGGCCCATGAAAACTTCCATGTGGGTTTTTTTTATGTTCTTTGGTAGGCATGGGATCTTGAACACAAGTGGATTATTTTGGAAAAGGAGAGTGAAAGAAATTTGCCTTTCAGGTGATTTGGGAAAGTGTCAAAATGTGGAAGCTAAAGAGTGATTCAGACTTGATTCTCACTTACACACCATGTTCAAATTTTCACACTATATGAGACAAGTCTTTGAACAAGTACCCTCCAACGTTAGTCATGAAGTCATTACCCAAAAATAAGGCAAAATGAGGCAACAAATATGCTACAACAAGGTCTTGTACAACTAAAATCTTGGGGTAGGCATGGAAAGTGAGTTTCAAATTCTTAATAATGTCATATTTTCATGGGACACCCATTCCATTAAAATTCAAAGTCAAAAACAAGTTCACACCTCATATTTAAGGTGTTCACCACTAATTTAAGAATAATTAAAAGATTTGACTTATCACTAAGTAAATAATTATGGATCAAGAAATATACTATGACCACAGAGGCAAGAAAAGGAGATGGGGTGACCAATTTAATTGATTTTGGTTGGTTTTCAAGAGTATTTTAAGGAGGAACAAGAGCTTAGCATTAAACCTTTTCTATTGTCTAAGGATCTCTTGTAACTTGTCCCTTTCCTTTTTCAATCTCAATCTCTAAGTGCAGGTAAACAAGGTTTGGTTTAAGTATATTGTAATGGGTAATAATTTGATAATAGGATTGATTATGAGGATGAGGAGGTTGCCATGGAGGTGGAGAAGGCTCATATTATGGTGGATGGTCTTGGTAATATGGAGGATGTGGATTATATGGTTGGTAAGGATCAGAGTATGGGTCATATTGGCTATGGTAAGGTGGGTATGGGGGTCGAGGGTAAAATCATGCCTCATGATCTAACATGACTCCTTATGTAATACATGTAAAAAATCAAAACCATGACTAAAACCTTTCTTACCTTTGTCACCATGAAACCACTGGTATATTTAAACTCGAGGTTAATTGAAAACCTTCTAAAGATGCTTGACCTTTCCCAAGATGATTGTAGATGATGTTGTTAATGTCTTCAGGTTCCAAATGTCCTCCAATATCTTTAAGGCATTCTCTAAAGCACTTTAAATTAGTACCACTAGGTATGCCAAAATTATTGTATACTTAGGTTGCACCCTAGTTGTTCAAAGGATTTTTTAGGTCCTTTACTCAAACCTATTCCAACATGAGAATGACCCTTAGCTATGGGTTACCTAAAATTAGGTTAGACCTTTAGGGTTTTTAATGAGGCTAGCTCCTTATATTGTTTAGTATAGTTCTCACTTTAAACCTAAATAGGTTAGGATGAAAAGAGAGTTACATGAATTAAACCTAGACTAACATGTGGTGATGTACCATGAATTCATTGTATCTTCTCATAAGCTTGAACTATCAACACACTAATGGCCTAGAATAGAAATAAAATAGTGCCTATAATGATTTCCAATCAATAGTGCTTCACCTAGAGGTCAATTTTATGGACTTAAGATAGAGGGAAATGAGGGTAAGGACTAACTGAAAGCACTTACAGTCAAAAATCCACTCCATACCTGAGACATCAACATTAACATGAGATGGCCTACAAGGAAACTTTATTAGCACTTAGGTTGAACTTGGATCTATAAAGGGAAGATGAAAACCAATTTTTCATATTGAAAAAATATAAAACACTAAGTAAATATTGGTCAATAACTACAAAATGCTCTATTCATCAATCCAAGAGGTGTATGAGTATAAATTTTTGTATAGTCTTCATAATATCCCTTGAGGGATCCCTTTTCAAAGTTTATAAGCCTATATATATAACAGAATGGGAATGAGAGGGATGGGGAACATACATGGGAAAATGGAAAAGGAGTCATTAATGATCAAAAATGTGGTGTTAGTTTATTGATTATTTTTTATATGCATGCCTTCTTCCCATCAAGACCAAAACTTCACCAATAATCTAACCTTCATTTTCTCCAATAGTCTTCAAACTCTTTCTCATTGGATAAGAGATCCACTAGAAGACAAGTGTTTATTTTACATGATGAGTCATGATTATTTCTATTCGAGAAAAGATATTTATGGTTTTAAATAAAATTAATTCTCTAACTACTTTTCCAACCATTAAATTTCTTTATTTTGATCCTCCATGCCATCTCCACTTACTTCACTATGAGGGTAAGGTCTTAATGTTCATGCACTTGATAGAACCATGATCAAGTCTACTTTGGGAAGATATAGGTACCTATCTATCAAAGATATGATCATGTCAAAAAATGAGACACATTTTCATAATTACATATCTACCCCCCTCATTTACAATATTTGATCATAGGTCTATTATAGATTTACTTTAGATTGAAAACCAATCATATTTATTAGTTTTCTTATAGCTTATTATATCAATGAAGATCCACCAGATGCTTGGAATTATTATAATAGTTGGTTACCACCTTTTGCTTTGTAATAGGTCTAAAATACCTATTCTGATTTTGAACATTGTGGGAACCAAGAACTTTCTACACATGAGGATATTATTCAAAGAATGACAAATATAGCCATGAAACAACCCTATAACCTTGAAAAACAAAGCCCACAGGTTCTTGATCTTCAAACCAAGAGCCTAACTAAGATTTAATGGCAGCTTATGCATTTAGCTTATTTGTTTTGGTTTAACCTGGGTTGTATTATGATCTTGGCTTTATATATTTCCTTACCTGGGTCAAAAACTACTTTTTTGACCTTCATTGAAAGTCTTCTAGTCTCACCTTTATTCATTAGTTGTTGACAATCTGACTTGAGCCCATTGACCTTTTGACTCCTCTCACACCATTGGTATTAAATATAATGGAACCTTGGCTATTGATCTTTGGATTATTTAAATCCAAATGGTTGTATACCATCACTTAAATTTGATGTCTGTGTGCCCATCATTTGATGTTTGCATGATTATCATTAACATTCATATGACCATTAATCTTTGAACCCCAATGGATAGTTTTTGAGATTTATTTTGATGTCTATGTGCCTATCATTTGACATACACATGATCGTGAATGAAATTTGTGTGATCATAACACTTTTAACACCAAAGGATTAATTTCAAAGCTTTACTTTGACATCCACATGACCATTAATGATGTCCACATGACCGTCACACTACTTGTTCAACTTTAAAGGTCTTGCATATTGAGATATAAAAATCATGAAGGCACCAAATTTACAAGAGATGTTCATGGCATCCATAATATTTATTTTATGTGATCCTTCAACCATGAGATGATTTCTAGGAAAACTTATAAAATGCACAAACAACTAACTCTTCCATTTCATCATGACATCATGATGATGGTTTGGCTCTTCTAGATTGAGTCAATCATTTTTGCTTTAAAACAAGGATACCATGGGGCATAGAAAAGTAAGCCAAGGCAATGGTCATCAAAGCTTTGAATGATATGGGTTGAAATTTGGCTAGTGAGGCCAAAATGTTAAAAGTGAGAGAAGAAGATTAGTATAAGACTCCATTCACCACAAAGTTAGGCACATATGCTTATTATAAGATGCCTTTTGGCTTGTTAAATGCTAGGGTAAATTTCTAAAGATCCATTGATATGTATTTCTAGGGATTAATAAATCTTATGGTGTTGTTCTACTTGGATGACATCATATTTTTATCCAAGAAGGCTAGTGAGCATTTAGATCATCTAAGATTGATCTTTGAAAAATGAAGAGAATATGGAATCTCTTTGAATCTAAATAAATTTATGTTTATTGTTCATGAAGGAAAATGGGATATATTATCTAAAAATAGAGATTAACTATTGAACCTAATAGAATAAGTGTCATCTTGGCCTTATCCTTACCTAAGCATAATAAGGGACTTTAAAGTTTCATTAGGAAAATAAAATTTGAGAGAAGGTTTATATATGGTTTTATAAACTTGGTCAAACCTATCACTACCATGCTAAAGAAGAACCAAGTGTTCACTTGATAAAATGAAGGTAAAGAAACATTTGAGGCTATCAAGTAGGCCATTGCCCAAGTACCCTCACTCATGAATCCTAACTTCTCAAAGGATTTAATATTATACACCTTTGCCAATATTGATAATATATCAACTATGTTGACATAAAAGAATGATGGACTTTAGTAACCCATTAATTTTTTTAGTCAAGGGCTTGAAGGATATGAGGTAAGGTATACTTTTGTATAAAATAAAGATCTTAAAGATTTGATAAGCCTTAAAAGTGTAGACCAATGCTCTTTGATAGCAGTATTTATCTTATGATGTCTCATACTAGAGTGAGGGACTTCCTTCTTAACAAGAACTTGAATTAGAAGAGGGTTGGATGGATTACCAAGGTCATGGATTATGATGTGGATATCAAGGTCACTAAGCTAGTGAGAGGCAAAGGCTTATGTGAACATATGGTAGATGACCTTCATGAAGATAAAGATGTTGTTTTGGTAACATAAGACAACTGACAAATAGATAAACCTCCACCTCACAATATTTGGCTCTAGGATATGACACATTTCTTGGTTATATGAAAGTGCCTTCAAGGTATAGATAGTTTAAAGAGAAGGTATTTTATAATTTATTCCATACATAATGCATTGGTTAATTGGTCATATTGACCATTTTTACCACAACTGAAAATGGTCAACCCCCTATATAAAAAACTTGTATAGGGGTCTAATATAGTGTCATAGGGTGTTTTTTAGTTCATTTGATGTAATTTAATGCCATTTTAGCCTTGGTCTAGTCTAATTAAGTCTTATATAAATATGAGTCACTTAGGGGTCATTTTTGGGTCTTATATGCAAGTAGTAGGTTTTCATGATGTTCGAGCAATTTAGAGTCATGGGTGAAGTTTACATATGCCTCAAGAGATTATTGGATCTATATAGGATTATGAAAAATCTCATAACACAACTCTAACTAGACCAGACCATCATGGGATGTCATGGAGAAATAGATGGGTCAACTCACTTATGCATATTATAAATATGCTTAGAAAGCCTTGTGTGGCCAAAAGATCACATGTGATCAATGCCGTAGTGCTAAGAACATCCCCTACAAATATGGTTTCTTGAAAAGCTTTCCATCTTGAGATATAAATATTTAAAATTAAATAAGAAGATTGTGGCAATTGTGTGAATGTCAGTGATGGTCACATGGATGTCAAAATAAAGCTTGAAAATTAACCATTAGGGTTCAAATTATGATGGGTATGCAGATGTTAATGATGGTCATGTGAATTTCAATGATGGGTACACGAATATAAAAATAAAGTCTCATAAAATAGAATTTTTTAATTCAAATAGGGGTAGATCCAATTGTTGGTAGCTAAAGCTACATCTAGATCTGATGGTGTGAGGATAACCTGATAGAGTTAGTGGGTCTAGGCAAAATCAATAGTACACATTTAATCATACCAAGAAAATCAATGGTGTGAGTGAGATATAAAGGTCAAGGAGCTTATATTGAGTGTAATGCTACCAAATTTCATAATCTTAGGACCTAGATCAATGTTCAATGGCTAGCATTGAAGGTTGAAGCAAAGAGAATCCAGATGAGATTGATAAAGCAAATTTGACCAGATTTTAGATAGACAAGATGAAGCTATGTGCCCAAATGATAATAAGAATAGTTTAGAATAGAATGAAAAATGTGGAAAGTGAATGTCACATGGGAAACTATGTAAGGTAAAGTTTTCTATAGAAAATCAAGTCTTTTAGACTCATATGCTACCATAAAATCTCATTCAAAGACCCAAGATGAATAATGACTATCAAATGTGAAGAATGAATTCTAAGAAAGTAATGAATGAATATAAATGATAAATACAGGTGTCTAGAAGATATATAATAGTTATGTTCACATATTCTTACTATCATAGCATTTTTAAACCTCCCTCAAATAATATAGATGTGTCAACTCTCTCTAATTTAGTTTCAAATGCTCGAGAGATGATCCATGATGAAGTCAGTTTCACAAAGGTTAGTTGAAGAGTCTCTACACTATTTTGGAGAGTTTATCATGGTTTATATGGACATTTTCCTTGATAATAATTCATGGTCTATTTCATACTCCAATCTCCTATAATGTAATTGGTTATCAATTAGACATATGTTCTAATGACCTTTGAACTTCATTCTTTCTCTCTCTCTCTCTAAAATTCTATAAGTAGCTACCATTTTGGCCTTTGTAAAAAGACCACATTTAGTATGGTGAAGCCCTACTATTTTAATGTCACATTTTTCCTTACAATAATTTAATAAATCTAGTTTTGATTTTAAGAATATCTTGTTCGAGTGTGTAAAGTGATGAATGGTTAAGTTTAGTGATTCTATCCTTTACTTTTCCTTGTCCTTTCATGTATTATACAAAAAAAATCATTCTAACAGGCCATATAAAGTTTATTAAAGTGTATTAGGATCCTTTCAAGTGTATGATTATCCTTGGAGTGTGAAATTTTCCCTCTGGTTCATTTTCCTTGTGTTGATTCATACATCTTACCTCTATATTGAAACACTCATGTTAGAATCCTTTAGAACTTTGAGACTAGTTTGTATGCTTTATTTATTAGTGAATGAAATGTGATGCTCATGTGGAAAACATATTGGTGTATCAACCTTTATAATATTTTCAATTCATGAAAGTTTCTAACTCTTTTCCCCATAAGCAAGCATTAGCATAGGTGAAATTACTTCAAGATAAATTCAAAGAGCTAGCCCTTAAATTTAGTGGCTTACTTCTACTATAGGTACACCCACATACTTAGAAGTGTTCCCATGTTGCCTAAATATGGAAGAGGATTCAACATCCTCTTTTAGGGTACAAGATTTGGTGACAATAAGTATTATTTATAAAATACCTCAATGGAGTGCTTCTTAGGTGCATAGATGATGACCAAGTGACAAGGCTCTTGGATCAATTCTATGATGGGCCTGTAAGAGGCCATTTTGATCCAAGGACTACAATAGAAAAAATGATGAGAGCTATTTATTACTAGCCTAGCCTTTTCAAGGATGCATATACATGGGTCAAAAAATGTAAAAAGTATGCTCATTTTATAGGTAAACAAAGATTAGCAACCCTTCCTCTTAACCCAATTTAGGTGGAACATCCCTTCATATAGTGGGGTTTGAACTTCATAATACTTATCAATTCACCTTCCAGTGGAGGAAACAAATGGGTACTCACTATAACTAACTACTTCACTAGATGGTTAAGCAATTTCCCTTAAATAAGACAATGATATAGAAGTGTTGGACTTCTATGATAACATATTAATGAGGTTTGTTGTACTAGCTATAATAATTTTAGATAATGACATAGAATTTGTTGGCATGAGGATAAGTGAATGGGAACTTCAACTAGGCATCTAACTTAGTACATAATCCAATTACAACCCAAAAGTTAATGGATTGGTAGAGTCCATAAATAAGAACCTGATATTAATTATTAAGAGGACTATGGAGGAGAACTAGAGGGTGTGGCACACAAAGATAAGGATATCCTTATGGGCTGATAGAGTGACTCCCAAAGTTGCCATTGGTAATTCACCATATTCCTTGTATATGGGATGAAAGCCAAATTACCCATATCTCTTGAGTTAATTACCTTAGAGCTAGCCAATCAACTTGAATTGATGGATAGTGAACCTATTAGTGTGAGGATAATAGAGCTCATAGAGCTTGAATAAAATAGGGACCTTATAATGAAGACACTAGAGTCACATCAAGATCAAGTCAAGAAGGCCTTTAAAAAGAGAGACATAGTAAGGGACTTTAAAAAAGGGTAGATAATCCTCAATTGGGATTCAAATAAGGCCAAGCCATAAAATCATACCAAGTTTTATAGCTTGTGGATTGGCCCTTATTTGATTTATAAATGCAAACAACATAATGATTTTTAGCTTGCCCAACTAGATGGAGAGGTATTACCCATCCCAATCAATGACATTTATTTAAATCCTTAATATTAAATGAGGTTTTATCTATTATATAATATTATGTATATTAAATTAGATTTTCATGTTTTCCTCTAAGTGTCTTGTGCACATTTCTTTTCAGTTGTGTGTTTTCTTCCATAAGTGCTTTGGGCATAGTTGTTGTTTTCCTTATTGATTCAAGAGAAGGTTATAGAAAGGGGAAACCTTATATAAATTTCATATCATCTAAGAGAAAATACTTGAGACTCCATGCCCAATGGATAGGCTAAGGCTACTAGTCTCTTGCATAGTAGGCATGTAATCCTAGGATGTCACTAGAAATATTGACTAATTTTAGCCTACATACAAAGCTTTACCTAGATGGATTAGTGTTCTGGAGGTCTTGGTGTGGAGTGAGAATCTAATAATTATTGATTGATCTAGAAGTGGAAGGAGAAAACCACATGCCACTTGTAAGCTTTTAAAACACTTCAAGTAAGCTTAAGGTGTAATTTGATGATTTTTGGGAAGTGAGTCTGGAAATAGGTATAGAATTGAAAGTGAAGGGATCCAAAAGGTTTCATGACATTAAATGATAATGAATTAGGTTTACTCAAAGTATCAAAGGTTTATTAGAGCCTTGATGGTTTAAAAGGTGAAAAACACAAACCTAGAGGAGCCAGACTATCATGGCACATCATGTAGGAATAAACAAGTTAGTCTAGTTATGCATTTAATAAATGTACTTAGAAGGCCTCTCAAAAATAAAAGATCACATGGATATGATGTATTTAATTCCAATAATTCCCCTTGTAAATTTGGTATCTTGTTGAGTTGTCTATCTCAAGATATAAGCTTTCAAAAAGATCCATAAAAGAGAGATGTGCTCAGGGATGTCAAATAAAATCCACATAAAGTATCCATTTGAATTAAAAAATATTCAAAGGATCCTAAGAGTGAATTCACTAATACCAAGTATTAAAATATTACTTGATCAGATCATAGATCGATGATCTATGTTAAGGATTGGGGTTAGCAGGACCATCAAGATCAATGACATGAGTTAAATCATGTACATCAAGATCAATGGTGAGCTCAAGGTGAACAAGTTAGAGGATCTTAGGAAGTAATGTGGGGATAAAAACTAACATGATAATTTTAAATCAAAGGATCAATTATATGCATTTTATCAAGCAAATCAAAATCAATGATGTGCATTTAACCTTGTAAAAAATATTGATGGTATGAACGAGGTCAAAAGGTCAATGAACCCAGATTACACATGAGCTTGTCATGTGGTGTAAACACATGAAATAGATGGAGATATATAGAGTATCATAATATTTAATGTGGGGTTACCAAGTGTCACAATTTGGGAAGCCCAAATCAAAGATCGATGGAGAAAATTCAATCAAGTTCCAGGAGGCATGTGATGGTGACATGTGCCCAAATTTGCAATGGTCATAGTTTTAAATATAATAAAAAGTGTGGAAAATAACTCCATACAGGTAGAAACATTATATCAAAGAATTCTATGAAACTATATAATCAAATGCATATATTTAATATCCAAATGTGATTCAAGTTGACCTAGAGTAGATATTTTAAGTCTAAGGGCCACCATTAGAGCTCAATTTTGAACTCTAGTTTGGGGATTTATAACTTGAAAAACCTATTGCCTAAGGTTGAAATGACATTTAATGATTGTGTTCATTTTTATTTGAATTAAATCCACATTTTTAATGAGTTATTGGTTTCCATAATGTTCAAGAATAGATTAGGTCTATTGAGACCTCATAAATATCAAGAATGGAGTCAAGCAGCCTGATGGGATTTTCATTGAGGTCATGACTATATGAAAACCAATAAATGGGATTAGTTTTCATCTATAGAAAACTTATGTCTAGGGTATGGAGTAGGGTAAAATGTGTGGTTATGAAAAGAGTGTCTTATCTTTCAACATGGTCACATCCTTGACAAATAGGTATTTATAGCCACTTAAAGCAAACATAGTCATGGCTCTGTCAGGTCCATAGATATGAGAATTTTATCCTTATAATGAAGTCACGTAAAAGATGGAATATGGTTCCAAGGGACATATTTAGGGATTGGAATATGTAGTTTGAGCATTCAATACATTTTTAGAGGTATTTAAGGTTTTTCCTTCCTAATGGATCATGACTCATCATCCTTAACAAATTATTATCTCTAGTGTGTTTCTTAGCCAATGAAAGGCCTTGAAGACTATTTATCTAATGAAGGTTAAAATTTTAAAGAAGGATTGGTTCTAATTGATAAAAAAGTAGTTGTGAATTTATTGAAAGGTGATGGTAGATAATATATTGATTTTGATTGCATGTTTATCCTCTCTCTTCCCCCTTTCTCCTATATCTCATATTCTCTCCCTCATTATAACACTCTCTTATTTTAGAATTCCCACAAGGAATCTCTAATTTTTCAAGAGGAGAATCTCATTTGACAAGTTTAAAACCTATATAAATTAGTAATAATTACCTCTTTATGCACTAAGATGATTTTTACCTATCTTTTGCTTTATACTAGTGTTTAGTAAGCTTGTGCATAATGGCCTTGTGAAGGAGATTCTTCCATATCCATTATCCTTCTTCCTTAACTCTTTTTAGGTGTTTTCAATTTATTTTTAAGTATGAATTTGGGTTATTTTTTCCATAAATGTATGTTTGGTATGAGTCTTATAATTATTATTTGCTTCCTTGATTGTTTGGTGAGCCTAGTTCATGAAATAATTTTTTGTTAGAAAACATTTGTCTATGTTGATATAGTGTTAGTTTCAAGTATGTGTGAGTCTCATTTAAATTTGGTGCATCACCTTTTTATCTTCCTTAGAAACCCTATTCCCCCTTTCTAACCCTTTTACAAGTAGAAACATTAGTCTAGGTGATCCATCAAGAGGAATCCATACTTCTCTAGAGGTTCAACCTCACCATAGCATACCCATAGCATGAGGTTGTTCCCATTGTGTTACTTAGTTATAAGGAGCCTGAATAACCCTATCCAAGGGTGAAAACTAATGACACAATAGTACTATTTCTAAATTTTACCCTTTTTGAATTTTTATATGTGCCATTGTATGTGGTTTAGATGATGTACCATTGTTTGAGTCATTTATATCAAGTACCAATTGTATTTTTATTTTCAATCTTAAACATGAATATGTGTGATGACCATGCATTATATGGTATGCACAATAGTATCTAGATTTACTTACTAGATGTAGAGGAGGTAGGTTTATTAACTTAGCTTTTATCATTTGCTTAAAATATCACTTGAACTTCTATTTGATCCTTGAGTAGTTTTTGAATCACTAGTTATATATGCACTTTGTTGTGATTTCTTATTTTAATGTGTAACATTACTTGCCACAAATTAACTAGGTGAAGATGCATATACATGAATGACACTAGTGTGACCTAGAGGATTTTGTCTTGTAATCTAATTTTATAATGTCATAATATTTTCATGTAATATTTGATTTTGATTTTACAATTTTGAAATTAACCTGATCATACTGATAATTTAATCTTTTAAAGTATCACAAGTGCAAACCCTAGTTTCTTCTGATTGAACATGTAGGCACACACCTTATAGAAAAGAGTTTTAGGCATGGATATACTGAGTATGGGAATTAGGAACAATAGTATATGCTTAATCATCTCATGGAGTAGTGATATCATGGACCTAGTTAAAGGGAAAATAGATATCACCCTCACGGAGATGAGGAGGAGATTCTTTCTTATGCACAAGATATGATATTGAAACTTGAAAGGTGGTTTTTAGGGTATTTAATTTAAGGTGTAAATATTTTAAAATATATTATAACTAATATAGGACATCATGTACATATATATGCATATATTATTTGGATTGATTCCAAATGAAAAGAAACAAGCATACAAATGAAACTAGAAAAAATTTCATTATAAAGTGATAAACATCTTTTGTCATTATTATCATGATAAGATAATGTTGATATTTTTGTCCCAAAAATGTCAAAATGTCAATTGCCCTAAGGGAGACCCATTAAAATTTTGTAAAAATGCCTTAAATTGACCCAAAACACTCATTTGCCTAAGCCTACAAAAATTGGAGATTAGACTGTAATTTGTAATTTTCAAAATTGTAAATTACTTCCCAAACTCTAGATCCTATAATACATTAACTAGTGGAAACCAGAGATCTAGGTGTAATTTATAATTTGCAAAATTTAAAATTTCATCCAGACCTCCACTTTCCACTAAACACTAATCTATAGAAACCAAAACCCCACTCACAATTTCCAATTTGAAAAGTTGTAAATTGTAAATTAAGTTCTACTTCCCATAAACCAAATACCCCAAAAAAACTAAAGATTGGAATTAAATTTTAAACTTACAAAGTTAAAAATTATAATCCACATTCTTCTTCCCATCAACCACCTTTCTTGTGGAATCTAGAACTTCAAGTGCAAACTATAACTTTCAAAATTTCAAATTGCTCCCAGAGTTCTGCCTAGCCAATTTTAAATGGTCAAATAAGCCAAACCCATAAAATTTAGAAGGCATAGTGAAATTAAAAAAAATCAAAGTTGTAAATTTTTTTAGACTTTAGATATCTACCAACCATTGCCATTATGACATGTATTTTATGGGTCTTATATAAAGGCAATTAGGGTTAATTAAAATCATTACTTAAGTTTTCTAAATTGATTTTAGAGCTCTATAACCATGATAGCAACATTGAGCCATGTACCATGCATTCACTAGCATGCCTTCAACCTTATGAGCCATGTAAATTGAACAATGTCATGATGCCATTAACCCACCTTGCATGGTATTTCTTTGACCTTCTACATTTTTTAAAGTTTTTCTTTTGAAAATCAAGTTTGTTTTCCATTTTCTTGTGCTAAGTTGTAAATCTAGTTGTTGTTTAGGGATTTTTTCCTTGTTTAACATTGTTAGGGTTTGTATACATATATATATATATATATATATATATATATATATATATATATATATATATATATATAATGGTGTCACTAAGTTATTATCTAGATTTGCATTCATGTGAGGTCATTTTCCAAATCTCTACCCTACATATTGAAAACCTAGGGCTTTCACTCAAATTCATAACCAGTGAATATTCCTATAAATACTCCTAAAAATAGAGAATATTCTTTTGTGAGATCCACTCATAGTCCCTATAGACTTTCCACTTATGTTTTACACCTATAAAACCCATGGGATTTCAACCTTCATTTATAACCCCATAATCCTATAGACTTTTGCAATGCCTAGAACAATCCCAATCTCCATCAATTTTTTCACCAAGAAACACAAGTGCAATTTACAACTACCATCTCAACTAGAGATTCCTAACTAAAATTGTAACCTCACAGTGTCACAAACTTTTCACTTACATAAATTAACTCCAATTTCCATTGGAGTTTACACCTATATTTTACACCTGTAAATCTTTCCAACTCTATAGTTTCTTTTCTCCCAACATTTTCTCTAGAATACATGTATGGGAAAGAGATGAAGTTCAAATCTAAAGGACTCAATGCCATTCTCAGTATGGAACCCAATATAACTAAGATTATAGACACAAACCTAGGTCACATTGACCTAAGTGATTTTTGGACCAAAATAAATGTTGAATTGAAAAACAAATGGATCTAGAGCATATATGACTCAACATAGTAATGACTAAACAAATGGATCTAGAGCATATATTAATTTAACCATCAATATAGGTAGGTACACATGCCCTTCCCTAGCTAAAGCCAAATGTGTAGATGTAGAAATGACACAAATGATCTTAAGGGATTTGGACACAAGGTCATTCTATGATGTTTAGTAACATCACTAGTTCATTGGGAATTTCAACATATTACCATGTCCCTTACTTTGAAGAATACTAGGAGGAATTGGATGATGAAGAGGAAGTAAGACTAAAGGACTATTCAAGAATAACCTTGGATCAGGTCATAGCTTTTAACTTGGCACCAATCCCTGAGGACTTAGTGGATGATGTGTCCCTAGTAGACAAGGTCTACCATGATAATAAGATCTAATTTTAACCCCTTCCATCATTAAGGTGGTCAATTCCTTAGTATTTCTCTCTTATGGATAGAACCACAAATGTAATAAATAGAACACTCAACTGGATTAGAATTAAAGGGGTCCAAGTGACCAAAGAGAAAATAAGCATTAGTGAAAAACTAATAGAGCTTAAAAAAAGGAAGTACCACCATTAGTAGAAGGTTCTAATGATGGAGCACTCCTAGAATAGGCAGATAGGCTAGAAATCTCCCATACTATAAATAATAAATTAAAGGCTAAGAAGGGATAGTCAAGCATTGAAGGAGAAGCACGAGACCAACCAATAATCATTTTATGTAAAGACACAACCGTAATTAAAACAACAATAGTTTTAACCCCCATCTTTGTTATAGTTATAACTCCCATCTCTGTGATACTCCCTCTACATATCTCTATCATTCTTGTAGCTCCAACACCTCTTCCTCATATCTTCACTCCTCCTTTACCCAAGTGAATCCACCCTCGATTCCCACTAGTTTACCTATGCTAATAATTCCATTGCCAATATTTAAATCCTCTCAATTAAACACTTAGGTTTCCATTCCACTTTCCTCTTCCATAATTTCACTCTCTCCTTCCATAATTCCTTCCACTCATCTATAATTCCTTCCATTATATTAATCACCAATACTACATAGTAGTGTATATCCATATATTTAGTTATTCTAACTAAAATATTGTTGGCCATCGTAACCCCTAAGATAACTATTGCTTCATATTCATCCCCCTTCATCTTTCCTACTTTACCAACCTTGAGTGTCCCTACCAATTTGATTAAATAATTTAAGGCTTTGGACTCCACACTTCCATAGGTTCCTCAATTCCAACTCCCTATGTCTACTCTTTCATTGATATCACTTCCATCTCCCACACCCCTAGTAAACACATTAATTTCCATTACCCCAACCTCTTTCATTTCCATAGTAACCCCAACCCCTATAAAAGAGGTAGAGATGGATAAAGATATTGATATAAATGTGGACCCTCAACCCATAAATGGGGAAGAGGTGGAAAAGACATTTTTCAAATAATTAATGGCAATATAAATGAAAGATACAACACTTATCACCATGCCCACCAGTGTAGCATCTTTAGTTGCAGATTCTCAAGTGATAGTGTCAGCACAATAATATATTAATCCTAATTGGTTAGCATAAATAGTGGGTAATAAATGTAAGCATATGGTGTCCATAAACACTTTGGATTTTGGCCTCTTAGATTCACATAATAAATCCAAGACCACTCCCCAAACCATTTTAAGGATATTGTATGATGCATCAAGGGAAATGTATATGGATATTGTAATCCCCCCATCAAAAAATTATAAAGAAGATCTAGTGATGGGGGATTACAAGGTGTCAAAAGTTCACCTTGGACATCCTACAAGAGAGGGATTGAAATATGATGTTCAATCCATCATCAACACTCGTTTTGAGAAAATAGATAGTGACAAGGTTACTAAGGATGAGATGAAGAGCAAGGTTGAACAATTAATGACTACACTCAAAAAATTCATTGAGATAATTATTCAACTAGCATAACTTATTACTTAGATCAAGCAACACTTGATGTAGTGATAAAAATTGGTAGCATGGGAAGGGCTACTAAGGAATGGGTAAAAAATCTCATCTCAAAAATGAAATAGAGTTATTAAATTTGTAATGGATCATTATACAACTCTAAAGGAGAAAAGGGTCACCCTGAGAGAACAAATAAACAAGTATCAAGAAGAGACAAAAAGGTTAAATCTTTTCTATCCAAATTTGAAAGTTGTGGATACAATTTATGTTGACATCCTCCTCATGGAAAAGACACTAAAAAATTATGGAGACTAAGAAGAGTTAAATAGAGTAGCTCAATTCTAAATAATAATACTCATAGATAGTGCCAATAAAGCTAAATTTACCTATGACAAGGCCATGACATGTCATATGACATTGAATATTTTTTTAATAAATTATCATGTCAAGTAATAGATTATCAAGATCAAGTCTTTTCAATGTAAGAAGTTCAAGATAAAATCAAACAAGTGGTTGAAGGATAATCAACAAGAGATACAACCTTCAGCTTGAGATCTATCCATGGTTACATCAAGTACCATAACACATTGGATCTAATGGGTAAAGAAACTCAACCATACTTAGCCTTTAGAAGGGAAATCTTTGATAAAATAACAAAATGCAAGATAAGCACCCTCTACTCTTTTGGATCTAATGAAGATAGAATCTTGGAGATATTCAAGAGTTTTAATGCATATATTGAGAAGATATAGACCAATAAGGATAAAAAGTAAATAGATGTTTTGGTTGTAGATTAATTATTTCTATCAAAAACATTATTATATATTACATTTTAATTATTTTAAAAATATTTTAAAGTTGAAAAAACACAACTTGTAAATTACAACTATTATTTTGATATCTCTTTTTAAGAAAGAGCCATTGTAATTTACACTTTCTATTTTGACAAGTTTTAGTTGTTGAAGTTGTAAAAGCACATATTGTAAAATGAAATTATAGTTTTGACAAGATTGTGTGACTTGAAATATTTAAAAGTCCCACCTAAAAATTAAAAGTTAGGGTTTTTCAAAAATAACTTAAGTTATCTAAAAGATATCTTTTGTTTTAAAATTAGAGTTTCACTTTGGTGCCTCATTGCATTAAGATGAAGTTACAACTTGACTAGAGAAGAAGAAAGGTGTTGCATGAATTTTCCACCATGCATCCATTAGTTTGGATCATTCCTATCTCTTCATGATATTTTAAAACACTTGTTCACTTCACCAAACATGTCACCAACTAAAGATCATGCCTTTATTCATGGAGTTTCTAGATTTTTGCATCTTCTTCAACTAGGCACATATTTCCTTGTTAACTAGATCTCTTTTATGAGTTTTTTTGTATAAATATAGGAAATATGGAATAGCTCATTTATCCTTTTCTATTAGAGATATTATTTTGCATTTTGAATAACTAGTATAGATGTTGTAACCTAGAGAATGACAAAAAATTAAAGATTTACCTTTCTTATATGCATAATCTATGTATGCAAGGTTATTTAAATATTTTTGGTTGTTTTAATTCTTATTTTAGTCATGAAATTTCACTTTTGGTATTCTTTACCCTTTTATAATATTATTTTATTTAAAATAAATAATCTTGTCCCTTGTATGAAAAATACCAAATGTTGCATTTGATTTCACATTTACATGATGTTGTACTCCTAAAAAATTCAATATATTTATCATTCCATTGTGTTCTTACAAGAAAGCATTAAAATCCACAACAAAATATTTGGTGAAATCGCCATTTTTATTTTTTCAATTCCATTCCCAAAACTCTTTTCTCCAGTTAAATCCTAGTTTAGGAGCAAGATTACTAAGAAGTGGAATTTCTACATAGGCTGATAATTTATCAGTTGCACTGAATTTAGTGAAAGTAATCCAACCTTATCCAAAGGTTCACCTAAATTCACTAGGGTCATATATATTTTAGGTGATCCCATTGTATCATTATATTTTTACACAGTGAGCTACGACATCAAGAATGGGTGCAAAATATATGTGATAACAGTTAAAAAATATATATATATATAAGGATCTAAAATCTGAGCATGATTTATATAAGGATGGAAACATAAACCCTAAATTTAGTCTAGGTTTAGGGGGTTTCACTATTAAAATTAAGTCAAGTTCATTAAATGATTAAAATTTTAAGGGATTATGCAATGTAAACACTAGGTTGCTAAAGGGTCTAAGTATAGTAAATTAGGGAATAAATATGCAATAAATATAGCCACTAATTTTTATAATAATTGACCTAATATAATATTTATAAAAATAGTAATGAATGATACAAATAAGTACTTAGTTGTAAATTTATTGAGATGGATGATCTAGAGTGTGAAAACTAGCACATAATCTAACTAGGTTGTAAAAAAGATCTAAATATCAAAATTCCTCCTAGATAGTAGCATGCTTCCCTAGATAATATCATTATATGCTAGTGTCTAAAGAAGTGCGCTAGTGTCCCACTCAAAATATATATAAAATATTTTTGGGTTTTGTTGAATAGGACATGTTCTAGCCCTAGACCAAATTTCAAGTTTGTGTGATCAACACTTTTTATTGTAACTCTATTTTACTTAAAAAAACCTATATTTTCATGCTTGTAAGGGTTTGAATAAACATCGTTAGTGGTTATAATTTTTTGGACATGTGATCCACACCCATGTGTGGGAACATTTCCTACATACCAATACTCTAAAGAGGGATCAAGCTCGATGTAGTTCTCCTACTTAAGTGTTTGGTGCAAGTGTAATTAAATGCTAGTATGAGTGTCGACTTGAGTGTCTTGACTATGGATTGAAACTAAAAATCTATGTAATGTGAGATTTATATATATATATATATATATAAAGTAAGGTCTAATAGGGATCAATGATCTTCATTATAAACCACTTGTTATGAGCTTACTTTGGTGTGTTTGCATCTAATTTTCATTAGTGGACAAAGGGATATAATTCATGTATTTAAATTAATCTAGTGCTTGTGCAGAGTGTGAAATAGGTCTAGGATGATGCTAGTTGCCTTAGTAATCAAAAACATATCCTTTGGGGTTGAAATTAGGTAAGGGACACTAACAAGGTCCCTTGGTCACTAGCATGATGTGTTAGTGTCCAAAGAACTATGTTAGTGTCCAAGTGGAAGAACCTAAGGCATTGGGGGACTATATCCCTAGGGAAAGGTTTGGGAATGATTTTGGGATATCTATGGATGTGTAATGCCCACCCAAAATATTGATAAGGGTTTACATATCCATAAGATATGTTTAGGGCTAAGTTATGGATGTGTGGTCTCAAGTGACATTTTATATACCTAAAATAACCAATACAAAAATAAATAATAAATAAATCATACATGTGATTATATCCATTGATGTTTACATTTTTAGAGTAATATAAAAATACAAAAACACTACTACATTGAATATCCATCCATAAATAAGGTATAATGTAGTACTATTATGGCATGAGATTGTAACCTTGTTGAAGATTTATTCAAGCTCCTCTAGTCCCAATCATAATATGGGAATAACCCTAGGCTATGGGTATCCTATGGTGGGGTTAAACATATGGAGAAGGACAACTTCCTCTTGATGGATCACCTAAACTAATGTTTTCACTAGGAAAAGAGTTAAAAATGGGAAAAGGGCTCATAAGAAAGCTAAGAAGGTGATGCAAAAAATAAAAATGGGAAACTCCCATAAGATTGAACTCACACTAGATATATAGAATATAATGATAGCTCACATAACCTCATAGACCAATTGATTGCATAAGTGTTTCATGGACTAGGTTTAGGAAGAACACTAATCTAGACTTGCAATAGCTTGAAAACACCCTAAAGGAGGTCAAAAATGAGGCTAATGGATGAGGAAGATTCTCCTTCACTATGCCATCATGTAAAACTCACTTAACATAGATCCAAGGCAAGAGATAGGTAAAGAGATTCTTTTATTTCATCAAGAGGTAGTTATTAAAAATTCTTGATAGGGTTTAGCCTAATCAAGATGAGAATATTTTGAAATATCTTAAAGAGTCCCCTACTCTTAAAGATCAAAGAGTATTTTTGAGAGTCTCAAATCAAAGAGCAAGAGAGAGATAATAGGAGATATAGGATAAAAGAGAGAGAAAGGAACATGTTAACCAAGATCATTAAATGAGATGCCACCATCTTTTAGTAAATGTTCCACCATTTATTGTTCAAGTCAAATCTGATACATCATATACAAGATAGGCTTCATTTGATCTAATAGTCTTCAAGATATTCTCATTAGCTGAGAAATACACTAGAAGACAAGAATCTATTTTGAATATGATGGGTCATGATCTTACCAAGAAAGGAAAATCCTTAAAGGCTCTAAGAAGAATTAAATGCTCCACTATGATCTCCAATCCCCAAAACCATTTTCTTTGATCTGCTATGCCATCTCCCACTTGATTTCATTATAAGTACAAAGTCTTCATACCCATGGACCTGATATAGCCATGATCATGTCTACTTTTAGTAGCTATAGGTACTTGTTTGTCAAGGATATGATTATTTTAGAAGATAAGACACTCTTTCATATCTTGTTTATACTTACATCTACTCCAACCTAAATATAGATTTACTATAGATTGAAAACCAATCTCATTTATTGGTTTTCCTATAGTTATCATGTCAATAGAAAACCTACATGCCACATAGTTTCCTTTTTAAACTATATTAGGTTTAAGAAACCCTATTTTACCTCTAAACCTTCTAGAAGTTGAATACTTTCTATCTACATATATATTCTTTAAAGAGTAATGTTGACAATCATAAAAAAATATTGTAACCTCAAAAAATAAGCCTGATAAATTTTAAATCTTTGAACTAGAGCTTGAGACTATGATTTCATGGTGATAAAACTTCATCATAACCATCATAACTATATGAATGAATATTATGCTTAAGGATTCTTGACTGAGATCTAATGGTGACATTTTCCTTTTGAAACATTACTTTTGGTTTGACCTGAGCCACATTCAACCTCTAATCAAAATCTCTTGGCTTTGAATTTTATTATCGACCATCGATCTTGATTTAGGATTCTAAAATTGTGCCATCTATAAACTCTTAATTCATTTTTATTCTATCCTTTAAAAATGTGACACTGGGAAATTGCACATTTATCTTCAAGATCTTATTTTTAGTTTCATCTGCTTTCATGTTTGCACTATGTGGTATCCTTGTATTCAACCTTAGGATCATTGACTCTTGACATGTACCATCAATCTAATTTTAAATGGTTCAAATGCATACCATTGATTTATCTAGTAGTTAATATGGTCATGACACTTGGAAACCATGTATTTTTCTTCAAGATTCATTGACTCACTAGCTTCTCATTTATCATTGATCTACTTTGGTATGATTAAATGTGCTCCATTGATCTATTTGGTCCTACTAGCCTTTTCAATTGATGTGCGTCATTAGATATTTATTTGGTTACCCAAGATACTAACACTTTTCATCTCCACATTAATCCTTGGTAAATTTTGAATCCAAATTTCTATTTTTTGTAGCTTTAATTTGATATCCCCATGAATGTCTTAATCTTCTTAGTCAACTTTGAATGATTGTAACTTGATATAGACAACTCATCAAGTCATGAAATTTTTAGGTGACCTTCTTGGCATGAAAAAAATTATATACATGTGGACTTTTGGCCTTGAGTGATTTCTTATGTGCATTTATGAAATATACAACTAGACTAATATATCCATTTCTATATGACATGTATGTGATGGTCTGGTTCTTTTGGCCTTGTGAAAGAAACTATTGTCTCTTTATAAGGCCCTACTTAACTTCTAAGACATTATGTGACCTGATTTATGCCCCTAAATGATTAAAACACCATGGGAAACTACTGGTCTTTTTCACTTTGAAATCCTAGACCTCTTTTCAAGCGTTTGGTCCACTCATTCCATCTAGAACTCTGCTCATTTGTTCAAACCATTTATAGGCAAAAGATTCTTATGTGTGCCAAATTTGGCCAACATTTTTGGTAATATCCTAAGGTTGAATGTATATTATGAAAGAGATTGGTTGTCGTTATTGATCCATTATGTACATGGAGTCTCAAGTATTTTCTCTCTTGTCTGATAGAAATTGACCTAAGGTTGTTCCTTTGGATAACTTCCTCTTGAAACAAAAAGGACCAAAAGGAAATAAAATAATAACTGTGCCTAGGTCACTTATTAAAGGTAACATAGAATAGAAAGGAAACTAACCAAAATAAATCAAGGGTATCTAACCTACTAAAAAAATGTGCACATAAGCACTTAAAGAAAATCATGAAATCTAATCTAATATATATAATATTATATAAAAATTTACAAGCATCTCCCTCCTAGTTCAAATGGAAAACTTTGAGTATCATTAACTTTTAAAAAACCAAGATTAAAAATAACTTGATTTAGAGGTACTAGAAATGTTGAACCAAACATCTTGATGGCCAATCCTTTTGATGTGCTCTCTAATTGATGAAAAGGAACAAACATGTCTCCAATGTAGACATATTAGTCCAAATCTGCTAAGCTTGGTTCATGTTGGTTTTCAGGAGCACTTGCTTGATCTTACTCATCACCCTTAAGAAATCCTCGCATGAAGACTTCATTTAGGCTATTAGAAGCAACTACACTTGGTTCACTTGGTGTTTCAAATATACCATGTTCTTCCACCTTGTCTTTGTGAAAATTAGGACTAATAATGCTTAGATAAGCATGTTCATAATGTTTTTAAGCAAGGACATGTCTCTTAGCCTCTTCAAACTCTTTGGTTATGGTATTGAACCAATGACAACTATTTAGGATCTTTATTAGTATGCTTCTCAAATTGCATCACTTGAAAACTTGATATGTCTCCTTCATCAACCTCACTCAAGATTTCATCGTGTTCTTTAATGGAAAATTAGGGTTGATTTGACCATCTAAGGTCCAAAACATCACACCTATCTTTCTCAATATTTGATCTATTTTACTTTAGCTCTAACATATCAGGTCTATGCTCAACTGACATGTCATCTTGAAGTAGACCAACTTCTAGTTCCTAGTTATGATCCTCTTCTTCATTTATGTAGAATGGACCTTTAGTAGTCCATTAAAGGTCTACCCCATGTTTAGCTTGATGATTTTCTTCTTCAAAAAAGTTTACAATATTAGTTTTCTCCATTTCAATCAAGAAATCTAAGCACAAATGTTACCATTGATTATCTAAATCACTTGAGTTACCCTTGACCTCAATAATAGGTTCATGAAGGCTATCCTCTTACTTCTCATCAAGATCTTGCAACTTGAAATCTAAAACATTCTCTTCCTTATGAAGTGGGCTACCTATCATGATCTTCTCTTCATAAACACTTGCATTGTCCTCATGTGGCTCACTTATGACTATAAGCTCCTCCTCTATCCTTTAAAAAATAGGTTCTTTCTCTAAGAGGGAAATGGTGAGAAGGTGAAGAAGTTCACCTTGATTTCATCTTAGGAGAGTTTCCTTCCATCTAGGGACCTTAAATGGCTTCTTTGGTGGATCTTAAATTGGTGTTTAGGCCTCCACAACCAACACCTCCTCCTTATTTATGCCCTTTTATACTGATTTCCATGATGGAAATGAGTATGGAATAGACACTTTTTCTTCCTTTTGAATGGTTATAGGATAGGGTGGTCTCATAAGTGAGGGTATGATATAGCCAAGGTTGAATTTTTTGAAGAAGATCCATGATGGAATGGCTTTATGCTCTTGAGTGGGAATGGGTGTAGGGGTAGGAGAGGGAAAATTGATTGATTCGAGTTTGACATACTCTTTCTCCCACTACTCAAACACTTTTTCAATGGATAATACTAACCCTTTCAATTATTGCTTCTCAACCTATGGATAGTTAGATTTCTCAATTAGTGCCCACACATTCCAAAAATCTTGAAAAAATATATTTATCCCATCCATTGCATTAATGGGGAATTCTTTCCATGTTTAACCCCTTCTTTGATTTTTATGATTATTCTACCTTAGTCTAGTATTGCCTCTCTAACTTTTTATAAGGATGGAATTTGACAAGGTTGACTAAGGGGTTGATTAAGAACTCTTTAAGGCTAATATTGAGGCTCTTAGAGTGGAGACGACACATAATATTTATCCAAATGAGCTTGTTGATCTTAATAAGATATCAACACATTATCTGCATTCTAGATCATGCTTTTTATCATTACTATGTCATCATTCTCACAATGTGACCATTGTTCACCCTCACAAACTGGCCATCTATTCTTGACCAACTAAAAGACACTCCTTAAATCTTGTATAACATGGATAGGGATGACTAGAGAAAAATCCAAACCCCTACCAATCTTTATCAACTCAATATAAATTGATAATGCTTGTTTGATTCCTGACAAGGATGTAATAAGGTAAACTTGGTCTCGACAAGGAGAATTAGTGGACTAATTTAAATGTAAAGGAGGCTGACCTTGGTTATATGTAGTGGTGGGAGGAGTAAAAAGGCCTTGATAGGGATGATAGGTTGTTTGAGGTCTACTTAGGGGAAACACAAACTTTATTTGCCTAATAAGTGTGATGTTATGGTAGAGACTAAGCATACTAATTAAAAATGGTTGATTGTACATACCAATTTACAATTATTAGGCACTTATGCTACTTAAACTAGCTGATAGATTCTCAAAGTCACCATTTATGTTTGAAAACTTGCCTCCAAAGGCTGATTGGATGAAGAGAACACCAAAACTCTTCACCAATAAACAATGTAGTAAGTCTCATTGGGTATGCTATAACTTATTATGTCATGATATTTCACACTTATGTGGAAGTTATTTAGAATCTTCCACTCCCAATTATAATATGAGAACAACCCCAAGCTATGGTTATCTTATGGTGGGGTTAAACCTCTAGAGAAGGATGACTTCCTATTGATGGATCACCTAAACTAATGTTTTCACATGGAAAAGGGTTATAAAGGGGAAAAGGAATCCTAATAAAGATAACAAGATGATGCACCAAATAACAATTTTAAACTCTTTTAAACTTCAATCCACACTAGATCTGTAAAAGACAATGCTAGCTCACATAACCTCACTGATCAATTGATTGCATAAGTGTTTCATGGACTAACTTTAGGTAAAACACTAATCTAAACTTGAAATAGCTTGAAAACACACTTAAGGAAGTTATAAATAAGGAAAATGGATGAGAAAGATTCTCCTTCACTATGCCATCATGCAAAACTCGCTTAACACAAATTTGAGGCAAGAGATAGGAAAATAAATTACTTTATTGCATCAATAGGTAGTTCTTAACAATTCTTGATAGGGTTTAGCCTAATTAAGATGAGCATATTTTACAATATCTCAGAGAGTCCCCTACTCTTAAATATCAAAGAGTCCTTTTGAGAGTCTCAAATTAGAGAGTGAGAGAGAGAGAGAATAAGAGATATAGTAGAAAGGAGAGAAAGGAACACATTAATTGAGATTATTAAATGAGATGCCACTATATTTCAATGAATTATCCACCATATTTTGATCAAATTAGATCTAATACATCATAGACAAGATATCCTTCATTTACTCCAATAGTCTTCAATCTCTTCTCATTGGATGACAAATACACTAGAAGATAAGAATCTATTTTGAAGATGATGTGTCATGATATTACCAAGAAAGGAAAATCATTAAAGGCTTTAAGAAGAATTAAATGTTCCACTATGCTTTCCAATCCCCAAATCCCTTTGCTTTGATCTTCTACACCATACCCCACTTGATTTAATTATAAGGATAAAGTCTTCATACCCATGGTCCTTACAAAGACATGATCATGTCTACTTTTAGTGGTTGTAGGTACCTACTTGTCGAGGATATGAATATTTTGGAAGATAATACACTCTTCCATATCTTGTTTATACCTATATATTCTCCAACCTGAATATAGATTTACTATAGATTGAAAACAAATCTCATTTATTGGTTTTCCTATATCTATCATGTCAATGGAAAACCTATAGGCCACATAGCTTCCTTTTTGAACTATATTAGGTTTAAACAAACTTATTCTACCTTTGAACCTTGAGGAAGCTGAGGACTTGGTATCTACATAGATATTCTTTAAAGAAAAAAGATGGCAATCATGAAATAATACTTCAACACTAGAAAATGGGCCTTATAAGTTCTAAATCTTTGAAAAGAGGTCATGATTATGCTTTAATGGTGACAAAACTTCATCATAACCATCCTAACTATATGACTTCATCTTATACTTAAGGATGCTCAACTAAGATCTAATGGCAACATTTACCTTTTGAAACATTGCTCTTGGTTTGACCTAAACTACATTTGACCTCTACTCAAAATATCCTAGATTTGAATTTTGATATTGACCATCAATCCTAATTTGGGATTCTCAAACTATACCATCTATTAGATCCTCATTCATTTTGATTCTAGCCTTTAAAAATGTGAAACTTGGTAGTTACATGTTTATCCTCAAGATCATGCTATTAGTTTCATTTTCTTTTATGCTTACACCATGTGGTAACCTCGTATTCATCCTCAAGAGCATTGAATCTTGAATTTACATGTAGAATTGATTTAATTTTACATGGATTAAATGTGTACCATTGATTTACCTATTAGTTTCATGACACTTGGTAACTATGCATCTATCTTTGAGATCCAATTAATCACTAACTTCTTGTTCACCATTGATCTGATTTGGTATGATTAAACACACTCCATTGATCTATTTGGGCCCACTATCCTTGTCAGTCAATGTGCACCATTAGATATTCATTAAGGCACTTTATATCTTGACATTTTTTATCTCTATATTCATCCTTGTGAACTTTTGAATCCAAATAGATATTTGTCATGGCTTGAACTTGACATCCCCATGAATGTATTAATCTACTTATTCAACTTTGAATGCTATTAACTTGAGATAGATAACTCATCAAGTCATGAAATTTGGAAGGGACCTTTCATCATGAAAAATATCATGTCCATGTGGTATTTTGGTCTTGACCAATTTCTTAGGTACATTTATCAAATGTGCAACCAGACTAATCTATTCATTTTGTATGATGTGTTTGTGATGGTCTGGTTCTTCTTGACTTTTGAAAGAAAATATTATCTCTTTATAAGTCCCTATTAAACTTTTAAGACTTTTTATAACCTAATTCATTCTCATGAATGCTTTAAACATAGTGGGAGCCTACTGGTCTTTTTCACTTTCCAATCCTAGACCTCTTTCCAAACCTTTGGTCCACTCATTCCATCTAGAACTCTATTCATCTATTCAAACCATTTCTAGGAAAAAGATTCTTTTGTGGGCCAAATTTGGTTGAAAAGCACCATGTTAAATATACATAAAAATAAGTACATTAGTACAAATGAGATACTAAACAACTTCATGATCCACAACATATCTTAAGTATAATTGTATTTAGTTGAATCAACTGATAGAAGGAGAGCATCATATGAGTTCTTTACCTCCAACCATATACCAATAGTTTCTTGTAGACCTTCTTAATGGGATTGACCTTACCCTTCATGGAAGGGTAGATAATAACAATGCATATATTGAGAAACAACTAAAATCCATGTGTGTTCTACCACTATTACATGTAGCAATCAAACGGACCATGAAATCCATTCTTGTATCTAAATGATATCAACAAACATATGTAAAATAGAAGTATAGTGAAATGATAATGGTACAGCTATAACATTACTTTGGACAATGTTTTCATCATAGAATTTTATATGTTAAGAATACACGTCATTTTCAATCACATAGAAATTTTTACTACTAAATCATGACTTATCTTGATATCAAGGGTATGTATCTGAGTTACCCACTAGCATACTCATATATGTATCTCATGTTATCCCAATACTTCCTAAAAATAAAGATTCAAAATTAAAAAAGTGTTATACATTTGCAATAATAATTAATGCAAACAATCATTAATCAAGAATTTAACTAATTCCAATCACTTACCATTAAGATGAAATCATATATTTATTAATTCATTTGATTTTATAACATATATGTTTATTAGACTAGAACAAGAATAAGGTTTTTATATGCA
The DNA here is from genome assembly GCA_037957365.1 of Torreya grandis. NCBI lineage: Eukaryota > Viridiplantae > Streptophyta > Pinopsida > Cupressales > Taxaceae > Torreya > Torreya grandis. The sequence continues at coordinate 1,125,073 of JARHVA010005595.1, read as the reverse complement.
TTTATCTCAAACATATTTTTCTACTGCAATTATTATGTATGTAAGTACGCACAACTGATACTAATCTAAATATAATATTAAACCCTATGCAATCCATTCAATTACATAATAGATATGTGCATTAAACTTAAAACAATAATATCTATTTTCAACACATTTTTACAAATAAATATATAATCAAAGTCAATACATAGTCAATATAATATTACAAGAATCTCAAGTACCCTTCATCAAGGAATGATATTATAACTACCCTTTTACTATTTTATATTTGTTTATATCATCATGTTCTAAAATGAAATAAAACTATAATATATCTAGTGATACTCTAGTCACATTCTATATATATGGTCTATCTTATATATGAAATATAGATCGATAAGTTGAGATTATCCTTTTTTCTCTATTTATCAATGATATTCATAGATTTCCATATAAACTCCCCACTAAGAAAATTATAACTTGTATACATTACATGGTATGTTTATTTTAAACTTGTATATACTACTCCTTTCAACATTTAGGGTTATTATTATACTAATAGACATTTTGTATCTTTAACCTTGAAATAAAGAAAAATAAATTAAGACTTACTTATATACTTAATCTTATGAAATAGAAAATTATCTTTTCTAGGATAGGTATACCCATATATGAATCATTTAACACACCCTTGGATTGACACACCCATATATCTAGATATAACTATTTATTTTTAAAGCCTTACTGCCATATTATAATCCTTTGGTTGTCTGCCACTTTTCTATATATACTTATAGCTAGGATATTAACTCAATGTAAATTTTTATTTGATTTTGATAATAAATATTTAAATATTCATGCACAGACCTCAAATTCAAAAACAAATCCTACTCAAATCTGTTAACATTCCTTATTGAAAGCACATATCTATAAACTTGTATATATATTCATAGAGACATTCATATTATAATTATATTCAAATAGATTTATATTCTTTATTTTAATTTCTTTTCAATTACCTAGATCACCTAAAATAATGATTAAAGACATCCTATCTGCTTATAAAACTTCAAACTCTTTAATTCACCTAAATTTTTATTCTTAGTCAGATATATTCATGACTTATACATGTGAGTATAAAAATTTATATCATTCTAGGTCATGCGACTCTCCATAGGTGTGCAAGGATTTTCATAAACAATAAATCCATCAAGCCCTATCATCTACATCTTGTACATTATTTTTAGCCTAGTTACAACATGGGCCAAATCAAGTTATATAGTTGGGGGAAATATTTAAATTTGGGCATGGGTCCCTAAAATGATTTTTTTTAATATTTCCTTTAATATATTTAGAGAAAACGCTTTCTATAAAATAAGTAACTAATAAATATTCATAGTAAAAACCCAAATTTGGAAATTTCATTTCTTAGGCACTAAAAATATTCAAGTCAATATAAAAGTTAATAGATATAAAAATCTTATAGGAAATAACACAGACTAGGTTTTCAATAAATTCAACTCAGCCCTCAGCTTTATAGGCTTAGGGATGGGATTTGAACCCCATCCTCATGATACAAATCTAACAGTCTAAGGTTTTTAATAAGAGATATATCAAGATGTTATTTATTATAATAAAACAAAACTCTTATTCAAAACCCCATAATCTCCTTTCTATGAAGACTAAGAAAAATAATCAACTTGGTACTTAAGTAAAGCTTGAAGTAATCTCCACTTTGTCTAATAATCAAACTTCTTCCTTTCTTTCTTCCTTCTATTATGATGATAATGATGATGGATTTTCCTTATCCTCATATTATTAATTATTATTTTTCCACCATTCATGCATGATTCTACACGGCCTACCATCTCTGCTCCTTATCTCATCATTAGCCATCATGTCACTCTCCTAATTAAATAACCACATATTCTCTTTCTATTAAACTCTTTGTTTATAGCTTCAAATCTGGGCATGTAAATAGACAAAACCCTCATTCCCTCCTTAATTGAGTTATCCCTTCATGATCATAGCAAGAAACAAAAAGTAATAAACCTAATTCATTACCTTTTGTCAATTGACCAAAGAACATCATCATGAAATTATCAAAAAGCTTCAAACAAAACCCCAAATTTTGATCCACTTATTAAGTATGCAAATAAAATCCTAATTCATAAAGCTTCCAAGTTATACTTAGGTAAAATTTATTTATAAGTGTTATTTTGATTATGTTTGACCTTTATGATTTTCCCAAATAAGTTAATGTTATCAAAACTCAAGGTAATTTATAAATTAAAAAAATAACACTTCCAACCTCTAATAACCAAAAAAATGGTCAAGGTTATATAAACATAGCCAAATGATAAAATCAATTACCCTAACCTAATATGATTTTTATCATAGAATTATCATGTAACTAGTCAAATGAAAGGCATAAGTAAATCCACTGGATCATTCACTCAAGCTCATACTAGATACAATGCATTGAAAACATTATAACACAACAAAGGATTAGTATACATATACAAGTAATGACTCAAAATGAAATCAAAGCAACATGATTTAGAATAATCAATGTAATTATCATCAATTTCATTCCAAACTATTTACTATGGTATGCATAGATCCTTAGAGATATCTCTCTCAATCCCCATTGTCTATATCTACACCTACCTCTCTGATGATACTCTCCATTTGAACTATTTGTGAGGGTAGAACAATGCTACATCCACCTCATCAAAAAAATGGTAGTTAGACTAAATCATGATATTAATCAAGATATAACCATAATAAACTACTAAATGAAATTAATCTACAAAAACCATGATCATAAGCATAATAATACATATGCAACAACTATCTATCTAGAAATTGATCATGAAATAAGTGATATATATTTTTTAACTAAACAACATATAAAATCCAACTCAGAAATAAATAATGTATCTACTAGCTAATAGCCATATAATCCACTAATTGATATTTTAAAAAATCTATATGGAAACTACATGTGACATATTCACCCCTAAAATTTGTCATCATCCTGATGACACTTATTTTTAATAATAGTTCTAAAATAAAATAAAGTTTCATCAAAATATAATTATTTTTTAGAAGAAAATAAATAATTTTTAGCTAAAATATCATGCAAAAAATTGAGTAAATAGTCTTAAAAATTCCTCATAGTCATCCCATGTATCACTATCCTCATAATATTGGTCCCATTAGACCCTGAACTATGATACTTCTCTATTATGCAAGCTAAGCTTGTGAGTATCAATTATTAGGATTGGTTCTACTGTGACCACCCAAGGATCCTAAACCTATAATTCATTCTAATCAAAAACATATGTAGGATCAACAATATACTTTTTAAGATATGAAACATGAAAAACATTATATGATTTTACTAGAGATAGTGTCAATGCAATCTTATATGATACAAGATTAACCACTTATTAAACTTCAAAAGGTCCCACATATCTATGTGACAAATTTTCTAATTTACCAAAAAAAATTACACTCTTTTGGGTTTTAACCTATAAAAAAACTTTGTCCTCAACAGAGAACTAACTTATTCTTTTTAGATCATCATAATGTTTCTACATATAATTACCTTTAGCCAATCTCTACCTTATTAATTTCACTTACTCTTACATTTTAGCAAGCATATCAAGTCCAAAAACCACTCTATCTTCCATATTTTTCCAACTAATAAGTGTTTTGAACCTCCTATGACATAATGACAAAAAAGTAGTCATTTTAATATATTATTGGTATGATTTATTGTAATCAAACTCAACCAATGATAGGTACTCTTCCAATTTATATTTATGGTATATGAAATACATCATCAAGAGATCTTATTTGATATGATTTATTCTCTTTATTTTTCCATGCACTTTTGGATGGTAAGTTGTACTAAAATTCAACTGAGTTCCCAAATTTGAATTTAAAGTCTATCAAAACTTGGAATTCATATTGCATCCCTATCTAAAATCATATTTTTAGGAAACCTATACAGCCTATAAATTTATTTCACAAACCTCTTGATAGGCATAGGTACATCATTAGCTACATTACTAAGAAAAAAATAAGATTCCTTAGTTAGTTTATCCAAAACTACCAAGATCATGTCATGATGATTCCTAGACATAGGTAAACCTTGGACAAAATCCATACTATTAACTTTTCATTTCCATTCAGGTATGGAATGTGGATACAACAACCCAACTAGATGCATATGTTTAGCCTTGACTCACTGACACTCCAAGCATATATACATGAAATAAACTACATCCTTCTTAATTATTTTCCATAAATACAAAGGTTTTAACTCTACTACCATCTTAGTCACTCTAGGACGCCCTAAATTTGGAGCATTGTGTAATTAATTTATCATAATATTCCTTAAATTTTCCTTATTATAAACATATATCCTATATTTATACCTTAAATTCTCATCATTCTCAAACTAAAAAACATTGATATCTATGATCTTGAGATTTTTTAGTCAAAACCTTATTAACTTATTTATATAAATCATTGCTAGATGAGAATTATGTTACCTAATCTGGGAAAGTACTCCTAATTATAGGCAATGTTATTATTATCAACAAAACATGCACCCTAAAATAGGTTGTTCAAACCTACTCTAAGATTTGGGTAACATTGGAATACCTATAGACCTATGGATAGCCTATAATAGAGGTAGACCTCTAGGTTTAAGGGCTAGATCCCTAGATTGACCTTTAAGTGCTTATCACCTACACTAAATAATTGCTTATTGGAAAAGAGATAGAAGTATGAATGTAATTAAAATATTATAATGGGTGATACACCATAAGGACTTCCACTATGCTATCATACTTCCTGCACTAATAAATAAGACTACAACACTAGCTTCAAAGTCCTAAGATAATCTAACATTAGTATTTTAATATGGAAGTTATATGCATGAGAAAATTCAAGTTAAGTGGACTATAGGTCATATTATAGACTCTAAGGGAACTTACACACTTGAATCAAGCCAAACACACTAGTTACACTCCATATGACCTATTAGAATAAGAACTTCTTACACTAGACATGAAAGGATAAGGAGAAGCAAGGATAGAAGCTTATCACTAGACCTCACCATTAATCACTTGACACACTTAGAAAAGATGTTTGTGAACTAAAAACCATATTTCATGTATTATTAAAAATAAAATTACAACATCAAACCATCAAGGCTTTTCCATACATAGTGTGTAATTACTATATAAGAGCCAAAATGGCTATTACTTATAGAATGTGAGAAAATAGAGAGAAGTGGAATTCAGGGGTCACAATGCCACTTATCAAGCTAAGATAAAGAGTTATGTTTTTAGGAGAATGGATTATTAAATATAATATGAAATATTTCTTTGTACAAATGTCCCTCAAAATCATCAAACTCCCCAACCTTGTTGCAGAGGTCTCTCAGTTGACTTCTTGAAACTACCTTCATCATTAGCTTCTCTTGAGCACTCCATAGTAGACTAGGAAGAATTACCACATGTGAAATATTTTTATGGGGTTAATAAAAGTAACCAACATGAATTGGATGTGTCCATAATCACTAATATTCTTCTAGATAAGTGTTCTCACTGCCTACAGTCATTGTCATCCTTTTGTCACTCATTCCTCATACTTGTCATCAAGATACCCATTAGTTATGAAATAAAATCCATAAATGGGATGTTATGACACCTTTAAAGAGTCATCATGTCCCTAAATTAATTATTTATACCTTAAAATTCTTCCAAATTGGATTTGTCACGTTCTCACTTGGTGATCACCTTCCCATCACTATGTCAGTTTGGACTGCTTGAAGTAAAGGTGCTTATAGAGGTAATTGTATGATTAATTGAAGTAATATATGAAAATTAAGGGTTATATTAGGTCCCAATTTATCTCCCAAATTATTATTCATCCTTTAAAATCCTTTGTACCTATAAAACATAAAAAATAATTAATAAAATCCATTTTATACCTTGTCCATATAGATAGGGTACAAGCCTATCTAATGAGAAGAGTTTTGGTGGAGTTATCTATAAGTATAAATCATCTTACAAGTCATTCCAAATCATTTGGATTCCTTTTATTCTTTGTCTTTCCCATCGGGTCATTAGCAAGGGTTTTGGAAGGTTTTAAGTGGTTTTACCCCTTAAGGATTATTCATAAAAGTTTGACATTGAACCTATGATAAAATTCCACAAAAGGAAATTATATGACCCTCTTAAATCATTTATAACTCCTTAGACTTCCATTATAATCATTTTTATAGGTATGGGCTTCTAAGCATAGACTCTCAAGCTCTTCCTTACATTTTGTGCACCTTTTCATGTCATTGAGCCAAGAAATAACCCTTTATGATCTCCCCTAAATAATGAAGGATAAAATTAACCTTATAACTCACATTAAGGTCCTAAAATTATTTTTTATGCTCATCTAACCCTATAAGAGGTATTAGATCCCTTTTAGGCATTACGCTTATTTTCAATTTAGTGGACTTGATTGTGTTTGGATCCTCAAAACCACCTTTGAGTGGTTTCTTAATTACATTTTTTTATTCTTGGAACCATTTAATAAACCATTTTTAAATGTTTCAAATGATTTCTAACCCATTTCATAACATTTTCATACTAACCCTATAGGGTACATCTCTCTAGGAGTGCCCTCTATATGAGATAGAATAGAGGGAAATTCCCTTAATTTCTTAGGAAATATGAAGATAATATGAGATTTAATACGTCATGGTTACCTTATTCATAAGATTTAAATTTTTGGTCATGTTTTTATCACCCCCAAATACCATAAAATCCAAAGTAGACTTTCAGATAATAACTGTGTAGGATATTTGTGTATTGACTATAGGTGTACTTTGAAGATGGATCTTTCTCTACTTCTAAGTGATGAGAATCAGGGGGAGTATATATTACTAATTTAAGGATCCTTTAAAACATTTATAAAAATCCCAACCTTTGTTATCTCTTCTATATGTACCTTCCACTTGATTAGCCCAGTTTGCAACCAATTGTGTACTATGTTTCTACTTAGAAAGGGGTATACTTGTAGGTTAAAATTTCATCATAGAACTTGTATCATTTCCATAATACCTTCTTAAATTCCTTTAGGCCATATCATAATAATTTATATTTATTCACACCATACATATGCTATGCTAGCTTCTAAACTGTTAATCTCTAGTGTGAAGTCATCCTACAGTTAGACTGTATGTGACCCTTTTGAGGGAAAAGGGTACACTTGTAGGTTGTGATATGAGTTAAGACCCCATAATTCAATTCTTCTCAATTTTATTTGAACCATTAATACCATTTAAATTATAAATAAGTAATTGTATGCAGATGTATGCCTCTATTAGGTCCTATGTCAACATAAATCCTTTTGGGATTCAAAATTTTATAGATAACACTGAGGGATTATAGTGAAATATTGCTTGAGTTGGGAGCTCTATGTCATCATACTCCTTTGGCCAAATAGACCACTTGTCATTTCAACTCATAACCCCTATGATAGGTATCCATGATGGAAATGTTTAGATCTACCAAGACTTCATGCATTTCATTATGGGAGGACCAAATAAAGATGAAAGCCCTATTTGGGAGACGTTAAGGTAATGAATCCTTTAAGCCACCCTCTAAACTTGTGATGGCATAACATAGGTTTTTTGGTTACCTCATGGCTCCTCCAAGGTTACTATGACACCTTCAACACTTCAAGACCTTAAGAAAGGTTTAAACACTTGTTCTCTAATCCATTTAGACCTTTGTGAAGACCTATAGGTGTATATGTAGGTATGATAGGGTAGAATTATGTGTTAGATAGTTGGTTACTTAAACCAATATCAAAAAATATCAATGGTTTAAACATGGTTGTCTACACCTTATGAAATCTCTCATCACTTTGAAAACTTTGTGCTTGATCACCATGGTTGTGCAAGGTCCCTTACCACCTGACTATGTATGAAAGTCATGGAAAAAGTTGACTATGTGAGTGTGTTAGGCATCTAAATCCTCACATAGAACATTATTGAAACCCAAATCCTTAAAATATATTTTGACCATAATAAAACATGATATTTTAAGCATTATGTCCCCATTTTATCTAAAGGAATTTTCATGAGAATAACCCTACAACAGGTGAAACTTGATTTTCCACCTCAATGGAGTTTTTCATTACCAATGTGAGGTGTTCTTATTATCTCTCTCTCAACAAGTGAAAACCAAGTTAATATCCTTTTTATAATATTATTCACACTCTTCATAACTAATTACAACCATTTGTTTATATGGAACTGGGCAAATGGAAGAGAAACCTATAGGGTATGGGGATAAGCATGTAAAAAGGAGTAGTCAACTTATAAATAATGGTTCATAAATATTGAGAAAAAAATATTAAAAATTATACCATGAATATTAATTATACCAAGTTTACTAACACCCCTCAGAGGCATTAAACCTAAAACAACTCCTATTGTCCATACCATGAGAAAATATGTTGACCAATTCTACATTCCAAGAAGAGAGATGGAGGAGTAGAACGGTTTTAAGAAAATTTTGAGACTTCTAAAGTATATAAAATGTATAATTGAACTCAAATAATCTAAATATTCATTTCACAACCTTCCACACATTCCAAACACTTGCATAGGTCTTACAACTACCAAAAATTCCTCTTTTCTAATTATTTTCTTCATCAAACTTAGGAACTTGCACATTTTCAATTGGATACTATCACATATGATAGTATTATGACATATAGGACATTTAAATTCATCTTACACTTAGGAAAACCATACAACCTTCATTAAATTTCCCAAAGATGACCTTAAGTGACTATAAATGACATAAGGGACTAAAATGGATGTAATAAAGGTAATGACATATTAAATGACCCCTATATAGGACTATGAAACACCCTATAAGACCCTAATAATATTATATAAAAAATTTATACTATAGGGGGTTGAGTTATTTTTACTTGTGGTTAAAATAGTCAACATTCTTGGTAACTTCTAGGGGTGGTATGCTTGTTATACCAAATACCGGTAGCCTATTCCTATCCATTGGGATATGGAGTCACCTATACACTATTTGGACACTAATTATTCCTTTGAAATCACACCAAATAATGGAAAAAAACACATAAAATAAGAGACTAAAATACACAAGACAAGACAACAAACACACACTTGTGCTTTATGAGCACTTATAGAACACACACAACCCAAAAAAACTAACTCAAACATAAACTAACCTAAATTAAACTCTTCCTCCTATGTCAAATGTGAATTTGTAAACCTTTCTTGCTTCATGAAATTAAGGAGGCACCTGTATCTCTAACTCTTTCATGATTCTTTTCAACCTCATTGGCATGATGTTTAATGAAACAAAGATAACTACAAGTAGATCACCTATGGGGGTGAACTCCTCTTGAATTTTAAAAACATCAACCTTCTCATAATACTCCTCAACTATAACCTTCAATGGTGGTTCAATAAAGCATAACTCCTTTGATTCCATTTTTCTCTCAATAATGTCAAATTTTTTTTTAGTTGCAAGTTCGTCAAGATCATCAAGGAGCTCTGAATATTCCACCCAATCTTGATCATTATCTTTCATGGAAAAATGTTGCTCTATGCTCTTATGTACTTTACCCTCAATTTGGAAAATTTATTCAATATCTTGTAAAAGTTTAATTTTTTGCTACTAATCATCCTTACTCTCCTTATCTTTGAGAACCACCACCTCTTCAACTTTATCTTCTTGATGTATGAGGTCATTAAGCTTATTATTTTTCTTATCTAATACATCTACAAATAGTTCAACCTCAGATGGAGGTGTTGGCTGCTCTTAAAAGAAAACATCTTATACCTTGGTCTCATTTAACTCTTCTAGGTTTGTAATCTCTTTGACAATAGCTTTACTAATTTCCTTCATTACTACATCTTGAGGAGTGACTTGATTTTTCTCTTCATTATTAACAAGACCTTTTTTATGCTTGATAACACAATCAGCTTCATGTTTTTTAGGATTATCAACAACCTCATTATCATATATGGGGTCTTTCTCAAACACTTTTCCTTTCATACCTTATCCAAATTATGTATGGATAGCTACAATAGGACCTTCAACATTCTTCTCTTCACTCAAAAAGATGGAATTGCACTTGTGTTCACCAAGGGGAGTCCCTATTGTTATTTCTTCTTCATAGTCACTTGAAGCATCCTTTTGACTAGTTATGGCTTGAAATCTTTCCTCTTCATTTTCTTCCCATAATATGTGATCTCCTTTAATAAGGGATGAGTTGGGAGGGTGATGGATAGGCTCCTAGGTTGGAGATGGAGTATGAGGTGTGGTGGAGGGCTTGTGAATGGATTTGGAAAAAAGGAATTATTGAGTGAGATCATAGGAAAGTGATAATTTGGTTTGATTAAAAGGGAAGGTACCTATTTTAACAGAGTTTCCACCTTGACCATAGCCTCCTTGAGGTTTTTTAACCACTGCATGATAAATTTTAAGCTCTTTATCTTCCCACATCCTTATCCTATCTATTGAGCATTAGAAACACTTCTTTTCTAAGTATAGCTACTCCTTGATATCCCATTGAGTTTCATCTTCAAATATCTTCAACACATACACACACCCTTGGGTTAAGCCTCTTAACCACTCCATGAGATGGTTAGGGAGCACATCAAACTCATCATCCCATGTTCTCATCATTTCTTCTCTATCTAGAAAACTTGGTATGAGTGACAATAAGGATTTGATATGAGATGGGTTTTATGGAGGAGGAAGAGGAGGATGGTAATGGTAGGGATTGAGGCTATCTTTGGTTTTTTAGAGTTAAGTATGTAAGAATTCATATCTTTCCTTATAATACCTTGATTTACAATAAATGGGGTCATATGAATCCTCATGGTAAGACTTATAATAATCCTCTTGATGTTGATATCCATCATGGTATGGTTGGTAAGAGTTGTATTGGGATTGATAGGAAGGAAATTCTTGATAGGTTTATTGATAGCCTCATTCATAAGGCTATCCAACAACTTTATGTCCATATGGATAAGGAAATGGATGACCATATGACTTCATGGATCATACAATTGATAGAAATTATGATAGGGCTATTGAGGGGTGTAACATGGGTCATAACAAAGCTGATAAGGAGATGCATAATGGGTATTATCATTGAATATATTTATATAAACCTCATGGGTCAAATTAAAGACAATAATCGATCAAAAAATTTAACAAACTATACCTAAGATGCTTACAACTAGAATATTTCATTCATAGTCACCATTGGTGTTATCTTACTTGCTTCTAAAATATGATTATAAGAAAGGCACACCAACAATATTTGCACTCTCTTGGACTTTTATCCCACTAGGCATCCCAAAATTGTTGTCACCAAATATTTAACCCTATATGAGGTTGTTCACACCTACTCTAATATTTGGGAAACATTGTAATACCTATAAGCCTATAGGTAGCCTATAATAGAGGTAGACCTCTAGGTTTAAGGGCTAGCTCCTTAGATTGACCTTTAATTACTTATCACATATACTAATTTATTTATTTTGGGAAAATAGATATAAGTATTCATGGAAGTAAAGTATTATAAGGGGTTATATACCATAAGTATTTTCATTATGCTCTCATACTTCTTGTACTAAGAAACAAGACCTACAACCCTAACTTCAAAGTCCGAAGATAATCTAACATTAATATTTCAATATGGAGGTTATATGTATGAGTAAAATAAAGGTAGGTGGACCAAATTTCATATTGAAGACTCTAATGTAACTTTCACTCTTGAAGGCATCCAAACACACTATCTATACTCCATATACCCTGTTAAAATGAGAACTTCTTACACTAGACATGAAAGGATAAAGAGAAGCAAGGATATAAGCTTATCACTAGACCTCACCATTCATCACTTCACAAACTTAGAAAATATTTTTTTGAACTCAAAACCAAATTTAATGTATTATTAAAGTTAAATTACAACATCAAACTAATAAGGCTTCACCATACATGGTGTGGAATTACTATACAAGAGCCAAAATGGCTAGTACTTATAGAATGTGAGAGAATAGAGAGATAAGTGGAGATAAAGGTTCATAATGACACTTATAAAAATAAAATAAATATTTATGTTTTCATGATAATGGATTATTAAATAGACCATGTAAGGTATCTTTGGACAAATGTCCGTCAAAAGCATCAAACTCTCGAAACTTGGTATAGAGGTCTCTCAACTGGCTTCTTGAAACTACCTTCATAATTGGATTCTCTTGAGTAATCCACAATAGAATATGAATAATTTCCACATGTTAAATTTGATGAGGAGTTTAAGAAAAATATCTTACATTCATTGGATTTGTCCCTAACAGTCACTGTAATCCTTCTTTCACTCTTTCCTCACACTTGTCATTAAGATTCCCATTAGTTGTTAAATATAATACATAAAGTGGGTGTTATGATACCTTTAAAGATTAATCATGTCATTAAATTCATTATTCATGCCTTAAAAGGCCTCCCAATTAGATTCATGACCTTCTCACTTGGTGATCACCTTCCCTTTACCATGCCAATTTGGACTACTTGAAGTTAAGGTGCTTATAGAGGTACCTATGTGATTATTTTAATTAATTTATGAAAATTATGTGTTATATTAGGTCCCACTTGATCTCCAAAAGTATTCCTCATCCTTTTAAACTCCTTTTTACATGCAAAAAAACAAAAAATATCAAGAAAATCCATTTTGTGCCCTATCCATATAGATAGCGTACAAGCCAATTTGATGAGAAGAGTCTTGATGGATTTATATATAATTCCCAATAATATTATAAGTCATGAAAACACATTTTTATTCATTTTCTTCTTTTTCTTTCCCATCAGCTCATTAGCAAAGGTTTTGGAGGGTTTTAAGTGGTTTTACCCCTTAAGGATTATTCATAAAATTTTGACATTGAACCTATTACAAAATTCCAAAAAATGCAATTTTATGACCCTCTTCAATAATTTATAACTCCTTTAACCTCCTTGTTAAGCATCCATACATATATAATATTTTAAACATAACCTCTCAAGTTTTTTCTTTCATTTTATACACTATGTTATGTTATTGAGCCATGAAATAACCCATTTATGATCTCCCCTATAGACAGAAGGATAAAAATAACATTATAACTTCTATTAAGGTTATAAAATTATTTTCAAGGATCATCTTACCATATATGTAGTATTAGACCCCCTTTAAGCATTAGGCTTAGTTTATGTTTAGTGGACTTGACTGTGTTTGGCTCCTCATAACCACCTCTGAGTGTTTATTCATGACTATGAGGTCTTAATTAAATTTTTTTATTATTAGAACCATTTCCTAAACCCTTAAAAAATGTTTCAAATAATTTCCAATCCATTTCCTAGCATTCTCATACTAAGCCTGCAGGGTGCATCTCTCTAGGAGTGCCCTCTGTCTGAGACAGAATAGAGGGCACCTCCCCTATTATCCCAGATAATATGAATTTATGAGGGGATTTAATAGTTAATGGAGAAATTTTACAAAATATTTCAAGGTTTTTTCATGTTTATATCATCCACAAACACCATAAAATCCAAAGCAAACTTTTAGACAATGACTGTGCAAGATCTTTGTGTATTAACTGTAGGTGTACTTTGAAGATGGATCTTGCTCTACTTATAAGTTATGAAAATAAATTGGAATTTATATCACTAATTTTAGGATACTTTAAAACATGTGTAACACTCCCAACCTCTGTTATCTCTTCAATATATACCCTCCACTTGACTAGGCTAGTTTGCAGTCAACTATGTACTGTGTTTCTACTTAGAAAGGGGTATACCTGTAGGTTGAGATTTCATCCTAGACCTTGTATCATTTAAATAATACCTTATTAGAATAGTTTTTTCTATCTCATATTAATTTATATCTATTCACACCATACATATTCTATGTCAACTTTTAAACTGTTAAGCTCTAGTGTGAAGTCATCCTATAGTTAGATTGTATGTTACCCTTTTGAGGGAAAAGGGTACACTTGTAGGTTGTGATATGAGTTGAGACCCCATAATTCAACTCTTCTCAATTATATTTGAAAAATTAATTCCATTTTAATTTTAAATAAGTAATTGTGTGTAGATGTATGCCTTTGTTAGTTCTTATATCACTATAAAGCCATTTTGGATTCAAAATCCTATAGATAACACTAAGAGACTGCAGTGAAATATTACATGAGTTGTGATCTCTCCATCATCATAATCATTTATCTATATAGACCAATTATCATGTCAAATCATATCCCCTATTATAGGGCTCCATGATGGTGTAAACATCTAAAATTGGCCACTAATGGCTCCATACCCAAATTTAGAACAATTCTTACCAACCATTAAATATAAAGCCTAAGAATGTCTAAACATCTAGAATTTGGCTTCATCACATGCAATTAAATCAATTTCACCCAAAAATTAATTAACAAGATAAAATTCCTAAATAATTTAATTCAAAATCTCAAACATTTCAAAAATCCTAAAAGAGATTAATTAACATTCAAATCCTAATTAAATTCATCCATGATAAAATAAAACAATTATCAAAAAGGAAAATTCAAAAATCAATGAATATCCTAGGTTTTCATCATTAGATTTTGTGAGTTGTCATTTTCATAAAATATCTCACCCATGCTTATTTTATGTTAATCATGAGCATTTGGCACCTTTTAACCCTACTGGGGTTAACTAAGCTAACTAAGGTGAGGATTTAACTCATTCCAAGTCACTTCAAAGCCTATAAAAGAAAGCCTAGAGCTCTTCATTTAGAGAGATTTATATAAAGTAATGTTATAATGTGATTTTTTGAGCATGAAGAAATACATAGTGTTATAATTCCAAAATTGATCCAAGCCAAGCCATTTTCAAGTAATATCAAGCCAAAGCCAAATCCAAACATGCTACTAAGAGGAGATGGAGATAGCCAAGCCCCATTGATGAAGGCTTTTTGAGTACAATCCAAGTAAGCCAATGAAGATATATCCTTGATAAATCAAGGAAGGTAAGGAAATTTTCCATTTCTTTGCATTTATTGTGTTTTTAATTTATTTTTTCACTTCGCTCCCCCCATGATCTGGGCCTAGAGATGTTAGGTTGTTTAGTGTGTTGATTCATTATTTTTGGAACTGACACTATACTAACCTCCTCTCTTGAGTCAAATTCCTTGATCATAGATGGAAAATTTTATAAATTCCAATACTTCATGCATTTCATTATGGGAGGACCAAAATAAATATGAAATCCCTATTTTGGAAACTTTAAGGTAATGAATCCTTTAAGTCACCCTGTCAATTTGTGATGGGTTAGCATAGGTATATTTGTTACCTCATGGATCCTCCAAGGTTAATATGACACCTTAAACACGTCAAGACCTTAATGAATTTTTAAACCTATCTCAAACACTTATTATCCAATCCTCTTAGACCTCTATAGAGACTTGTATGTGTATATGTAGGTGTGACAGGATAAAACTATATGTGTTAGATAATTGGTTGCTTCAACCAATATAAATGATTAAAAATGGTTCTCTACACCTTAGTAAATCTCTCATCACTTTAAAAACCCTATTCTTGATCACCATGGCCATGTATGGTCCCTTACCACCTGACTATGTATGATAGCCATTTAGAAATTTGACTGTGTGAATGTGTTAGGCATTTGAATCCTCAAATATAACATTATTTAGACCTGAATACTTCAAATATAATTATAATATCATGAAACTTGATATTTTAATCATCATGTCCCCATTTTTTTTGAAGGCATTTGCATGATAATAACCCTACAATAGGTGAAACTTGATCTGCCACCTCAATGGAGTTTCTCATTACCATTGTGGGGTGTTATCACTATATCTATCTTAACACAAGTTTAAACCAAGTCAATAACCATGTGAAAATAGTATTCATACTCTTCATAACCAATTATAACAATTGGTTTGTATGGAACTAGGCAAATAAAAGAGAAACCTATAAGGTGTATGGATAAGCATGCACAAAGGAGTAGTCAACTTCTAGAGAATGGTTCATAAATCATGATAAATTAATATTCTAAATTATAACATGAATATGAATTAGAAAAATTATACTAAAATCCCATAGAGTCATTTGACTTGAAACAAATCCTACTATCTATACCATGAGAAAACCTATTGACTAATTCTACATGCCAAGAAGAGTGATGGAGGATTAAAATAGTTTTAAGCCATTTTTGAGACTTACAAAGAAGATAAAATGTAAAAATAAACTTAGGTAATCTAAAGAGTCATTTCAAAACCTTCCACATGTGAAAAAACACTTGCATAGGCCATATAACTACCAAAACTTCCTCTTTTCTAATTATTTTCTTGATATAACTTATGAACCTACACATTTTCGATTAGATACTACCACCTATGATAGTATTTTGACATATAGTATGTTTAAATGCATATTTTTACACTTGTTCACTTAGGAAAACCATACAACCTTAATTAAATAGCCCAAACATGACCTTAAGTGAATAGAAATGACATAAGGGACTAAAATGGATGTAATCAATGTAATGACATATTAAATGACCCCTATCTAGGACTATGACATGCCTTATAATACCATAATAATCTCCTATATAGTTTTTTTACTATATGGGGTTGACTTGTTTTGACTTGTGGTCAAAATAATCAAAAGTTATAATGTATCTTCTATGGCTAAGGGCTTCTATAACTCTATTTTATACTCTTAATTTATTTGATGTCAAAATCATAATCTGATATAAATTATAGCCACTACCTCTGAGGAGCATTGAGGTTGGGTTAGGTGAAAATTTAGCTAAGACCTAAGTTATTAGTCTTAAACTAAAAGGGTTTACCCAAACAATAATGCCTCTAAACTTACAAGTCACAAACTATAGTAGCAAGTTTGAGGTCATGAAGATCATAATTTTCCTCATAAATATTTTATTTCTTAGACTCATAGGCCACAACCAAACCATAGTGCATGATAAATCCCCTAAAACATCTCTTGAAGCATCTGTTATAATTGAAAAATGGCCACTCATATCCAAAATTCATAGCATTGGTGCTAAAGTAAGCCTTTATTTTAGAAATTGAAAGGCTTATTCATATTTATTTGACCACACAAAATGATTTTCCTTCCACTAAAGAGAGGTAATTAGGTTCTCTACCTTGTATAAATTTTCTACAATCTTTCTATAGTACCTTGCTAATACTATGAAACTACGTACCTCATGCACATTTTTTGGTGCCAACCAATCCATGATGGCCCTTATTTTAGATGGATCAACAAAAATTCCATATGTAGAGATGATTGTCCCAAATAATAGACTCTTCTTTGAAATAAGACATACTTGGATAAATTTCCATAAATTTGGTGCTTTCATAACTATTGCAAAACTATCTATGAGTGTTCAATGTGCTCTTCCTCATTCTTTGAATAGATGAGGATGTCATCCAAAAATACTAGCACAAACTAATCAAGATAATCTCTAAACACACTATTCATGAGATTCATAAATGTTGCTGGTGCATTCATTAACCCAAAAGTAAGTATTGTGAACTCATAACACCCATAATGTGTTTTAAAATCTATTTTCAAAATATCTTCCTCTTGAATCCTTAATTGATGATATCCTACATGAAGATCAATCTTATAAAAGATTGTTACAATATGCATTTGATAAAAAAGATCATCAATACTAGGTAATGGTACTTTTTTATTAATCATTGCCTTATTAAGCATGCGATAGTTGATGCATAGGTGTATGGTTCTATCCTTATTATTGACAAATACTATAGGTGCACCCCATGGTGAAACACTTGGTCAAATCAAACCTTTGGATATCATATCTTGAATTTGTACGTTTAACTCAACTAGATCTATTGTTATCAACCTGTAAGGTGCCTTAGACCATGGTATTACCATAAAATGATATCAATAGTGAAATAAAATTCCATTTTAGGAGGAAACCTTAGAAATTCATTTTTAAAAACATCTAAAAAATATTGTAGAAAGGGATAATCTTCCAATGTGGGTTCTTTAGCTTCAGTAACTTTGTACATTTTAACTAGGAATACTTGACATCCCTTATTCTAATTTTTTTAACTAGATGGCTATATTTTTCTTGAGATTTAACTCCCTCTGATTTCCTTGTATTTAGGTTTAGTTTCCAAAATCATCTATACATTTAACCTTATTAAGGAAATAATCAACTTTGGACTTATGCCTATAAATCCATTTCATTCCTAGGATCACCACATATGACCTTAGTGGCACTACATAAAGATAAATAACCATGGTGAATTCTAGTAACTTGATTTCTACCTCAATGAGACATCTATCAACCTTAACCTTGGACTCATTCCCATATTGTCATGACCATACATTTTCCATATAACTAGCCTTCCTAAATAGTTTACCTATCATTCTAGGAGAAATAAAACACTATGTAGATTTAGTATCAATCAAAATAATAATTGGATGACCAAATAAAGTACCTAATAATTTAATGGGAGAGGCTTAGAATTTATCTTGTAAATTATCCATATCTATATGAATACATTATTGTAAGTTTTGCTAATGTGAATAAGAGGTTATGTTTTTTATTTTTCCATCTATTTTCCATCGAAGACAATATTTTGAATAATGATCACCTCCAAAAGTAAAACATCCTCCTAGTGGCCCCTTACTCTTATCTTAATTTTCACTTTTAAATACTATTATGTTATTAATCTACACCCTTGGAGAGATTTCTTCAAGATTCTTCTGACTAAGCCATAATATTGGGACAACCCCAGGCTGTGGATGATGGGGATCAACCTCTAGAGAAGGAAAGCTTCATCTTGATGGATCACCTAAACTAATGATATCATAGGGAAAAGGGTTAGAAAAGGGAAAAGGATCCTAAGAAGGATAAAAATGTGATACACCAAATAAAAATGTGAAACTCCCATAAGCTTGAACCCACACTAGATCATCACAAGACAATGCTAGCTCACATAACCTCATAGACCAGTTGATTGCATAAGTGTTTCATGGAATAGGTTTAGGTAGAACACTAATATAGACTTGTAATAGATTTAAAACACACTAAATGAGGTTAGAAAGGAGGATAATGGATGAGGAAGATTTTCTTTCACAATGACATCATGCACAACTCACTCAACATAGATCTAAGGCAAGAGATAGGTAAAGAAAGTCTATTATTACATCAATAGGTAGTTATTAGATATGCTTGATAGGGTTTATCTTATTCAATATGAGTATATTTTATAATATCTTATAGATTCCCCTACTCTTCAAACTCAAAGAGTCCTTGTGGGAGTCTGAAATTTTTGAGAGAGAGAGAGAGAGAGCGAGAGAGAGAGTACATATAAATGGGAAAGAATGGGTAATATAGAGAAAAGGAGAAGAGGGAAGAGGGAACATGTAGATCAAGAACAATCAATGATTTTCCCATTTAAATGAATTCTCCACCATATTTTTATTAAATTAGGGTTAATCCTTCATCGATAAATTAGCTTACATTAGCTAAAGAATTCTTCCATCTTTCTCATTGGCTGAGAAATATGCACTAGAAGAAAGAGTCTATTTTGCATGATGATTCATGACTAAGTTTTATGGAGAAAATATATTTATGGTTTTGAATAGTATTAAATTCTTTGATTGCTTCTCTAACTCCCAGATCCCTTTGCTTTGAACTTACATGCCATCTTCTACTTGGTTTCATTATGAGGATAAAATCCTCATATCTTGATCCTAACAAAGCCATGACATGTTTGCTTTGAGCGGTGGTAAGTACCTTCTTTATCAAGGATATATCCATGTTAATAGATGAGACATTTCTCCATAACCATAAATCTACCTCATTTTAATATCTAAGCATAGGTCTATATTATATACTGAAAACCAATCCAATTTATTGGTTTTTATATTGTCATTATATCGATGAAGCTCTGTAGGTTGCATAGTCTCATTTATTGAAATATATTAGGTCTAAATAGACTTATTTTTCCTCTAAAACTTATGAAAACCAAGGACTTTATTATATACAATGTTGAAAACACAATAAAACTAAGTCTCTATGCTCTAGATCCTCCAATAGAGGTATTAACTGAGCTTCAATGGTGTTCTTTGAAATATTTTCCCTAGTTCAACCTTAGGTCACATTTGTTCTCTATTTAAATATACTAACTTTAAAATTTTAATTTTCACCATCGATCTTGATCTAGGATTCCTAAATTGTGCCATCTATCAGCTCCTCATTCATCCTATGGATCTTACAAATTCCTTTACCTATCTTTCACCATTGATCTCACTTTACATGGTTAGATTGTGTACCATGAAGCAACCTAATAGTTTATATGGTCATGACACTTGGTAACTTCTCATTTGTCTTCAAAATTCACTGACTTATTGACCTCTTGATTACCATTGATCTACTTTAGTATGATGGATCATGCACCATTAATCTATTTGGGCCCATTAGCCTTATCAGTCAATGCATGCCATTATATCTTTGTTTGGGTACCCAAGATCTTGACACTTACCAGCTATGTGTTCATCTTAGGATCCACTAACATTTTGACTTGATGCCCATTATTGATCTTTGATGCATGATCAAATGCACTCTTTTGGATCTTTGGGACCTATTGACATCATCGATCACCTACTCACCATTGGATCTTCATTTGATCTCCCATAATTTGGACACTTGTTATTTGCATGTTCATCCTTAGCAAAATTGAATTCAAATGACTATTTGATGCAGCTTTAACTTGACATCCCTATGCACATCTTACTCTACAAGTCTAACTTTAAAGTCTTATATCTTGAGATAGCAAGATCATCAAGATACAAAATTTTCAGAGCATGATTTAGGCATGAATAACTTAATGTCCATGTAATCTTTTAGTTTTGATAGGCTTCCTAATCATACTTTTAAAATGTGAAACCATACTAACCTATACAATTTTGCATGATGTTTGATCATGGTCTGGTTCATCTTCTTCACTTATTCAAGGCATTTGATCATTTGGTCAGTCAAGAACTTTTCTCAACTAATTATCTAGGTAGAAGCTTTGTATGTGTACCAAATATGGCCATCTTTTGTGACTCATAGGGAAGCATGCCTTCTATGCTTGAGAACCTAGACTAGTTTCCTTATTTGATCCAATAGGCATGGAGTCACAAGCTGATTTGAAACTAAGGTTTTCCATTTCCAAAACTTCCTCTTGAAATAACAAGCACAAAAAAACAAAATAACAACTATTCCCAAAGCACTTATTAAAGGGAACACAAAATAGAAAGGAAACTAACCTAAACAAAGCAAGGGAAACTAACCTACTAAATAAATTTACACACAAGCACTTAAATAAAAGCATGAAATCTACTCTCATATATACAATATTTAAAAAAAATTAAAACCACCTCCCTCATAGGTCAAATGGGAAAATTTTAGTATCATTCACTTGTAACAAACCAAGATGAAAAATACCTTGATTCGGAGACACCAAAAATGGTGAAACAGGTAGCTTAATGGCCAATCCTTTTAATGTGTTCTCCAATGGATGAAATGGAATAAACATGTCTCTAGTGTAGACATACTAGTCTAAGTCTTCCAATCTTTGTTCATTTTGGGCTATAGGAGCACTTTCTTGATGTTGCTCATCACTCTTGAGAAAGCCTTGCCTAAAGACTTTATTTAGGTTCTTTGGAGCAATTGCACTTAGTTCACTTGATGGTTCAAAAAGACCATATCCTTCCCCCTTTCCCTTGTGCAAATTAGGATTGATCATGATTATAGTAGCATTCTCATAGGTTCCTAGAAAAAGGGCATGTCCCTCAATCTCTTTTGAATCCTTGGTTATGGTATTGAACCGCTACCACAACCTTTTAAATTTTTTACTGATATGTTCATCAAACTACATCTCTTGAGCATTTGAGATGTCTCCATCAACCTCACTCAATATTCCATATTGATCTTCAACTAAAAATGAGGGTTGACTTAACCATCCAATTTCTAAAATACTACACCTATATTGCTCAAGGTCTGATTTACTCTCCTCTTACTCTAACATACTAGGGTTATCCTCAATTGACACCTTATCTTAAAGTGGACCAACCTTAGGCACCTAGTTCTGATCCTCTTCTTGATCTATATAGAATGTACCTTTAGTATTCCATTCAAAGTCTACTCTATTTTCAATTGAGTATTATCCTCATCAGGATCCAGTTCATTAGTGTCAAAGTCATGCTAAGAAGGCTAGTCCAAAATTGATACTTCCCCTTTTGAATAAAGTGGGCTACTTATTATGATCTCTTTATCATAGACATTTGCATTATCCTCTTCAAAATCAACTATGACTGAAAGCTCCTCATGTATCCTTTGTAGAGCATGTTCTTTCTCCAAAACAAAGATGGTGGGAGGGTGAATAAGTTCACCTTGCTTGCAGCATAGGAGAGTGTCCTAACTAGGGACTTTGAATGGCTTCTCTGGTGGCTCTTGAACTGGTGCTTGGACCTATGCAAAAAACACCTCTTCCTTCTTTATGCCCCTTTTAACTAATTTCCATGATGGAAATGAGTATGGAATTGACACTTTTTCTTCCTTTTGAATGATCATAAGAGAGGGTGGCCTCACAAGTGAGGGCATGACATAGCCAGGGTCAAATGTGTTGAAGAAGATCCATGATGGAATAGATTCATGATCTTGAATGGTAATGGTCATAGGGGTAGGATATGGAAAACTAATTAGCTTAGGTTTGGCATACCCTTTTTCCCACTACTCAAACACTTTTTCAATGGATAATACCCACCCTTTCAATTCTTACCTCTCAACCTATCGATAGTCAGCTTCCCCAACTAGTGCCTGCACATTCCAAAACTCTTGAAAGAATATCCTTATCCCCTCCATGGCATGAAAGGGAAATTCTTGTCCAAGGTTAACTACCTCATTGATTTTCATGATTTTTCTCCCTTGGCCCAATATTGTCTCTCTAATTTTTGACAATGATGGACTTTGACAAGGTTGACTAGGGGACTGATTAGGAAATCTTGAAAGGTAAACTTGAGGCTCTTGGAGGGGAGAGGACACATAAATTTGATCCAAATGAGCCTAATGCTCTTCATAATATATCAACACATTATTTGCATTCTATATCATGCTTTTCATCACTATTATGTCTTCATTCTCACAAGATGACCATTGTTCCCATCACAAACTAACCATCTATTCTTTACCAACTGAAGAAAACCCTTTGCCTTTCGTATAACATGGATAAGGATGACTAGAGAAAAATCTAAACCCCTACCAATCTCCCTTATCAACTCAATATAAACTAATAGTGCTTACTTGAATCCTAACATGGATGTAATAAGATAAGCTTGGTCTTGACAAGTGGAATTAGAAGGCTAATTTAAATGCAAAATAGGTTGACCTTGGTCATATGCAGGGGTGGGAGGGGGATAAAGGCCATGATAGGGTTGATATGATATTTGAGGGCCACTTGGGGGAACATATAAACATTATTTTCCTGATAAGTGTGATGTTGAGGTAGAGAATAAGCATACTAATCAAAATATGGTTGACTATACATATTAGATTCCAATGATTAGGAACTTGGGATGCTTAAACTAGCTGATGAATACTTGGATTCACCATTTATGTTTGAACACTTACTTCTAAATGTTGATTAGATGAAGAGAACATCAAAACTCTTCACTAGTGAATAACATACTAAGTCCCATCGAGCAAGTCAAAAACTATTATGGAGTTAATCTTCACCCTTAGAGAGGGTTCTTCAAGGTCCCTTTAACTAATCCATAATATTGGGATAGCCCTAAGTAATGGGTAACCTATGATGGGGTTGAACCTGTAGATAAGGCCAAATTCCTCTTGACAGAACACCTAAACTAATGTTGTCATAGGGAAAAGGGTTAGAAAGGGGAAAAGGGCTCCTAAGAAGGCTAACAAGGTGATGTAATAAAATAATAGAAACTACCATAAGCTTGAACCCATATTAGATCAGCATAAGATAATGCTAGCTCACACAACCTCATAGACCAGCTAATTGCATAAGTGTTTCATGGATTGGGTTTAGGTAGAACACTAGTCCAAATTTGTAATAACTTGAAAACACCCTAAAGGAGGTTAGAAAGGAGAACAATGGATGAGGAAAATTCTCCTTCACAATGCCATCATGCACAACTCACTCAACATAGATCCAAGGCAAGATAGAGGTAAATAACGTCTATTATTACATCAAAAGGTATTTCTTACAAATGCTTGACAAGGTTTAGCCTAATCAAGATGAGCATATTTTGCAATATCTCAGATAGTCCCCTGCTCTTGAAACTCAAAAAGTATTTGTGGGAATCTAAAATCTAAGAGAGAGAGAGAGATTAAAAATGTGAAAGAATGGGTAATATAGATAAAATGAGAAGAGGGAAGAGGGTATTATTTAGCTAAGAATAATCAATGAGCTTCCCTTTTTAATGACTGTTCTACCATATTTTGATCAAATTAGGGCTAATCTTTCATAGACAAATTATCTTGTATTAGTTCCAAAAGTCTTTCAACTTTCTCATTGGCTAAGAAATATGCACTAGAAGATAAGATTTTATTTTGCATGATGAGTCATGACTAATTCTATTAGATAAAAGATCTTTATGATTATGAATAGTATTTAATGCTTTGACTACTTCTCTAACCACTAGATCCCTTTACTTTGATCTTCCATGACATCTTCCACTTGGTTTCATTATGAGGACAAAATTCTCATGTCTTGAATGCTAATAGAGCCATGACATGTCTACTTTGAGTGTTGGTAAGTACCTACTTTGTTGAGGATATATCCATGTCAATAGATGAGACATTTTTTCATAACCATATATCTTCCCCATTTCAATATCTAAGTATAAGTCTATACTATAGATTGAAAACTAATCCAATTTATTGGTTTTCATAGTAATTATATCGATGAAACTCCACAAGTTGCATGGTCTCATTCCTAAAATATATTAGGTCTAAATATACCTGTTCTAACTTTAAAACATGTAAAATAAAAGGAATTTATTGTACACAACATTAAAAACACAAGAAAACTGAGTCTACATGCTTTGGATCCTCCAATAGAGGTCGCGACTGAGCTTTAATGGCATCCTTTGAAATACTTGCCCTGGTTTGACCTTAGTTCACATTTATTATCTATTGAAATTTTTTAGCTTTCAAATTTTAATTTCAACCATCAATCTTGATCTAGGCTTCCCAAACTATGTCATCTATCAGTTACTCATGTATCTTATGGATCCTACTAACTCTTTGACCTCTCGCTCACCATCAATATCCCTTTGCATGGCTAGATCATGTACCATTGATTTACATTACATTTTATATAATCATGAAACTTGGTAGCTTCTCATTTATCTTTGAGATTCGATAACTTGTTGACCTCTCACTCATTTTTGATCTACTTTAGTATGATGGATCATACACCATTGATCTATTTGGGCCCACTAGCCTTGTCAGTCAATGCATGCCATTAGATCTTCATTTGGGTACTTGAGATCTTGACACTTGTTACCTATGCATTAATTTTAGGATCCATTAAACTTTTGAATTAATGCTCACCATTTATTTTTTATTCATGATCAAATGTGCACCGTTAGATCTTCAGGACCCACTAACATCACCAATCGCCTGCTCACTATTGGATCTTCATTTGAGTTTTTATGATTTAGACACTTGTTAGATGCATGTTCATATTTAGAACATTTAAATTCAAATGGATATTTTTCATAGTTTTAACTTGACATCCCCACACACGTCTTACTCTATAAGTCTAACTTTGAAGGCTTATATCTTGAGATATCAAGCTCGTCAAGATGCAAAATTTATAGATCATGATTTAAGCATGAATAACTTCATATCCATGTGATCTTTTAGCTTTGAGAGGCTTCCCAATTATACTTATAAAATGTGCAACCAGACTGAGCTATCCATTTTTGTATGATGTTTGATGATGGTTTAGTTCATATTAGTCACTTGCTCAAGTCATTTGATTATTTGGTCAATCAAGAACTCTGCTTAGCTGACTATCTAGGCAAAATATTTGTATGTGGGCCAAATTTGGCCAACAAATACCTATCTGAAATTTCCCCCTAGTTTCGTATTCCCAAAATTTATACCAAATCTTATGTTCTAAATTTTTACATGATTATTGTAATTACCCTTTTGTTTCCAATTCTTCTTCTTTAAGGGTGTCTCAGAATATCAAAACTTCATCTTATACTTTTCTCTAACTTTTGTTAGTGACTTAAAAAATTTCTTTTATTTCACAACCTTTTCAAAAGCTTGATCCATGGTGGATTGTCCATGAACATCCAATTTGTGGTTTTAGGTCCAAAATGAATTTTATGATCCAAAAATGCTCATCCTTCTAGTGTTGTGGAACATGCTTCAAGAGCTATATAAACTACTCCTATTAATCATTCACTAACAAGTCCCCTTGCCTCAAGTTTTGAAAATCTTTTCAATTATGGTCAAAATAGAGCATAGGTAACCATCAGGATCTTAAAAGAGTCACAAATTGCTCACATATGGTGGTAGTATAATCCATATTCATTTAGATATTCTTGTTATCCCACCAAGTTGTTACTTTACTAGCTAATTGATAAGCTGCCCACACCACCTTAGTTACTTTAGAGTAATTTCTAATTTCAAATTACTTTTCCATATCTTTGAGCTAAGCTTTAGTTTCATCACCCAAAATTATTCCATCAAACTTTTGTGGATTTACTTTCTTCATTCATGAGCAAGTTATGCAGTTACCTAAGCTACTACAACTTCTTATACTGCCTCATGCCCTTTCTTTAGAGGCATTTCTTACTCTTTAGGTTATTCCTCTATAAATTCCTACTCCTCTTCTTATTCAATTCGATGGACTTCTTGCTCAAGAGACATTATTCTGTCTCTAGTCTCATTCAAAACAATGAGAATATGATCAAGTTTCATAGCTTGTTCTATTGCTAGCTAATTAGGATCAACTAAAGGGTTTGCATTAGCATGTCCCTATCCACTTGATTTACCTCACATCATTCTCCTCACTAGAATTTAGGAGAATATAATTACATTGTTGGACTCATTAGGTTTAAGAGCTAAACCTTAAGCTATGATACCATAATGTTAGACCCCGTTGGGATAACCAATAGTCACACTAATGTATTTCTCATATAATTTTTTAGATTATTTATAGCTATCTATTTATTACTTGAAAACTAAATGAATCAAAATCAATAAATTATAAAATAACATTATCCCACTGGCTAAATCAAATCCATTTAGTACTCAAGAAATAAACTAGTCTTAAAATTGAATAATTATCAATCAAGTACAATAGAATAAAGTTAGTACATCTAATACTGACATAAATAATAAATCAATCATAAATGTGCTTAAAACCATTGTTATTTACATTTTTATAATATTATACAAATACACAACCACTACTATGTTGAATATAAATCCATAAATAAGGTAAAATGTAATGCCATGTCAAATATACATAACAATAAGTACAATAATATAAATGAACTAATAAATAACTCCATGATCTACAACATAGCATGAGTATAATCTCATCTGATTGAATCATCTAATAGAGGGAGAGGATCATTTGAGTCTTTTACCTCCAAACACAAACCAATAGTCTCTTGCACACCTCCCTATTGGCAACAACCTTACACTTAGTAGAGGGGCAAATAAAAATAGTGAAGATATTGAGAAATAATTTAAACCCATGTATGTATTATCACTATTAAATGCAATAATAAAATAGATCATGGAATTCATTCCTCTATCTAAATGATATCATAAAACACATGTAAACTAGAAATACAATGAAATGATAATGTCTCAACTATACCATTACTTTGGCCAAATTTTTCAGTATAGAATTTCATATTTTAAAAATTTAAGTCACTTTCACTCACATCAAACTCTCTTCTACTGAATCATGACTTAACTTGATATTGGGGGTATGTATATGAGTTACCCACTGGCATCCTCATATATGTATCCCATGTTATCCCAATATCATCTACACATAAAGATTCAAAAAAATAAAAGTGTACTACCCTTGAAATAATAATTGATTCAAACAATCATTAATCAATAATCCAACTAATTCTAATAACTTACCATTAATATGACATCATATATTTATCAACTCCCTTGATTCCATAATAGATATGTTTATTAGACTAGAATAAGAATCAAGTTATTCTATGTCTTTATCTCAAACATATCTTTCTACTATAATTTCTATTTATGCAAGTATATCATAGATGATACTAATCTAAAGGTAATATTAAACCCCATGTAATCATTCAATTTCGTAATAGATTTGTGCATTTAACTTAAAACAAGAATAACATCTCCTTTCAACACCATTTTGATAAACAAATATATAATCAAATTCAATATATAATCACAAAATATTACAACAATCTTGAGTATCCTTCTTTATGGAATGATACTATACCTACCCTTTTATTGTTTTACATTTGCTTATATCATCATGTTATAAAATAAAATACAATAAAAATATATCTAGGTGATACTCTAGTCACATTCATTATACAGGGTCTTTCCTATATATACAATTATGATCGATAACTTGAGATTATCATTTTTGTTGTATTGATAAAAGATATTCACATATTTCCATATAAAATCCATACCAAGCAAATTATAACCTGTAGGCATGTCATGGTATCTTTATTTCAGACCCATAGATACTAATCCTTTCATTAATTATGGTTCTTATTATATTAATAGACATTTTGTATCTTTAACCTAGAAATAAAGAAAAAAAACTAAAGACTTATATACTTAAGTTTATGAAATTGAACATCAGCTTTTTTAGGGTAGGTATACCCATATATGCATTATTCATCACACCCTTATATCGACACAACCAGGTCTCTAAATATAGATATTTATTTTTAAAGCCTTACTACCAAATTATAATCCTTCAGGTGTCTACCACTTTTCCATTTATACCTACAGCTAGGCTATTAAATTGATGTGAGTTTTTATTACTTTTGACAATAAATATTTAAATATTCATGCACATGCCTCAAATTCACAAAATAATCCTACTCGTATCTATTAAGATTCCTTATTAAAAACACATAGATATAAACCCATATATATATATATATATATATATATATATATATATATATATATATATATATATATATCTTATTATAATTATATTGAAAGACATTTATATTATTTATCTTAATCTCTTTCCAATTACTTGAATCACCCAAGATAATAACTAAGTGCATCCTATGAGTTGCTTATAAAACTTTAAGTTCTTTATTTCACCTATAGTCATATTCTTATTCAAATTTGTACATGAATTATATATGTGAGTATAAAAATTGATATCATTCTAGGTCATGTGACACTCCATAGGTGAGCAAGGATTTTCATAAACAACAAATTCATCAATCCTTACCATCTATAGTTTATACATTGTTTTAAGCTTAGTTGCAACATGGGCCAAATCAAGTGTATATAGTGGGTGAAAAGATTTAAATCTGGGAATGAGTCCCTAAAATGTAAATTTTTTTTAAATATTTCCTTTAGTATAATTCAATAAAACACTTTCTATCAAATAAGTAACTAAGATAGTAAATATTCATAGTGATACCCCAGATCTAGAAATGGCATTTTTTAGGCACTCAAAATATTCAAGTTTACACAAAAGTGAATAGATATGAAATCTTATAGGAAATAACATAGATGAGGTTTTTAATAAATTCATCCTAGCCATCAGCTTTATAGACCTGAGGATGGAATTTGAACCCATCCTCAGGTCTATAAACTTGAAAGTCTAGGGTTTTTAATAAGAGCCATGTCAAGACTTTATTTATTACAATAACATAAAACTCTTATTCAAAACCCCATAATCTATTTTATATCAAGACTAATAAAAATAACTAACCTATTACTTAATAAAATATTGAAGTAATCTCCACTTTTTCCAATAGTCAATATTCATCCTTTCTTTCTTCCTTATATCATGGTGATAATGATGATGCATTTTCCTTCTCCTCATCTTCTTAATTATCATTTTAAGACTATTTATGCATGATTTTACATGATCTACTAGCTCTCATCCTCTACCCATTACCCATCATGTCACTCTCCTCATTATATCACCACTTCCTTTATTTCTATTAAACTCATCATTCATAGCTTCAAATCTAGGCATGTCAATAGCCAAAACCCTCACCTCCTCCTTAACTAAATCAACCCTTAATGATCATTTTAAGAACCAAAAATATATAACCCTAATTCATTACCTTTTTTTAGTTGACCAAAGTGTATGTAATCAAAAATGCATCATGTCTATGAATTAATCCTAGATTGGATAATATAGATCATATCTATACTTCTGATTGGGGATACACTTATTAAGGAGCATGACCAATATGGGGATCTACTAGAATCGATTAGGGGATTACTTGTATCACTTGTCATAGCATATCATGCTAGGAAGGGTTCCAAAACTATAGTCTAACATAATCACACAACAACCCTAATGGATTCCTAAGATTTAAAACATTCACTTATACTAATAGCAAGAAAGTAAAATATAATCTAGTACACACCAAATCTTTTGGCATAAAGTGGGTGTTTAAAACAAATAAAACAAACATGTATAGGGAACTTCAATTAAAGTAAGTATGAGTAACATCGTAATACATAAAATATGAAAGATAGTATTATTTAAGCCAACATTTATGCTAATTCTATATACTAAAAGAAAGGAAAACAAAGTCAGAATATACTTACCTGAATTTGAATCCGTTGAGACTCAATATCTCCCTTGGCCAAATGGGATTTGTAAGAGGTTTTTTTGGTTTGTAAAGATCACTACAAAAGGCCAAAGCATCCAAGACTTATTCACAAGACTAGATTCTCCAAAATAAGAAACCTAAAATAAGTCTCCTCAAGTAGGAAGGTAAAAGAGTAGATTGTTAATAAGCATGAGATAATAATAACTCTTGATTATATATATCAATAATGAGTAAAATGATCTTGTATTTATAAGTAGATCTTACCCTAAATACTTCTAAGAATATCAATTGTATAGGGTTAACCCAGTCAACCCAGTATGTTTTTGGGGACAATTTACTAGGTATGTGCTAGGTCAGCCAAAAGGCTAATAAACCAAGAAAGTAAATAATACCCCTAAACTATACTGGGTCAACCTAGTACAATTGAAAATTAAAAAGGAGTTTAAGATGAGAAAGGAGGGATGGAAAGAGGAAAATACTAGAAGAATACTCAAGGTATGAGAAATAGCTTAGGTAATGGTTTTGGGGTCTAGTCAGATTGGTAATAATATGGCAAAAAGGTACAATAATCCTATAAAGCACCAAATGTATGCCCACCCCTTTCTCGGTGCAACCTTTATGGCATGCACTTAGAGAGATTGAGTCTTGATGAGTTCCTACAAGATGTAAAGTGTCATTAATCAATAACTTTAAAAATATTATGTGTATATATATGCCCCACTCAAAGCTCAACATGTATCATTGAGGTGTAATAGGAGATAGTACTTTGAGAAAGAACATAAGGATACACATAACATTGATACTAAAAAAAATTACAGTATTTTAAAATCATAAAATAACTAAAATTAAATGACTAAAAGAGGAAACTAGTCTAAAAAGTAAATGGGATGCATACCTTGACTTACCTTTTATCATGGGATGGTTGTCTAATATATTGTTAGTTTTTATTGTGTAGGGTGCATAGACTAATTTAAATAAACCCAATAATACAAAACTAAAAATAAAAAACAAACAAACACAAGAAAAGACAAGATGGTTTTATGAGGATGGGATGTACTTGAGAAATTTGGCAAGATGGAGTGACAAGTTCTATGTTAGACCAAATGACCATGTTAAAAATAAGAGTAAATTAAGTAACTAAAAAATCCAAGGCTACTCAAGATTAAAAAAAACTCAAACAAGCTATCCTCAAGTAAGAAAGGCAAACTCACCAAGTCAAACCAAGGATACATGTCAAACAAGATGGAAAACAAAAAAAAATAAATGGGTAAAAGACTAAAAAAATTGGTACAACAACATTAATGAGTGAGAAGTAACAAACCGCATCCCAATCATCAATGGAAAAAGGTGCATACAAGGGACAACAACATTGTTAAGTGAGAAGTAACAAACTAACCACACTAAATAATGGAAAAAGGGTACGGACTTAGGTGTCCATAACAATAGGATAGAAAAATCATGATAAATTGTAAAAGGAAAGTAAAGTAAGTTTAGTAAATGTAAAATGATTGTGTAAATAAATAAGAAATCCATAATTACTCAAACATGTTGTTTCTCTCTAAGGATAGATAAAATTGAAATAAAGTAGTGCTAACATGTTTTTAAGAGGTGAAGAAGAAGGAATTAAAGAATAAGGGAAAATATATTTAGAATCATAATTTTTCTATTAAGGGGGGAAAATGAAATGGGTGGAGGGGATAATGAATGAAAAACCAAGGTAGAGTAACTCTTTATCGAATTCAAGACACTCAAATTGGGTTTGTCAAAATAAGAGGACTTTCAACCTTAAGGACTATGAAGAACTTATCTTAGTGACACAAGTCTTGGGTCAATAAATGGAGTTTATAGATCATCCCATGAAGGCTATATGCATGAAAATTAAAATGGACCTACCTCCCCATAATGTGTTCCCCATTATTTAGGACCCCTTATAGAGCCATCAGTCTACTATGAAGATTGGGTACTTGAGTGAGAAAGTAGGTATCGCCATAGAGTTTTTTTTTAAATCCCCTATTCTAATATACTGGCCTACCACACCCTAAATGACTTTGGCCTTATGTGAAACTAACTGTGGAGTTTGATCTTCAATTGGAGATAGGAGATGTGCTTGAAATCATATATTTTAGTGTGAATTTGACTTTTCATATTTGTATGTTGCCTTTTAGATATCATTACCTTTTATTTTAATGATTTGGATTTTAACTTTCTTGATGGCTTTTTATATTCCTCCTCCATAAAGATTTGGAAGACCAAACATGGGTGATAAATATGACTTTCATTTGAATACTTGGGACAATGTTGATAAGAGAGAGAGAGACCTCAAAGATCATGGGGTATAAGAGTCTCATAAATCACGGTGAAATAAAAGTGGTATCTTGACTTCAACCTTGTTTTATCCAATACAAAGATGAAAGGAAAGGGAAATCAATATGAATGACACATGGAACAATTTGAATTGCTTCAAATTGAAAAAAATGTGACAAAGGTAAAAAAGGGACACAATGATAGTAAAATTTGATTCCTTATCATAAGAAAGAGGGAAGTAGAGGAAAACATGCTAACATATATTATTGTGTAGATTTCATCTAACAAAAAAAACAAAATCTAAAGTTGAGAATAAGGATCAAGAATCCTAAAAAGATGGTAATTTTATGAGGATGGATAGGTCATATCCATAGTCTTATAAATTAACTCATAAAATAGATACCCATGAGGGTACCAATAATCAAGATAAAATCAAAATGAGGTAAGCAAATAAATAGTGGTATTTTGTGAGGGATGTCAAGTCTTATCTGTAGTCTTACAAAGCAATTCACTAAAGAAAAACCTAAAAGATGTCAAAAAAACATTGGAAAGTAGCAACAATGAAATAAAATAGATAAAATATGGTGATTTTGTGAGGAATGTTGGGTCTTATTCATAATCTTACAAAGCAACTCATAAAATAAAAACCCAAGGGGTGTGAAAAATGAGATAAAATGCAAGAAGATAAGGAAGACTATGGTACATCAAGAAACCAAAAGACCAAAAGGGAGGATTAAAGGTTTGAAAAAGGAAGGAAACTAATATAGAGGGAAAGACCCATGCTTAAGTAACCTACAAAAATTGTTAGATATATATAGATAGAAAACATGAAAATAAGTAGATGTTTAGGCAAAGTACTTTTTAAGGAATTGAGCATTGGTGGGCTCTTTGAAAACATGGCCTTCATTAATTTGAAGATGGTAAGTGCTTGGACCAAGAATGTCTTTAACTAAGTATGGGCCCCACCATTTTTGGGTGTATTTACCTTATTTATCATGGGTGTAATCTAATTTAAGGACAAGATCACCAACACTAAAAGTACATATTTTAACATGTTTGTTATGTTATCAGATGATGTGAACCTTGTATTAGTGGTTATGTCATAAGGAATAAATATGACATTCATTAATAAGATCAAGGGCATGAAGGTGAGATTCAAAAAATTCTTCATCAGGAATAATGTCATGAAGAGATACATGAAGATAGGGAAGCTCAACTTCTAAAGGAAAAAGTGACTCAGAACCATAGACTAGAGAAAATGGAGTTGCCCTAGTAGTAGTGCGTATGCTATTCTAATAGGCCCAAAGTGTAGGGTAAAGATTAATATGCCATTCCATGTAGGTTTCACAAATTATCTTTTGGATAATTTTGTTGAGAATTTTATTAATGGTCTCAACTTGACCATTGCATTTTGGATGATAGGCATGGAAAACTTGTGATTGATCTTAAATTTGTTGCAAATTTATTTAACATGTTTGTTTTTGTAATTACCACCATTATCAAAAATAATGGTATGGGGAACCCTAAAGTGGAAAATGATTTTGTTAAGATTAAATTTGGAAATGGTAAGACTAGTGACATTAATGAGGGACATGACTTTTACCTACTTGGTAAAATATTTGGTAGTAGTGATGATAAAAACATGCCCATCATGGGAGTGAGGAGGTTTACCAATGAAATCAAATCCCCACATGGAAAATGGCCATGGAGACTCTATAATATTAAGTTTAGTAAGAGGTAAATGGATAATATTATCATGAAGCTGATAAGGAGTGCATTTTTTAGCATATTTAATTGCATCCTTTTTAAGAGTAGGCCAAGAGTAACCCATACATAGACATTTTCATGTCATGACATGTCTTCTATAGTGACCACTATAAATTCCCCCATGTGCTTGTTCAAGAAAAGGAGGGACCTCATCTTGCATAACTTAATGGAGTAAGGTAAATTCAACATTATGATAGTAAAGGATGTTGTGTCAAAACAAATACTTAAAAGCTTGTTTATGAATGTGTTTCTTTTCATGAGAGTCTAAATTAAGAGGATACGTTTGGTGTTCTAATAATTGAATGATGTCTTTATACCAAGGTATTTGTCTAATGGTAATAACCTCAATATGATAAATAAGTGAATCTAGTGGTTGAGTTGAAGATGGATATTTTCTTATTTATATAAGAAAAAAAGAATCAAAAATAACTTGATGTGGATGAAATAGAGATGTTGAAGAGGCAAGAGAATTAGAATGGAATTTTGATCTCTAAGAATAGGCTCAATAGTGAAAGGAATAAAATCCTTAGTGAGATTGGTTGAAATTTGATGATACATAATAAGGTTCTCACTTTTACATTGATAGTCACCATTAACTTAATGGCAAATAAGTTGAGAATCACCTAAAGAATGAATGTATTTAATGTCTAAATAAAGAGAAATGTGCATGCCTAAGATAAGAGCTTTTTACTTGGCCATATTATTGGTGACATCAAAGGTGAAATAAAAAGCTAAAGGAATGATCTTACCAAGAGGACTAGTGAGAATGGAACCTACCCTATCCCCTTGAAGGCATTTAACACCATCAAAGTGGAGGGTCTAAGTATCCTCATGCAAGTTAACATTTATTTTAGGGAGATCCTCAATAACTACCTTTAGTTTAGTAGTACGAGAGGGAGGAGAAGATTATTGGCTTCAAAAGTAGTGGTAAAGCTATGAAAATAATCTTTAATAGAGATAGCTTGATTAATACCTTTAATATAAAGGATATTGTCATCTAGAAGGTCATCTTGAAGGGAAGAAGTGGCTAGAATGAGAGATGTAGCAAGTTGGTTAGCTATGACTTGCCCTTTAACATATTTTTGAATGATGATGCAAAGATCAAATTCCATAAAGAGGACCATCTATTTGCTAATTATATCTCCAAAAAGAAAGGCTTTGGAGAATAAGTGATGAAGGGGGTTAGAATGAATAATGACATAAATAGTTTGGTAAAGTATATAATGACAAATATTTTTAGCTACAAAATAGATATCAAGGAAATCACACTCAATTTTAGTATAAAATGTTTCATAATTAATGGGGAATTGGCTAACGTAGTAGATAGCATACTCTCTTCCTATATCATCTTCTTGGGCAAGCATTGCCCCAACTAAAATAGGTGTGGAAGAAGTATATAGAATTAAAGGTTTATCATTAGAATGAGGACAAAGTGTAGGTGGATTAATTAATGACTCTTTCATGTTATCAAAGGATTTTTAACATGGATCCATCCATTATAAATCAATACTTTTCTTAAGAATGAAATTGACAATGTGAATTCAATAAGCCATTTCAGGGACGAATCATCTAATTGCCTTGAGTTTGCCTAGATAATTATAAATGTCAATAATATAACAAGGAATAGGCATGTTGATGATAATACTAATTTTTTTAGGATCAACATCAATGTCATGGAAAGAGACTAAGAATCCTAACAATTTACTAGATGTGACTCCAAAGACACATTTGTAAAGATTAAGTCTAACTTTATATTTGAGGAGATGATCAAATATGATAGCAAGATCAAAAATATGATTCTTATGATGCTTGTATTTATCAATAAGATCATCCATATAGGTTTCAACAATTTTATGAATGAGATCATGAAATATGTGAGTCATTGCACATTGGTAAGTGCCTCCAACATTTTTGAGACTGAAGGGCATTTTGACATAGCAATAGGTGCCTCATTACATGGTGAAGGTAGTCTTATGATGGTCCTCAAGAGTAATATGAATCTAATTATTTATCAAGAAACCATCCATAAGAGATAACATTTCATAACCAGCCATGGAATAGATGATGGCATCTATTCAAAGTAAGGGGAAGTTGTCCTTGGTATAAGCAAGATTAAGATTATGGAAATCAATACAAATGTAAATAACCATAGTGACTTTCTTTTTAATGGGTATAATGTTGGATACCCATTCAAAATAATCCACTAGTTTGATAGATGTAGCATCAATTAATTTGATGATTTCCTTATGACATAAGATTGAAACTATAGGCATACATTTTCTTTGATTTTGATGCATAGGCTTGGCATTAGGATAAGCAATTATGTTATACACCACAATGTTAGGGTCATTTCTAATCATGTCCTCATATGACCAACCAAAATCTTTATGATATTTGTCAAAGAATAAGCTAAAGTTATAATATTCTACAGGTGAAAGCTCTCAAGAAACTATAATCAATTGATAACAAAATGGGGTATTATATTTGATGTGAGTGGTTTCTTTAATAAGTATGGCATTACCATCTTAAAAGTGATATGGTGCATTAGGCAAGGCTGAAATTAGATTTGTTTTAGGATTAATGCTAGAAATGAAGTTGTTGAAGCAAGGAGTTTTAGTTTTGAAATTTTTGATTTTATGATGTTACCGAGGAAGTTGAGGTTCATGGGCATGGAGTAACTCAAAAATAGATTCATAACTAGGAAAAGTAGGAAGAGGATCATAATATTTGACATCTACTTCAAGATCTAAAATTTTATTTCCATGGTCATCATAGTTAGAATGAATCTGATAGACATCAATTACCTTGGCATCTAGTGTAATTTTAGGAGAAAAAGAAGTAGATGGAATAGAATAGATTGGTATATTATTGTATTCAATGATGGGAGAAGGATTGGATGTAATGATTAAATCCAAAAGTGTAGGAACTTCTAGGGGTTTAGAAGATATAATTTTTTTTACCACCCAAGGAGTATCAATAAGTGGAGGATTGATAGGAGATACATGACCCTCAAGATCTAAAGTATGATCATGGATTTGGGCTTAATTTTTCTGGTAGTGTTGGACATCCAAATCTCTAGATTGAGTTTGGGCCATGATATAGCTATCATTATATGTTGGAGAAATTATACAAGCTTGAGAATTGGGAGAAGTTTCAGAAGGTGAAATCTCAATATTGTTGAATGTATTAGGAGACATGATGAGAGAAACTTAAAATAATTTATCCACTCTAAAATCATTACAATCAAAGGCATCTTATGGTAAAGAAGTATCTTGAGCATTTTATGGAGGGGGAAAGTTGATAATCTCATCAATAAGAGGAATAATATGGTCTCTTGGTAATAAAAGATGAATCCATTACAAAATATATGGAGGCAACTTGGTAGTATTATAAGTGTGTTGAAATTCATTGGGATCATCATCATCAGAATCCAAAAGAGTAACTTGTATATTAGGACTCATGTTGATGAACTCAAGTAAAGGAGCATTATTAATCTTAGGATTTTTAGGAATACGATATTGATTTTTAGGATTAGGAAGTTGGATACTCCATGGATTGGGATCATATTTATGCTTTTACCATTTTCCATTATGTAAGAATTTAATGCATTAACTAAAAAAAGAAGCAATGGCTCACATTTAATGGGTCCATGGATGACCAAGAAGGATATCGTAAGATAAAATGAGATCAAAGACCATAATCTTGGTTGAAATGGTCTTAGGTCCTATGGTTAAGGGAATCCAAATACAACCAAGTGGCTTTTGATAAATGTTATTAAAACCATGGTAAGTATGATGAGTTTGCTTAAGATGATCCTTGTTATAAACAATTTGTTGTATAATTCATAAGGATGTCACATTAATACCAAAGCCTTCATAAACTAAGAATTTTTAGATAAGAGTGGTATTAATGGCTATTTTAATAAAGAGTGGTAGATCATCATTGTGAAAAAGAATTTCATTGTTAATCATGTCCTCTTCAATAAACTCAATGGAAGGTTTAGAAGAGGGACATGAGGTTTCAATGGTGTTGACATTAGTAGGTTTAGAGTCAATAGAAGGTGGTTATTCATCAATGGAGGATGGATCTTCAATTTATTGAAGTTTTTGCATAAGTAATTTATGATGATAGGATGAAGTATGAACCAACTCCATAAGAGGAATCTTACAAGGCAAAGATTTGAGTTATTCAAGAAAATTCTAATGAGGTTTAAAATAACCATCACAAGTTTTAGAAGGTAAGTTATTTTTAGAAGGTATAAATGTGGTTGGAGGATCATAAGGAGGAAGTTGTTCCTCAGGTGCTTCTGAATCGAGATATGTAGTGGTAGTATCTTTAAGAAGTTGTTCCTCCAAAAATGGATTTTTAGGCTTAGTAATAGGATCTTTGTGAGCTAGTTTATGATGATAATTGACCTCAGTAGTGTTGAAATATTGAGATTTGTTATTATATTGGTCATAGTCAACATTGATGGTACAAATGTCTTTGACATTTTCTTGATTATTAGAAGGAGATTTTTGGTTTTTGGAGGTAAAAGCTTTGAAAGTTTGTTGTTTTTGGGAAGTAACATCATATTCTTGATGATGAAGATTGATCATAGCCTCATGATTGAATGAATCACCAAGAATATAAAATATAAAAAAATTATTTATCCCTCTATAAGATTCATGACAATTCCTAATGTTAGTATGGAACTAGAAAAATATATTAGGCTCATACCACTTAGAAGCATTGGGATAGATGAAAGGTTCTGAGGGTAGTAAATATTGTTTCATTTGATGAACTGAGAGAGGTGTATGAGAAAGTGAAGGAATATTAGTTTTGGAAACTCCTTGTTTAGTTTATGGAGCATTACTAGTGATAGCATTAGATGTTTGGAATGATCCTTTAAGAAGTTTATGATTAGGTTTGAATTGCTTCATGAGAAAGTCTTGATGTTTAGCTTTATCAAGAGCTTCATTAATTTTTTGAGGAGCAAAGGTTTAAACCTTATATTGGAGAATAGGAGTTAAAGCCATGATAAAGAGTTTGAATAAGTTATCATCATTCATGTTATGATCAGATTTATTATCTAAAGATTTCCATCTTTTAATAAAATCATAAGTTGATTAAGTTGGAGATTTGCTTAGCATCCATAAAGTGGCTAAGACAATTTTTGGGAAGATCATTATGTTGAAACTATTTAACCAAAGGATTAACCAAATATTCAAGTTTCCAAATAAAATGTTGAAGACATTGATTATACCATTCTAATACATCATCGAAAAAAGTTTTGACTAAGATTTTAGTAGTGGTTAATGTATTAGTTTGTATACACTCTTTGTAAAGGTTGTCAAAGGCTTTAATAAATGAGGTAGGGTCCTTAGTCCTATCATATTTTATAGTTAAATATATGTTACCAATATCAATGAAACTAATGAAGGGAGATAAAGGCTCATTTTGAATGGTTTTAAGCATCTTGTTATTCATTATGGGTTGAGGAATAACATTACCCAAGGCATCCCTAAGAGGTGGATAAATATAGTTAAGATTAGCTTGAGGATGAATAGTTAGAGGTTAATTAACCACATTGATTAAGTGTTGTTGAATTTTCATCATTTAGTTAGTATTAGAATTTTTCATTATGTTCATTTATTGAATGACTTGGGCTAAAATTTGAGTTGTATCGAGAGGTGGGTTGG
Organism: Torreya grandis; assembly: GCA_037957365.1. Lineage (NCBI taxonomy): Eukaryota > Viridiplantae > Streptophyta > Pinopsida > Cupressales > Taxaceae > Torreya > Torreya grandis. Next base: position 1,084,339 of record JARHVA010005595.1, on the reverse strand, counting down.
TGTTTGTAGGAGCACTCCCCATATTGGTATTATGGAGAGGATTTCTAGAAGAAGGATTAGTGGGATTGTTAAGTAAACTTGTATCAATCACTCCAACATTAGTTTGAATATTTTGAGAAGTTTCTTGGTAAGTATAGAAGGATAAAATCCATCAACTTCATCTTGAGGTGTTATTTGCACCACATTATAGTTCATAGATGAAGGAGGAGAAGAGGTGCCTCAAGAGTGATGGTGCTCTTGGGAGGAAAAGAGAGGAAGAAATGAACATCCCATATAGTACCTAAATGGATTTAAGCTATCCAAGAAGATTCTAATAGGATATTTCATTTTTATTGAAGAGAGATGAATGAAATGAAAAATTGGAAGGATAACGAATTAGATTGATAAATAAGGAAAGAAGGAAATAGTACAGGGTCGACTAGATCAATCCAATATAGAAAATAAGGATTGTAAAATATATAGGGTCGACTGGATCGATCTAGTATAATGAATAGAGGAAATAAAAATATGGAAAAGGAATTAAAAACTATAAAAGGTCAATTAGATTGATCTAGTATAGTGAATGAGGGCTAAAAAAGATACAAGTTCAACTGGGTCGATCCACTATAGTAGATAGGGAGAAAGAGCAAGATGATAACAAGTTAAGAATTGAAACAAGATAATTTTTGCATCTACTCTAAGAAAGTAAGAGCTAAAAGGAAATAAAAAATTAATTGGATTAATGTTGGTCAATCTAATTGAGGCACAAAAAACAAAACCTTGCACTAACAATGGTTTTCACACATAATTGAACAAAGAGCAAGAAAACAACTTGAAAAGTAAATATAACTAATTGGTCAACCTAATTGTAAATTAAATTATTAATAATGATTTTAAATTTGATTGGAAGTTGGTTATAAGCAAGGTACTAGATATCAATCTAAGGATGGTTTCAAGTAGTTTGGGTTGAAAGAGACTATAATGGTAATAATAAAATCTTGGTATTAGGGCCTACCCCATCACTTCACACAATAAAATGATAAGGGTGTTGGATGCTTAGCCAAAATATACCATTAACCATTATTTATACTTGATCGAAGCATCAAGTCAGCTTCACCCTTGGTGATAAAATCCAAGTAGGTTGGCCTAGGATAGAAAAAATGTTAAAGTGTTTGTTTATGTTATGTGATTTGGTCATGTGTGCATAAAATAGAAATAGTGAAGCTAAGTGATTAATTGAAAATCCCCTAATTAGACTATGTGAATTATTTTAAGCATGCAAAAAATAAGAAAAGAGAGGTGTGAGTTAATTGCTAATAGATATGATGTTAATTTCAACATTAAAATAAGATATAGTGTTGACACTATATGTATAAAATATATAATAGGGTTGATAGGGTCGAACTTGTACTGATGAAGCAAAGTTTAAAAATGAACTAGGTTGATAATGTCGATCTAGTTATTTTAGACAATAAATAAAACACAGAACTAGGTCAGCAGTGTTGATCTAGTTGATTATGTAAGGGTAGTTTTGAAGACTAAAAATTATGAAAGGAAAGATAGAAAATAAATGAAATAAATAAGTATAAAGGAACCTTGGTGGATCAGAGATGCAATTAAGAAAGATTGTTGATGAAGAACCTTAAGGTATGCTTGAGAAACCTAAAAACTAGGTCGATAGAATCGATCAAGCTATATAAGGACCTAATAAAAAGTGTTAAACATGTAAGAGGTTGACTAGGTTGACCTAGTAAGCTTAAATAGGTGTTTTAAAATCTAAAAACCTATACTAGGTAAACTGGGTTGATCTAGTTGTCTGTTCTTATAACTTATGCATAGAGATAAAAAATTAGGATCTCT